>CM075988.1:23938121-23990262 GCA_038087875.1 Malacoraja senta
CTGAACTAAAAATACTGAGTGTAGGAAGGAACTGCAGATGCTGGTTTAAACCGAGGATAGACACAAAAAGGCTGGAGTAACTCAGCGGGTCAGACCGACAAATGTCCCTGGAGAGAAGGAATGGGTGACATTTCTGGAGAAAAGGAATGGGTGACATTTTGGGTCGAGACCCTTCTCCAGCTAGACCCCAGCTAACAATGGCCGGTTTCCTTTATCATCCTTACTTATTTTGCATATCTTTCATTCATTTGTTCCATATCTCTCTCCATCACCGTCTATATCTCTTGTTTCCCTTTCCCCTGACCCTCAGTCTGAAGAAGGGTCTCGACCTGAAACGCCACCTATTCCCTCCCTCCAGAGATGCTGCCTGACCCGCATTTTGTGTCTCTTGGAGGAAAGTGGTCAGGAGTCTTATGTGAACGGCTGTCTTTCTGATGTTTACACAAGATGACGTGACCGCAGTTGCCATGGGGAGCAGCCATGAGGCCGTGGGTGTAAGCTGTCACCACTCTGAGTCGGTGCCTTTGGCCATCACTCAGAGCTCTCGTAGCCTATGGTTGCTGCCGGGCGGCCATCAGTGAACGACACAGACCGTGGCAGTGTGATTACACACTGATCAAAGCTGACAGGAGACCTCCAAAGGTCTATCATCCAGCCAGCCACTGTACATTCATGTGGGCAAAGAGTGAGGTCATTCACTTTGCCGCACTCAACAGGAAAGCGGAATTTTTTTCAAATGGTGAAATATTGAGCTGAAGAGTTGCTGCTTCACAACACCAGAGGTGTGGGTTCAATCCTGACTACGGGGGCTGTCTGTGCGAAGTTTGTATGTATAAGGATTTAGAAGGATGAGAGGGCATCTCATTGAAACGTATAAGATTGTTAAGGGCTTGGACACGCTAGAGGCAGGAAACATGTTCCCGATGTTGGGGGGGGGGGGGGGGAGTCCAGAACCAGGGGCCACAGTTTAAGAATAAGGAGTAAGCCATTTAGAACGGAGACGAGGAAACACTTTTTCTCACAGAGAGTGGTGATTCTGTGGAATTCTCTGCCTCAGAGGGCGGTGGAGGCAGGTTCTCTGGATGCTTTCAAGAGAGAGCTGGATAGGGCTCTTAAAAATAGCGGAGTCAGGGGATATGGGGAGAAGGCAGGAACGGGGTACTGATTGGGGATGATCAGCCATGATC
The DNA here is from genome assembly GCA_038087875.1 of Malacoraja senta. Lineage (NCBI taxonomy): Eukaryota > Metazoa > Chordata > Chondrichthyes > Rajiformes > Rajidae > Malacoraja > Malacoraja senta. The sequence continues at coordinate 23,939,309 of CM075988.1, forward strand.
ACATTGAATGGCGGTGCTGGCTCAAAGGGCCGAATGGCCTACTCCTGCACCTATTGTCTATTGTCTATTGTCCATAAACCAACATCTGCAGTTCCTTTTTGTAGCTTTATTTCATTTTTGTTTCTTCCTTTCATGCCTCAGTTATTTTGCTTCCATCCTGTTTCCTCCGTCACTCTCCCAATCCCTAAATCTCTTTGACTCTGGCATTTGCCAAGGGCCCAGATGCCCCCTTGCATTAGCTCCGCCATTATCACCTCATCTTTAAGGTGCCAGAGACCTGGGCTTGACCCTGACCTCGGGTGCTGTCTGTACGGAGTTTGCATGCTCTCCCCGTGACCGGGTGGGTTTTCTCCGGGTGCTCCGGTTTCCTCCCACATGACAAAGACGTGCAGCTTTGTAGGTTGATTGGCTTCTGTCCATTGTCCCCAGTGTGCAGAGTGCAAAGGTGGGATAACATTGAACTAGTATTTGGTGGTCGGCATGGACTAGGTGGGCTGAAGGGCCTGTTTCCACGCTGTATCTCTAAACATAAACAATGTGAGCGTGAGGAAGACTGACTAGAATTGTACAGGGTTCTGGTGAGATGGCACCTGGTCTATTGTGTACAGGTCTGGCCTCCAGCCCTAAGGCTTCCTAAGATAGACTGCAGCAGAGCCTCACCAGACTGATTCACTGGTGGGTGTGTTTGCCATTTGAGGAGACATTCAACCGGGCTGGACTATTCTCCTGAACGTTTAGAAGAATGAGAGGGTAGACACAAAATGCTGGAGTAACTCAGCGGGTGAGGCAGCATCTCTGGAGAGAAGGAATGGGTGACGTTTCGGGTCGAGACCCTTCTTCAGACTCTGCCATGAGAAGAATGAGAGGTTGTTCAACAGGCTGGATATAGGCAGGATATTGCTCCTGGCCAAAGTGTCTGGAGTTGCTGCCATACAGTGCCAGAGAGCCGGGTTCAATCCTGACTACGGGTATTGTCTGTATGGAGTTTATACGTTCTCCCTGTGACCACGTGAGTTTTCGGATTCCTCCCACACTCCAAAGACATCCAGGGCTTGCAGGTTAATTGGTTTCGGTAAAATTGTAAATCATCGCTGGTGTGTAGGATAGTGCTAGTGTGCTGGGTGATCATTGGTCAGTGCGGACTGGGAGGGCCGAAGGGCCCGTTTCCGTGCTGTATCTCTAAAGTCTAATTGATGAGACGCAACACTGAATGAGATCATGAGACCTTAACTAAAATCCCTGGTACTTTCTAACTCTCTTCCAAACAGCCCTTCCCCTTAGACATTAGACAATAGACAATAGACAATAGGTGCAGGAGTAGGCCATTCGGCCCTTCGAGCCAGCACCGCCATTTAATGTGATCATGGCTGATCATCCCCAATCAGTACCCCGTTCCTGCCTTCTCCCCATATCCCCTGACTCCGCTATTTTTAAGAGCCCTATCTAGCTCTCTCTTGAAAGCATCCAGAGAACCTGCCTCCACCGCCCTCTGAGGCAGAGAATTCCACAGACTCACCACTCTCTGTGAGAAAAAGTGTTTCCTCATCTCCGTTCTAAATGGCTTACTCCTTATTAGAAAGGTCGGTCCTCTCGATCGCAAGAGGTGGCTCTGTCTCTGTCTCTCTCTCCCTGTTGTTTGTTCGGCAGGCTTCCTGCATGATTTTCCCTAACTTGTTTGTTTTTTCAGTGGAGCCTGATGCCCAGTTGGGAATTGTTGTTAAGAATTGCCTGGAGCATGACAAGTGTGGAAAGAAATGGAAGCAGTGATCTACCACAGAGTGAACCGATCTGAGGAATACTTAATGAAGATTAGAATTAGACTCCCACATTAGAATTTCTTAGAACTGCAGACGCACAGAAAGGGAATGCGGATATTCAGCCCGTTTTATCTGTCGGTTCTTTGAAAGCAGCTATCTTTTCTCTTTGTTCCGCACGACTTTGAGATCGTTATCAATTATTTATACCGTTCTTCTTTCCATATCACTAATTCTGCCTCCATTGGTCTGCCTGGCAATGTATATTGGATCAGATCAACTTGCTGTGTGATATTGTTCCTTCCACCCCACTATGTCCTTCATTTTCGTACCGTAAATAGTTTCTCCGTACATCTTGAAAACCCACAGAATCTCACTTTAATCAATCTCGTCAAAAGAGTATTAGACATAGAAACATAGAAAATAGGTGCAGGAGTAGGTCATTCTGTTCTGCCCTTTGAGCCAGCACTGCCATTCAATGTGATCATGGCTGATCATCCAAAATCAGTACCCCGTTCCTGCTTTCTCCCCATATCCCTTGATTCCGTTAGCCCTAAGAGCTATATCTAGTTGGGGCAAAGGGGAAGTACAACGGGATCTGGGGGTCCTTGTACATCAGTCTATGAAAGTAAGCATGCAGGTACAGCAGGCAGTGAAGAAAGCGAATGGCATGTTGGCCTTTATAACAAGAGGAATCGAATATAGTAGCAAAGAGGTCCTTCTGCAGTTGTACAGAGCCCTAGTGAGACCACACCTGGAGTATTGTGTGCAGTTTTGGTCCCCTAATTTGAGGAAGGACATTCTTGCTATTGAGGAAGTGCAGCGTAGGTTTACAAGGTTAATTCCCAGGATGGCGGGACTGTCATATGCTGAGAGAATGGAGCAGCTGGGCTTGTACACTCTGGAGTTTAGAAGGATGAGAGGATATCTCATTGAAACATATAAGATTGTTAAGGGCTTGGACACGCTAGAGGCAGGAAACATGTTCCCGATGTTGGGGGAGTCCAGAACCAGGGGCCATAGTTTAAGAATAAGGAGTAAGCCATTTAGAACGGAAACGAGGAAACACTTTTTCTCACAGAGGGTTGTGAGTCTGTGGAATTCTCTGCCTCAGAGGGCAGTGGAGGCAGGTTCTCTGGATGCTTTCAAGAGAGAGCTAGATGGGGCACTTAAAAATAGCGGAGTCAGGGGATATGGGGAGAAGGCAGGAACGGGGTACTGATTGGGGATGATCAGCCATGATCACATTGAATGGAGGTGCTGGCTCGAAGGGCCGAATGGCCTACTCCTGCACCTATTGTCTATTGTCTATTGTCTATTGTCTAACTCTCTCTTGAAAACAACCAGTGAATTGGCCTCCACTGCCTTCTGTGGCTGCGAATCCCACAAATTCACAACTCTCTGGGTGAAAAAGTTTCTCCTCATCTCAGTCCTAAATGGCCTACCCCTTATTATTATTGATGCACAGAGGGATGGTAAGGTGTATGTCCATAGTTCCTTGGGAAGTGGCAACACCTGGATAGGATGGTAAAGAAGGCGAAAGGTGTAGAAAGGAACTGCAGATGCTGGTTTAAACCGAAGATAGACACAAAAAGCTGGAGTAACTCAGCGGGTCAGACTGCATCTCTGGAGATAAGCAATGGGTGAATTTTCGGGTCGATACCTGACCTGACCCGCTGAGATACTCCAGCTTTTTGCGTCTATGGTAATTAAAGGCATTTGGCACTTGCCTTCATTGGGCAGAACATTGAGTGTAATATTGGGAAGTCATGTTGCATCTATACAAAAGCTTGTGTAGACCACAGACAGACACAAAAAGCTGGAGTAACTCAGCGGGACAGGCAGCATCTCTGGAGAGAAGGAATGGGTGACGTTTCAGGTGAAGAAAGGTCTCAACCCGTTCCTTCTTTCCAGAGATGCTGCCTGTCCCACTGAGTTACCTTTTTGTGTCTGTCTTCGGTTGAAACCAGCATCTGTAGTTCCTTCTAACACACTTGTTCAGACCATGTTCGGATTATTGCGCAGAATTCTGATTGCCAGAAAATAGGATGGAGAAAGGGGCTCGGGAGAGGATGTGTAGTGACAGTTTTTTAGAACGTCTCAAGGATTTAGTCCCCGATGGTCACTTTAATTGATGACCGTGGATCAGAAGGCTACTACAGAATGCATAATGAAGGAATTAATACATTATTGGCACATGTGGTGACACATACCCAAGGTATGGATTAAAGGCCGATAAATTGAATGGATTAAAGGCCGATAAATCCCCAGGGACAGATAGGCTGCATCCCAGAGTACTTAAGGAAGTAGCCCCAGAAATAGTGGATGCATTAGTGATAATTTTTCAAAACTCCTTAGATTCTGGAGTAGTTCCTGAGGATTGGAGGGTAGCTAACGTAACCCCACTTTTTAAAAAGGGAGGGAGAGAGAAAACGGGGAATTACAGACCAGTTAGTCTAACATCGGTAGTGGGGAAACTGCTAGAGTCAGCTATTAAAGATGGGATAGCAGCACATTTGGAAAGTGGTGAAATCATTGGACAAAGTCAGCATGGATTTACGAAAGGTAAATCATGTCTGACGAATCTTATAGAATTTTTCGAGGATGTAATTAGTAGAGTGGATAAGGGAGAACCAGTGGATGTGTTATATCTGGACTTTCAGAAGGCTTTCGACAAGGTCCCACATAAGAGATTAGTATACAAACTTAAAGCACACGGTATTGGGGGTTCAGTATTGATGTGGATAGAGAACTGGCTGGCAAACAGGAAGCAAAGAGTAGGAGTAAACGGGTCCTTTTCAGAATGGCAGGCAATGACTAGTGGGGTACCGCAAGGCTCAGTGCTGGGACCCCAGCTATTTACAATATATATTAATGATTTGGACGAGGGAATTGAATGCAACATCTCCAAGTTTGCGGATGACACGAAGCTGGGGGGCAGTGTTAGCTGTGAGGAGGATGCTAGGAGGCTGCAAGGTGACTTGGATAGGCTGGGTGAGTGGGCAAATGCATGGCAGATGCAGTATAATGTGGATAAATGTGAGGTTATCCACTTTGGTGGCAAAAACAGGAAAGTAGACTATTATCTAAATGGTGGCCGATTAGGAAAAGGGGAGATGCAACGAGACCTGGGTGTCATGGTACACCAGTCATTGAAAGTAGGCATGCAGGTGCAGCAGGCAGTGAAGAAAGCGAATGGTATGTTAGCATTCATAGCAAAAGGATTTGAGTATAAGAGCAGGGAGGTTCTACTGCAGTTGTACAGGGTCTTGGTGAGACCACACCTGGAGTATTGCGTACAGTTTTGGTCTCCAAATCTGAGGAAAGACATTCTTGCCATAGAGGGAGTACAGAGAAGGTTCACCAGATTGATTCCTGGGATGTCAGGACTTTCATATGAAGAAAGACTGGATAGACTCGGCTTGTACTCACTAGAATTTAGAAGATTGAGGGGGGATCTTATAGAAACTTAAACATTCTTAAGGGGTTGGACAGGCTAGATGCAGGAAGATTGTTCCCAATGTTGGGGAAATCCAGGACAAGGGGTCACAGTTTAAGGATTAAGGGGAAATCCTTTAGGACCGAGATGAGAATTTCTTTTTCACACAGAGAGTGGTGAATCTCTGGAACTCTCTGCCACAGAAGGTAGTTGAGGCCAGTTCATTGGCTATATTTAAGAGGGAGTTAGATGTGGCCCTTGTGGCTAAAGGGATCAGGGGGTATGGAGAGAAGGCAGGTACAGGATACTGAGTTGGATGATCAGCCATGATCATATTGAATGGCAGTGCAGGCTCGAAGGGCCTACTCCTGCACCTATTTTCTATGTTTCTATGTTTCTATGTATGCAAAGAGTGGCCACATAAAGGGCGCCGGCAAGGTTACAACGTATCCCTTACAGGTCCTCCTTTGTTCTTCCTCCCCCCACGGCAGTCAATAGACAATAGGTGCAGGAGGAGGCCATTTGGCCCTTCGAGCCAGCACCGCCATTCAATGTGATCATGGCTGATCATCCCCAATCAGTACCCCGTTCCTGCCTTCTCCCCATATCCCCCGACTCCGCTATTTTTAAGAGCCCTATCTAGCTCTCTCTTGAAAGCATCCAGAGAACCGGGCTCTTGAATTCCTCCCTGGAACAAGGTTGTGACTATCTACCACCTCTATGCCTCTCATCATTTAATATACTTCCATCAGCCTCCGATGCTCCAGGGATATTTGGCTATTAATGGACTTGAAGGATATATGGAAATGGGGCTGGGATAGAAGATGGATCTGGTTGGATGGTGGGTTGCAGAGCTTCTTTCTGCTTCCCTATAATTGTGAGCATTATTTCTTGTTTCAGTAGTAGATTAATGAACTTCTGTGGGCAAACTCTGAGTCAGATATTACCACAACATTTCTTCTTTGCAAACATCGCAGCTCGTGAACGGTGGCTGGAGGAGTAGTTTGTTTGTTAACCAAATTACTGCCCACTCACTGTTCTTGCCGTGGGTGTTTGTAGGGGTGGTATGGTTACAAAATATTTTCCTGATCATTCAGGTTGCTGATAATGTCATATTTCTTCAATAAGCAATTAGCATTTACATTAAGGAGTTAGTGTTCAGTGTTTAACTTCTGCATGCAGAACTGAATATGATAATGTTACACTTGGTGGATCCATTAATTGGTTTAATTAAACAATTGTACGAGGCCAGGACATCAGTGCCCTCTCTGTTCATTGTTTATCCTTCTGCCTGTTGCTGGAAGATTTTACTTTCGACTCCAGCGATGCAATGTCACAGCTTGGTTTGGGGGACAGCTCCATCCAAGACCGCAAGAAATTGCAGCGAATTGTGGACGCAGCCCAGATCAACGCTCCATAGATGCTGCTGCACCCGCTGAGTTTCTCCAGCACTTTTGTCTACCTTTGATTTTCCAGCATCTGCAGTTCCTTCTTCAACACTCAAACCAATCTCCCTTCTATTGACTCAATCTACACCTCACGCTGCCTCGGCAAGGCCAGCAGCATAATCAAGGACGAGTCGCACCCTGGCCACTCCCTCTTCTCCCCTCTCCCATCGGGCAAAAGGTACAGATGTGTGAAAACGCACACCTCCAGATTCAGGGACTTCCTTTCTAGCTGATATTAGGCAACTGAATCATCCTACCACAACCAGAGAGCAGTGCTGAACTACTAGCTACCTCATTGGTGACCCTTGGACTATCCTTGATCGGACCTTGCTGGCTTTGCCTTGCACTAAACATTATTCCCTTATCATGTATCTGTACACTGTAAAGGGCCTGTCCCACGGGCATGCGACTCCATGCGGCAAGCACGACCTAACCGCAAGCGGGGGCCGCGCGGAGGTCGAGTGATCCCCGTACAGGGCCGGTCCCACCAGCATGCGGCTGCATGCGGCAAGCGCTACCAAATTGGAAGCGGGGGCCGCGCGGAGGTCGAGTGACGTCGAGGCGGCGCGCACGGCCGCGATGCGGCTGCGGGGCAGCAGGCCGTGGCCGCACGGAATTTTTGAACAGTGTCAGTTTTTCGGAGCCCCGCGCGATGTCGGGACCAGCTCCGCCCAACTCCATACAGCTCCGGCAATCGAAGTGGGACCAGCCCCGCGACCTCCGCGCGGCCCCCGCTTGCGGTTAGGTCACGCTTGCCGCATGGAGTCGCATGCCCGTGGGACAGGCCCTTAAGTGGCTCGATTGTAATCATGTATTGTCTTTCCGCTGACTGGTTAGCAGGCAACAAAAGCTTTCCACTGTACCTCGGTACACAGGACCATAAAATAAACTTTAAGCTGTAAACTATAAAACTATAAACTGCAAAACTACAGCATGGAAACATACAGCAGGCCCTTTAGCCCACCGAGTCCGTGCCGACCAGCAATCGCCCCGTACACTAGCACGAGCCTACACACCAGAGACAATTTCCAGAAGCCAATTAACCTACAAACCTGCATATATTTGGAATGTGGGAGGGAACCGGAGCACCAGGAGAAAATCCACGCAGGTCACAGGGAGAATGTACAAACTCCGTACAGACAGCACCCGAGGTCAGGATCGAACCCGTGTCTCTGGCGCTGTGAGGCAGCAACTCTACCGCTGTGCCACCGTGCCGCCTTAAAGATGAGGTGATAATGGCAGAGCTGATGCAAGGGACCATCTGGGCCTTTGGCAAATGCCAGAGTCAAAGACATTAAAGCCCCTGTCCCACTTTCCCGAGTTACTCACAAATTCTCCCGAGTTTTCCCCTTGATTCAAACTCGGAGGATGTCCGTAGGGAGTCCGTTGGAGTCCGTAGCGAGGCCGTAGATATTTAATAGCGGCTCGTAATGCCAGCCGTTGGTGCTCGGGGCATCAGGTAAGTCGGGACGTTTTTTCAGCATGTTGAAAAATGTCCACGAGTAAAAAAAATAGCCCCGGGTACTTACGGCTGGCATCTCCGAGTTTGAATCAAGGGGAAAAGTCGGGAGAATTCGTGAGTAACTCGGGAAAGTGGGACAGGGGCTTTGGGGATTGGGGAAGGGACAGCGGAAACAGGATGAAAACAAAATAACCGAGGCATGAAAGGAAAAAATAAAAATGAAATAACGCAACAAAAAGGAACTGCAGATGCTGGTTTATACCAAAGATAGATACAAAATGCTGGAGAAACTCAAGAGATTCCGGCAGTATCTCTGGACAAAATATATAGGTGACGTTTCAGGTTAGGACCTTTCTACAGACAAACATGAAGATTAGAACTGGGGGAGAAGCAGACAGATAGATATGTCCCCCCATCTTCCCCCACTTGCACCGTTTACAGTGGATACATCAATTACAACTGTTCTGTCCCCGAGCTAAAGAGTTTAGTGGGTTTTTCTGTGTTACAGCGCGGAAACTGGCCCTTCGGCCCACCAAGTCTGCACCAACCAGCCATCCCCGCACATTAACACTATGTCACACGCACCAGGGCCAATTTACATTTACCAAGTCAATTAACCTACAAACCTGTACGTCTTTGGGGTGTGGGAGGAAACCAAAGATCTCAAAGAAAACCCACGTGGTCACGGGGAGAACGTGCAAACTCCTCACAGACAGCACCCGTAGTCGGGATCGAACCCGGGTCTCCGGCGCCGGAAGGCAGCAACTCTACCGCTGCGCCGCCATATTTGTACCTCTTCATCCTCACGGGCTCGCGCCTCTCTCTTCAACCCTGGCCTTTATCCAACAATCTGCCCATCTAATGACCCCCTCCCTCGCATGTGTTCAGCGATTACTGGCCACTCTCTGATCTGCCCCCTCCTCTCTCCCAGCTTTCTTTCCCACCCCCCCCCCCCCATAATCAGTCTGAAGAAGGGTCCCGACCCAAAAGGTCACCTATCCATATTCTCCACATATGCTGCCTGACCCGCTGAGTTTCTCCAGCACTCTGTGTCTATGTTTGGAATAGTTCCTTGTTATTAGATAAATATGTTTGTAGCCACAATCTCATTGACAATAGACAATAGGTGCAGGAGTAGGCCATTTGGCCTTTCGAGCCAGCACCGCCATTTAATGTGATCATGGCTGATCATCCCCAATCAATACCCCGTTCCTGCCTTCTCCCCATATCCCCTGACTCCGCTATTTTTAAGAACCCTATCTAGCTCTCTTGAAAGCATCGCGAGAACCTGCCTCCACCGCCCTCGGAGGCAGAGAATTCCACAGACTCACCACTCTCTGTGAGAAAAAGTGTTTCCTCGTCTCCGTTCTAAATGGCTTACTCCTTATTCTTAAACTGTGGCCACTGGTTCTGGACTCCTCCAACATCGGGAACATGTTTCCTGCCTCTAGCGTGTCCAAGCCCTTAACAATCTTGTATGTTTCAATGAGATCGCCTCTCATCCTTCTAAACTCCAGAGTGTACAAGCCCAGCTGCTCCATTCTCTCAGCATATGACAGTCCCGTCATCCCGGGAATTAACCTTGTAAACCTAAGCTGCACTCCCTCAATAGCAAGAATGTCCTTCCTCAAATTAGGGGACCAAAACTGCACACAATACTCCAGGTGTGGTCTCACTAGGGCTCTGTACAACTGCAGAAGGATCTCTTTGCTCCTATATTCGATTCCTCTTGTTATAAAGGCCAACATGCCATTCGCTTTCTTCACTGCCTGCTGTACCTGCATGCTTACTTTCATAGACTGATGTACAAGGACCCCCAGATCCCATTGTACTTCCCCTATTCCCAACTTGACGCCATTTAGATGGTAATCTGAATTGAAGGGGGAGTAGTGCATGGAGTCCTCCTGCCCCTGTGTTTGTGAAAAGAGTTCACCTCCGCTCTCAGCCGTCACGGCCGACTCTGCTGCGATTAGAAACATAAGTTCATAAGTCATTGGAGCAGAATTAGGCCATTCAGCCCATCAAGTCTACTCCACCATTCAATCATGGCCAATCATCTATCTCTCCCTCTCAACCCCCTTCGCCTGCCTTCCCCCCTTAACCCCCGACACCCATCCTAAACACAAATCTGACAATCTCCACTTTAAAAAAATCAGCTTTAAAAGGATAGAAACATAGAAACATAGAAACTAGGTGCAGGAGTAGGCCATTCGGCCCTTCGATCCTGCACCGCCATTCGATATGATCATGGCTGATCATCCAACTCAGTATCCTGTACCTGCTTTCTCTCCATACCCCCTGATCCCTTTAGCCACAAGGGCCACATCTAACTCCCTCTTAAATATAGCCAATGAACTGGCCTCAACTACCTTCTGTGGCAGAGAATTCCAGAGATTCACCACTCTCTGTGTGAAAAATGTTTTCCTCATCTCGGTCCTAAAAGATTTCCCCCTTATCCTTAAACTGTGACCCCTTGTTCTGGACTTCCCCAACATCGGGAACAATCTTCCTGCATCTAGCCTGTCCAACCCCTTAAGAATAGTAAGATTAAACGAGAACTTACCTAAGTTTGAAGTTTGATCTTTATTTTATGAGGAGTTACGTAGGTGATTACGTGAAGAACCCCACCAGTGCGCCTGCGCGTCAATCTTCAAAGCAGCGGTGTGAAATCACAAAAAACAACAACCGAAGTAATATAGTCTCATAATAAAATGAGTAATACAAGAACTTCCATCTGACCTTTATGATAGAGGGTAGGGTCGTGGCGGGCACGTAATCACCTGCGTAACTCCTCATAAAATAAAGATCAAACTTCAAACTTAGGTAAGTTCTCGTTTAATCTTACTATTTTACTTCGGAGTCACGTGAGTGACTACGTGAAGATTTTAAAGCTTTGTGATTTCATGCCATGGATCAATCCCGGTTTCTCACTGCATTGATTGACTCGGAACGAGAAATAATCAATCATGCATTCATAATAACATTTGTACCACAAATGCAGTAATTCATTTCAATAATGAAATTAATCAGATCCCCTTTAAACCAGAGGAATTTACACAGAACTTAAAATAGTTTCTGCAAACAACCCCGCATTAACAATAGGCCGATGGTAAAAATGTTGAAACATCAACTCATTGGACCACCTGGCGGCTGCGAGGATATGGTCGACGGGGCCGTCTTTTGCCCTGTCCGCTGACGTTTCTGCTGCCCTAGTCGAGTGAGACGTAAAAACATAAGTGTTAATACCAGCAGCTGTTAAGACTTCTTTTATCCATCTGGAAATAGTCTGTATTGAAACTCTCTTGTGTGGTTTCTTGTGTGTGATCAACAACCCAGTTTCCGTATTTCTCAAATTCTTTGTAACCTCAATGTATTGTAACAAATATGTCTTAATACAGAGACATGGATCATTTGGATATACTGCTAGTATAATTTTAAATCCTGTCACACCTGGCCTAATTTGCTTTAGTAGGTCATAGATATAGAATGTAACCTTGTCTTCAGTTACTTCCATACTGTCTATTTGTAATTTTCCAAGTGTTTGCACTCGTTGTGCTGTCACTCATGCCATAAGCATTAATACTTTCATTCTGAGCTTAGCCAAAGGTAAAGACACACTTGATGACCATTCACGAAGTAGTTTCAGTACCACACTTACATCCCAGATTGTCACGTACCTAGGTTTCGGTGGTTTGGAATTAAAGATTCCTTTCATTAGTCTGGAAACAATTGGGTGTGACCCAATTGGGTTTCTTTCTGACTCCAGAACCAAATATGAGGACAATGCACTTCTGGCTGAATTAATTGCACTACAACTCAGACCTTCATCATAATAAAGTTTTGACAGAAATTCTAAACATTTGAAATATCTGCAGTACTTTATTGCACATTCTTTTGTACACAGAACTCTTCCCATTTCTTAATATAAGACAGGTACTGTTTTTGAGTGCTCTTCCTCCAGGCTGCCGTAAGCATGTCCACAGTACGCTCAGACAGTCCTCGTCCCAGAAAAGGCATTCTTAAAACCTGCAAATCAACAAATCCAAACGATCATATAATGGATGTTGTTACCCTGTTACAGGGTGCAGCAATAAATTACTCCTTTTTGGGACTTTCATCAACATTTGTGTTGTTAATTCTAATATCAACGGATACCATGGCTGTGTAGGCCAATCTGGTACTACCAATACCCTTGAAGCAGCATCTTGCCTGATTTTAAGCAAACATTGGCTTATGAGGAAGAAAGGTGGAAATATATATGAAAACATACCACCCCAATGTAGCGAGAAAGCATCAATCGCCACTGCTCCTGGATCTGGTTTCCATGAGACATATCTCGATAGCTGATGATTCAAGTCGATGTCGGGCATTCCAAATCTGATTACTATATCATTGAATACCTCTTGATTCAACATCCATTCTTTATTATCATGGAACTTTCATGACCTGGTGTCTGCTATCGTGTTCATTCTACCTGGTAGATAGATAGCTGAAATCCAAATGTTCTTTTCAATACACCAAGACCAAAGTTGATTTAACTATTTTCTCACATGACACCGACTTAATTCCACCCATATCATTAATATAGGCAACTGCTGTTGTGTTTATTAATTTGAACTTGAACCTTCCTTTTAGTTGTGTTAGAACCACAAGCTTGGAGTCCATAGAAACCTCCTAAAAGCTCCAAATAGGTAATTCCCCATGTCTGCAGTAACAATAACTCTTCCTGATTCCATCTGCCTCCGCAGCTAGATGTTAAGTCAGTTGCACCCCATCCTAATGCACTGGCATCAGTTTGTAATATCATGGAAGGTTGTTCAATCAGCACTTTGCCTAAACTGCTTGAGACATGTAGAATCCACCACTGCAGATTAGAAACAGCATTTGTTGTTACTTGCATGGTTCTTCTTCTTCTTCTTGTAGGATTCCGGCAGTGTAGACGCTGCTAAGCGTATTACTGCCCTCCACAGGTCAAAGTTTGAACTAAATTCTTACATACAGTCCTGTAACTTGCAGGAATTGAAGAACAGCCCTGGATATCAGTTGATGTTTCTCATTGTGTCCAAACAAAGATAAAACAGAAAAAGCCTCAACTCCAAGTCCTGTCAGTCTAACAAACAATACTTTTCTTTCTACCCTATACTTTTTACATTCTAGGAAAACATGCTTAACTGTCTCATTACTCCCACATTCACACAAGCCAGAAACATGTTTCCCTACAATGCACAAATAGTAATTTAACCCACAGTGTCCCAACCTCAATCTACACAGTTTAACTGAGTCCCTACGGGACAGAGATGTACAGAAACATATTTTCCTAACTTCAGATTGTATAGAAAAGTAGTGTCTACCCCTGACTTCCATTTCCCATCCTCTCTGCCATTCTTTTGTTAAGCCCTCTTTAATTATTTCTCTCAGTTCCACTCTCCCCAATGATACATGGATATCTATTTCTCTTCTTAAACTCTCCTTTGCTATGAGGTCCACCTGCTCATTCCCCCTCACCCCAGCATGCCCGGGAACCCAGCAAAAAGTGATGTTACACGCAAACCCAATTCTAGAAAACACACTCAAGATTTCATTTAGAATATGAGGACGAGCTTTAGATTTCCCTACTCTTAAAGTTTCAAGAGCAGCTGCAGAATCAGAACAGATAATGACTTCTCTAAAACTGGCTTCCTCAATCCACCATAGAGCCCATTGAATTGCCATTAATTCAGTCGTGAGAACAGAACTTCCATCAGAAATGCGCCGGCCAATCTTCAACCCAAGCTGCTCCACATACACTCCAAACCCAGCTCTCCCACTAACTGGATCTTTAGATCCATCTGTAAAAACAATCAAAGTGCTCTCACTGATTGAATTAAGATATTCCACTATTCTTGGAGTCACCTCGCGCTTATCTTTTTCCTGAAGAAAAGCAAGCTCAATAAACAGTTCAGGAAGAACCCAATAGGGCACAGGTAGCCTTATTGTATGCTCTATAATACCCCCTTGTTCCAAACCCAGCTTCCTAGCCCACTGATTTATAATGACAAAAAATGTGTTATATTTGTTACCATCATCAACCTCTTGCAACAAACACCTTGCTGGGAAGGTATCATTACACCCACAAAGTTTAGCCCAGTAATGTAACCCTAGCTTAATGCGCCTTAACCATAAGGGCATTTCTCCCATTTCAACAATCAGGGCAGGGACTGGGGAAGTCCTGAAGGCTCCACAGCAAAGCCTCAAAGCCTTTGCCTGCAACACATCTAGCCTAGCCAGAACAGTTTTAGACGCAGACCCATACACAAAACACCCATAGTCAAGAGAAGATCTGATCATGGCCTGATAAATTAGCAGCATTGTCTTCCTGTTGGCCCCCCACTCACACCCAACCAGACTTCTCATAACATTCAGAACTTTTTCACACTTCAACACAATTTTACCTACATGCACAGCCCAAGTCATACGCTCTTCAAACCAAACACCCAAAAACTTAAAAACCTTTACCTTCTCCAATAGAGACCCATACATATACAGCCCTAACTTAGGTAACTTTCTTTTAAAACCAAATACCATATATTTAGTCTTAGAGGCAGAGATTTTAAAGCCCCATGTGTTCCCCCATTCCTCTACAGACACTAACACTCTTTGAATCTGTTTTAAAACAAACTCTACATTACAACCTCTTTTCCAGATGGCCCCGTCATCTGCAAACAAAGACAGACCAAATCCTCTCTCTAATCTACAAAATATGTCATTTATCATGATATTAAATAAAACTGGACTGATAACACTTCCCTGCGGGGTTCCATTCTCTATTTCTACAGTCTCTGATCTGACACTACCAACCATTACTTGTATTGTTCTATTCAATAAAAAATCCTTAATCCAGTTGAACATTCGTCCCCTGATTCCCGTCAAAAATTTTAATCATTAATCCCTCCTTCCACAAAGAATCATATGCCTTCTCAATATCAAGGAATACACTCACTACTGTTTCCTTGCTTCTAAATGCCCTTTTAATATCCTGATCCAAAACTGATACAGACTCCATTGTAGACCTTCCATTCCTAAAGCCATTCTGTACATCAACAAATAGTCCTCTGGTTTCTAAAAAATAAACTAGTCTGTTGGTTACCATCCTCTCCATAATTTTACAGAGCACTGCTTTGAGCGCTATAGGGCGATATGAACTAGGGTCAGATGCCTCTTTGCCCGGTTTTAAAATAGGGACCACGACTGCATGTTTCCATTCCTTTGGTAAATAACCCTCTGCCCACACAGTATTAAACAAAGCTAAGATTTCATCAAGTACAATATCATCCAGATGTTTAAATAACTCATACGACAACCTATCTCTCCCCGGGGTGGTATTTGCCCCAGACATAATTGCATCCTTCAACTCTTTTATGGTAAAAAACAGATTAAAGGTATTATCATTTACTAAACTCCTCTCCAGCTTCCACTGATTAACTGCCATCATCTCGGTTCTCTTTCTACACCTCTCCACTCCCATGCTCTCTGATCTATGCACTGCTTGAAAACTGTCAACACACATGTCTGCTTTTTCCTTATTGGTGACTGCTACCACCTCACCCTTCTGCAACACTGGTAACAAACTTCTTTTATATACTCCTGACATTCTACGCACAGCTGACCACAAATGCCTTACTGGAGTTTCCGGGCCTAGCGTACCACAAAACTTCCTCCAACTATTCCTCTTTGCATCCTTTACAACTCGTCTTGCTACTGCCCTTAGCCGCTTGTACTCCATTGCATTGACCAAAATTGGATACTTTCTTAATTTTCGATAGGCTATATTCCTATTCCTTACAGCTTCATCACATTCTTTATTCCACCAAGGAACAGACATACGGGACCTAAGTTCCTGCTTCACAGGAATAGTACAACAAGCTGCCTCATGAATCATGAGACTAATGGAAGTATTCCAACTATCTACAGAACCCTCACTATTAACCTCTCCAACTAAACTTTGAGCCTTCTCTTGGAATTTATCCCATTTGGCCTGATAAAGGTTATATCTAGGGACTTTCTTTTCCACTTCTCTCCTCAAATCCCTACCAAACCTACATACAATTGGATAATGATCACTACCCAGTGTATATCTATCAATTACATCCCATTCACCAATTCTTGCTAAATTTGATGAAGCAATTGATAAATCTATGTGGCTGCAGGTGTTCCTCACAATATTATACCTAGACGGCCTTCCATCATTTAACAATACCAACTCATACTTGTCTAGAAATTCTTCAACAATAACACCATTTTTATCCCTGTGATCACTACCCCATAAAGGATTATGCACATTCAAATCTCCAATCCATATAACAGGACACCTTACCTTCTCCATTATCTCATCAAAACCTGACAATATCAAGGGTTGACAGGGGTTATAATAATTTATCACAATGATAGAATTCTGGCTGCTCCAAACTTCCACAGCCAAAACCTCAAGATTAGAATTAATATCAACTTTCCTATACTGCAACCCAGTCTTAACAAAAGTTGCACACCCCCCACCTGATCTATCAGACCTATCTAATTGCATACATTCATAACCTGGGATTACAAAATCTAGACAGGGCTTTAACCATGTCTCTTGGATACATATTAATTCTGGTGCTTCTTTAAATTCATCAACAAATCTCTTTAACTCTTGACCATTTCCAATCAGACTCCGGGCGTTCCATTGAAGTATATAAAACATGATGGTGTTAATGAGGATCACCATCATCCACCTCACTGACATACTCCATACTGCTAGCTCTCGACAACTGTGACCTCTCCATACACTGACTCTCTGTCATGTATTGATGCAACTTTTCTGGCAACTGCTTTACACTGAGGAACCTTTCAGCTGCCCCCACCACTAACCTGATGATATCTGACCGGTTAGCTGCTTTCTTAGCTCCTACCAGCACATCAGAAACAAAAGACAGAAATGACTCCTTATTTAAAAATCAACATGTCAGATGGAAAAGCCGACGGCAAGTTTGGCACAGTGATCTGGCTTCCTAGCACCACTCTAGTCCCAGCGCTCACATCTCCGCGTTCTCTAGCCACCCTTTGAGCTGCCTCTGCATATGACACGTTGTTCTGATCCTTCACTTCCTGTACTCGCTTCGCCTGAACAAAGCGCTCACAACCATGAAACCCTGCTACATGGTCCCCATCACAGTTAGGGCACTTGGGAGCCTCTGCCTTGCAATTTTGTATTGCATGATCTCCACCGCACTTTGCGCACTTTCTTTTACCCCGACAAGACCCAGCAACATGTCCAAACCTCTGGCAGTTATAGCAGCGCAACGGTGGTTTAATGTACTCCCTCACTTGATACGCCATACTCCCAAGAAACACTCTCTGTGGCAGTACTCCATCTTTGAACGTAAGCAGGACCGGCGGGTCCCTGACTCCATTCCTACTCTTAAATCTCACAACATCAATTACCTGGGCCCCCTTAACGTTTTCTAAGATCTCCTTCTCAGACAAGCCATCATACATCCCATACACCACTCCCTTTATTCCCTGCTCTCTTCCTCTAGGGACCAAACTCTCCACCTTGACCACCAACTTCCCCACACCCCTAGCATCATTAAACTGTTTTCTGTCTTTGCAACAAACTCTTAACATCCCATTATACAGAATCTTGGCCTCAAAATCCCTACCTATCTGGCTCTCCAAAGCGGTGGTAATTTTTAATGGATTCACTGCTCTAAATCCTGCATCTCCTTGATTTGTTCCTTTAACTTTAAACAGCACAACGAATTCTTCAATAATTCTAGTTCTCCTAACTTTACTTACTTCGTCTCCTGACACTTCGGGTCTTTCGCTCGATGCCTCTCTCTTAGAGCCCCCCTTTTCCTTACCTACAGTCTGCCACCCACCACCCTCAGAACCACCACTCCCTGAAGCCATGGGCCTCTAGAATCTTTCTCCGTACGGTCGGTCATTAATTTCTACTCTTTTCTAATCTGCAAATACGGTTCTCGTGGGAATATCACTTCAAAGAGAGCAGGTTTTCTTTGGCTGACCGCCCCGCCCATTTTCCTTGCTTGGTTCTATCAAAATGAGCAGCATTTACTCTCAGTGCCTGTTCTTCTCTGCAGCTGTTGATAATGTAATGGTCCATACTGGACTGCTGGGAATCTACTAATTTTCCCAGTACTCGAGCCACCTGTCTGATTAGAGGTTTTTGCTCGTTTAACAGATTACTGCAATCTTTAATCAACTCCACCCTTTTTTCACTGGGCAAAGTAATTTGCATTTGGGCTGAATCAATTGTGAACCCCAAATAATCAATCGAGGTACATGTTTTTAACCTTGATTTCTTTGGATGAATTTAGAAACCCCCAAACTTTCAAAAGTTTGATTTCATAACTGCAACTGATGCTTCTGTTGACTGTTTTGTCCTTCCTATAATCAGGACATCATCCAGGTATGCCATTAGTACATGCCCCTGGCTCTCAGCAACCCCAGAATTGATTTAAACAATTTTGTGAATATTCTGGGAGCGAACGTTAACCCATTAGGCAGAGCTTTGAACTGCCCTAATTGGTTCACCCATTTAAATTTTAAGATACTTCATATCTTGCAAGTGAACAGACACTGAACAAAAGGATTCAGACTTGTCAAGTCTATAATCATCCTACATCCTTTTTTGATCGAGGGAATATATTTGACCCAAATTGGTGAATTTGGTAGACTGATTCTTCAATAACACCTTTTATATATAGGGTTTTGAAGCGCAGCTTGAACCTCCATTACTTCGCAAAGTGGAGAGTTCTGCTAGGAACATGCTGGACAGGCAAATCATAATTTGGATTGAATTCAATTCGAAATCCTTGTATATTATTCAGAATTACCACATCTGAAGTAATCTTCTTCCAATGTTTATAGAAGAGACGTAATCTGCCTCCAACTTTTGGACTTAATCCAGTTAGTATGTTCCCATGAGAACCAGGTCCACCTACCTCTTGAGTCATTTGAGTATTCTGAGATCCCTGGATTCTCCCGGAAGCACCACCACTGGTTCTTACTCCCGCTGCAGGCCGCCAGCTACGTCCCTGCGTTGATGAGCGACTTGGTCCTGGTCTAAGATCCGTATGACGTCTGAAAGGATACTTCCTCTTTACAGACTTTGTAACCATTGATGTTTTTATCAATCTTGTTTTCGCTTCATCTTCCAACTCTTTAATACGTCTCCCGAGATCCTCTCCAAAGATTAAGTTGGGTAATTGTATATTACTTGGTTTGCAGAGTGCTGCGAATTTCGGATTCATAGTAGGCCGTATAGCACTTTCCTCAGATAATTGATCTCGAAGTGGGTGCTGCATAGCAACCCCAGTGCTTCCTGATGCAACTTCGTCATCTCTTGGCTGTTATCTGCTATTCTGGTAAAAGCAGTTATTCCAGAACCCAGCAGCTTTAATATTCTCTGCAACTGATTCCAGATAATTTGGTTCACTGCTTCTGCTTTCAGCAACCCACAGTTACTTGGGGTCTCCTGCTTTCTTGCAGTCTCATCCATCTCTTGCTGTTCCAGCTGATGGTAAACCAAGTAATTTATTAAGGAGGCCAGTTCTTCTCCTAATGGCTCTCCTGACCCTGACGGGGCAGCGAATCCTACTGCCAGGGGTGGAACATCTGGCAGCTGCCATTCATCGCCTTGTACAGCCTCACCGTCAGAGTCGGGGTCTGAAATCTCATGACCCGTAGCACGCTCCTCATCCCTGAGGGTGCATTCCATCAGCCCTGAGCTAGGTGCTATTAAGCTGCTTCCAGCAGCTTGGATTTCAGTACACTCCTTCCTGAGTGAACTTTGCTCCAACAGCCTATGTAAAAGGCTTTCTATTTGGGCAATACGCTCGAAAGCAGTATCTAGCCCTGGAGCTACTTCCATTGCCTGGGACTCCCTCCGTGGGCCGTTGGGATTTAAACTTTGTCTTTTGCCCGACAGGCACTGACTGTGTTTTCACCAGCCCCAGGTCCACAGTCGCTATGCTCACCGCTGGCGACTGTACCGGGGTTTAGAGGCGGTTGGTCTCTAACCGCGGACTCCCGACTTTCCCGACTTTCTGTCGGCTGTGTCGCTCGCCTCTTCCCCCTGTCCGGTTTTTTTCCCCATGGCGTCTGTGGATAACTGGCGGGGTTCTTCACGTAGTCACTCACGTGACTCCGAAGTAAAATGTTGTAAATTTCTATATGATCCCGCCACAATCTTCTAAATTCTAGCGAGTACAAACCGAGTCTATCCAGTCTTTCTTCATATGAAAGTCCTGACATCCCAGGAATCAGTCTGGTGAACCTTCTCTGTACTCCCTCTATGGCAAGAATGTCTTTCCTCAGATTAGGAGACCAAAACTGTACGCAATACTCCAGGTGTGGTCTCACCAAGACCCTGTACAACTGCAGTAGAACCTCCCTGCTCCTATACTCAAATCCTTTTGCTATGAATGCTAACATACCATTCGCCTTCTTCACTGCCTGCTGCACCTGCATGCCTACTTTTAATGACTGGTGTACCACGACACCCAGGTCTCGTTGCATCTCCCCTTTTCCTAATCGGCCACCATTCAGATAATAGTCTACTTTCCTGTTTTTGCCACCAAAGTGGATAACCTCACATTTATCCACATTATACTGCATCTGCCATGCATTTGCCCACTCACCCAGCCTATCCAAGTCACCTTGCAGCCTCTGAGCATCCTCCTCACAGCTAACACTGCCCCCCAGCTTTGTGTCATCCGCAAACTTGGATATGTTGCATTCAATTCCCTCGTCCAAATCATTAATAAATATCGTAAATAGCTGGGGTCCCAGCACTGAGCCTTGCGGTACCCCACGAGTCACTGCCTGCCATTGTGAAAAGGACCCGTTTACTCCTACTCTTTGCTTCCTGTCTGCCAGCCTGTTCTCTATCCACATCAATACTGAACCCCCAATACCGTGTGCTTTAAGTTTGTATACTAATCTCTTATGTGGGACCTTGTCGAAAGCCTTCTGAAAGTCCAGATATAACACATCCACTGGTTCTCCCTTATCCACTCTACTAGTTACATCCTCGAAAAATTCTATAAGAATCATCAGACATGATTTACCTTTCATAAATCCATGCTGACTTTGTCCAATGATTTCACCACTTTCCAAATGTGCTGCTATCCCATCTTTAATAACTGATTCTAGCAGTTTCCCCACTACCGACGTTAGACTAACTGGTCTGTAATTCCCCGTTTTCTCTCTCCCTCCCTTTTTAAAAAGTGGGGTTACAGTAGCTACTCTCCAATCCTCAGGAACTACTCCAGAATCTAAAGAGTTTTGAAAAATTATCACTAATGGATCCACTATTTCTGGGGCTACTTCCTTAAGTACTCTGGGATGCAGCCTATCTGGCCCTGGGGATTTATCGGCCTTTAATCCATTCAATTTACCTAACACCACTTCCTGGCTAACCTGGATTTCACTCAGTTCCTCCATCTCATTTGACCCCCGGTCCCCTGCTATTTCCGGCAGATTATTTATGTCTTCCTTAGTGAAGACAGAACCAAAGTAGTTATTCAATTGGTCTGCCATGTCCTTGTTCCCCATGATCAATTCACCTGTTTCTGACTGCAAGGGACCTACATTTGTTTTAACTAATCTTTTTCTCTTCACATATCTATAAAAGTTTTTGCAGTCAGTTTTTATGTTCCCTGCCAGTTTTCTTTCATAATCTATTTTCCCTTTCCTAATTAAGCCCTTTGTCCTCCTCTGCTGGACTCTGAATTTCTCCCAGTCCTCTGGTAGGCTGCTTTTTCTGGCTAATTTGTACGCTTCATCTTTTGTTTTGATTCTATCCCTGATTTCCCTTGTTATCCATGGATGCACTACCTTCCCTGATTTATTTTTTTGCCAAACTGGGATGAACAATTGTTGTAGTTCATCCATGCAGTCTTTAAATGCCTTCCATTGCGTATCTCCCTGTTCCTGCTCTCGCCAACACGAGGAACTGGAAGCAAACCGGAGATAAACACCCTGGAGGTCCTGCTTTTCAGCATTTTTCCGAGCTCTCTAAAGTCACGCTGCAGAATATTCATCCCCTTCTTTCCGACATCGTTTGTGCCGACATGCACTACCACTTCCGGCTGTTCATCTTCGCCCTTGAGGATTTTCTGCACTCTGTCCATGACATCCTGGATCCTGGCACCAGGAAGGCAGCACACCATCCTCGAATCCCGTCTGTTGCCGCAAAAAAACCCTGTCCGTACCTCTCACAATGGAGTCTCCCACTACAATGGCGTTGGCTGACTTTGGCGTTTTTGGTTTTGGCTCAACAGCCCTATTCACATCGCAAGCCAGTCTGCCGCTCAGTGTTAAAACGTCTTCTGTCCCGACATCTTCTAAGTGGGTGAACCTGTTCACAAGAGGTACAACACCCGGGGACGTTTGCATTCCATGCTTCCCTCTCTTTCTCACTGTCTCCCACCTTCTCTCTTCCAGTACCTTAGGGGTAACAATCTTACTGTAGGACTTGTCGAGGAACTACTCCGTTTCTCGGACAAACCCGAGGTCATCCACTTGCTTCTCCAGTTCCCCAACACGGTCCTTCAGGAGCTGTACCTGGATGCACTTGTCACATTTGTAGCAGCCAGAGGCACCAGCAGTGTCCTTGACCTCCCACATACTGCAAGCATCACACTGAATCAGCTTGCCTGACATCTCCTTCTTTCGTCTCTCCCTCTGCAGTGTTTTGCGTAGCCTCCTCTCCTCAGCCTCCTCGCTGAAGACTCCTCTCCTCAGCCTCCTCGCTGAAGACTCCTCTCCTCAGCCTCCTCGCCGAAGACTCTCGAGCCAAAGACTCACACTTTTGAATGGCGGAGTAGATTTAATGGGCAGAATGGCCTAATTCTGCTCTTATGAATGTGAAAAATACCTGGATCCAGCTTAAGAATCCTTTGAAGGCCCTGGGTGTAATTATATAAAAGATGGTTAGAGCAGTGTTAATGTTCCTGTGACCAATGAGGATAGATTGTCTGCCGTGTACACGTTGTTAGCAACAGATGTGATGTCAAGGAGTGGCCTGTGGGAGTTGGCCCAGCCTAGTGGCATATAACCGGGAGCACACAGGTACTGGCTGCTCTCTCCACTCCCTGTTAATTACAGTGCGAGGGATGTCAAGGCTTGGTAGTAACTGCAATGTGATAACCTCGTCACTCGGTGTAAAGGTTTAATTGGTATTCCCACCTTGACCCCGCTAATGTTCTCGACACACCTGTCTGAAACTGCACTTGTGATATCCTGTCATTGACTTCTCAGATATTGAGTGCCTTTCACCTTAGACCCTGAGATCTACACTGTGCCAGGTAGTTGATAAGTGATAGGAGCAGAATTAGGCCGTTTGCTCCTATCAAACTCCGCCATTTAATCATGGCTGATCTATCTCTCCCTCTCAACCCCATTCTCCTGCCTTCTCCCCACAACCCCTAGGGTCACGGTCAAAGGGTGAGCTTCAGTACCCTTCATTGTCTCAGAAAAGACAGGCACGAAAATTCATCGTCAGTGGATCTTAATGCACTCGAGAAATCCTCGGGTTCCTGAATCGGACTTTACCGGACTTTAACTAAACATGAGTCAGGATTTCAGGAAACATGTGAAAGTGAACCTGTGAATGACAGTGTCGCTGTGAGCTGTCGCACAAATTGCAACAACTTGCATTGAGCGGAGATGAGCATCAGAAACTATGCTGAGTTTTTAGTTTTAGAGATACAGCGCCCTTCGGCCCACCGGGTCCGCACTGAGCAGCAATCACGCACATTAACACTATCCTACACGCACTAGGGACGTTTTA
Source organism: Malacoraja senta (assembly GCA_038087875.1). Classification (NCBI taxonomy): domain Eukaryota; kingdom Metazoa; phylum Chordata; class Chondrichthyes; order Rajiformes; family Rajidae; genus Malacoraja; species Malacoraja senta. The sequence continues at coordinate 23,963,247 of CM075988.1, forward strand.
CACTTGTGCCAAGCCAATTAACCTGCAAACCTGTACGTCTTTGGAGTGTGGGAGGAAACCGGAGGTTTCGGAGAAAACCCACGCAGGTCACGGGCAGAACGTGCAAACTCCGTACAGACAGCACCCGTAGTCGGGATCAAACCCGACACCTGGTTCGTTGGCGCTGTAAAGGGCCTGTCCCACTTTCACGACCTAATTCACGATCTCTGCCGAGTTTGCCCTTGACTCATACTCGCAACGAGGTCGTAGGTAGGTCGTAGCGGGCCGTGATGCCAGTCGTAGGTACTCGTGGCATCAAGTAGGTCGGGGCGTTTTTCTAGCTTGATGAAAAATGACCACGAGTAAAAAAGGTCGTGAATTAGGTGGTGAAAGTGGGACAGAGCCCTTAAGGCAGCAACACGACCGCTGCTCCACTGTGTTCACTGCTGCACTGTGGAAATGCACAAACTGTGAGCTGCAGAAAGAAATAACACTCTGAATAATGACGTGCTAGTAAGTGAGATTTATTAGAGCGAGGTTAATGCTTAATATACCCGAGAATGATGCAGCGAGAAAAGCAGGAGAGGCAGAGGATTGCTGTTATAAGGAACATATTAAAATGATAAAAGGAATTATGTCCTTAAGGAGCTAGACACACAGAATCAGAGAATTGTTGAGGAGCAGAAGGCCAATTGGCCCAGTGAGTCTCCGCCAGGTCCCAATAGAGCAGTTGTCACTTCCATCCCCTGCTCATTTCTCACAGCGTTTCAAATTATTCTCTGTTAAATGCCAGGCCAGTCACCTTCAGGAAGAATTGATTGATTGTGTTTCCCCCGCCCCTACAGGCAGCTTATACCGTGCAAAAGGTTTGCCACAACCCCCCCCCCACCCCCCCACAACCCCCACCTTTGTCCCTTTCACCCTGAATTTCAGTCTGCCTTGGCCTACGCGATCTCCCAGTTGCCAAACACTTTAACTCCCCCTCCCATTCCCACACTGACCTTTCTGTCCTGGGCCTCCTCCACTGTCAGAGTGCGGTCAAACACAAAGTGGAGGAACAGCACCTTATATTTCGCTTGGGCAGCGTACAACCCAGCGATAATATTATTGATTTCTCTAATTTCAAATATCTCTTGCATTCCCACTCTCTCTCTCTCTCTCTCTCTCTCTCTCTCTCTCTCTCTCTCTCTCTCCGTTCTTCCCCCACGCTAGTCATCGTACTAGTTTCACTGTCGTCCTGCTTAGTTTCACTGTTTGTATCCACTCGTCATCACCTTTCCCACAGCCAACAATGGACCATTGTGGGCTCCACTTTTCCTCGATTATCGTTGCTGGCTTTGATTTGTTCCTTTCGTACCTTTCATTCATTTGTGTTTTGTACCTTTTTGTACCTCTCGTTTCCCTCTCCCCTGTACACAGATGTGTACAGCAATTCATTCTCCCCCCGCACAATTAAAGCATGGAATAACCTCCACCCCACCATAGTTACCCAACCAGATGCAACTAAATTTAAGGGAGCTCTTTCTTCCCAAAAACCCTTTCTGGCTTAAGTCCTCCCTCCACCACCTCCAGTTTAAATTCCAATTTGGAATATTTTGGAGGACCAAGAAACCAAGAACCAAGACTCTCAGTCTGGATCTGAAACGTCACCCATCCCTTCTCTCCAGCGATGCTGCCTGACCTGCTGGGTTACTCCAGCATTTTTTGTCTACCTACTTTTAATAGGACTTGCCTTGCCCATGAAACAGTGACTGATGGGAGCGGTTTCTCTGTGTTTCTCCTGTTCATATACAGTCACGATCCAGACTCTATCAAGTCTCTGCTCAACCTCCTTGGCTTCACGGAGAACCCTTGCACCTTCTCCACTTTAACCTTGCAGTTGAACTTGTTCACCCTGCATCCTTACTGCTACCTTGAACGGGTGTTACGAACCAATAAAGGTGTTATTAAACTGACTGATTTATTTCGATAGCCACCAATTAGCGGGAAGGTTAGAGAAGCAGGGCTGCGAAGGAAATATCTAGAGACCAATCTGAATCTGAGAAGATTCACGAGGATGTTGCTGGGACTAGAGGGTGTGAGCAATAGGGAGAGGTTGAGCAGGCTGGGACTCCTTTCCTTGGAGCGCAGTAGGATGCGGGGGTGATCCTACAGAGGTGTACAAAATCATGAGAACAATAGATCAGGTAGATGTACAGTCTCTCTTGCCCAGTGAAGGTGAATCGAGGACCAGAGGACATAGGTTTAAGGTGAAGGGGAAACAATTTAATAGAAGTCTGAGGGGTAACTTTTTCATACAAAGGGTGTATGGAACAAGCTGCCAGAGGAGGTAGTTGAGGCTGGGACTATCCCAACGTTTAAAAAAATGGATAGGACAGGTTTGGAGGGATATGGACCAAATGCGGGCAGGTGGGTCTAGTGTAGACAATAGACAATAGATGCAGGAGTAGGCCATTCGGCCCTTCGAGCCAGCACCGCCATTCAATGTGATCATGGCTGATCATCCACAATCACTACCCCGTTCCTGCTGTCTCCCCATATCCCCTGATTCCGCTATCTTTAAGAGCCCTATCTAGCTCTCTCTTGAAAGTATCCAGAGAACCGGCCTCCACCGCCCTCTGAGGCAGAGAATTCCACAGACTCACAACTCTCTGTGTGAAAAAGTGTTTCCTCGTCTCCGTTCTAAATGGCTTACTCCTTATTCTTAAACTGTGGCCCCTGGTTCTGGACTCCCCCAACATTGGGAACATGTTTCCTGCCTCTGGCGTGTCTAAATTCTTAATAATCTTATATGTTTCAATAAGATATCCTCTCATCCTTCTAAACTCCAGACTATACAAGCCCAGCTGCTCCATTCTCTCAGCATATGACAGTCCTGCCATCCCGGGAATTAACCTTGTGAACCTACGCTGCACTCCCTCAGTAGCAAGAATGTCCTTCCTGAAATTAGGGGACCAAAACTGCACACAATACTCCAGGTATGGTCTCACTAGGGCTCTGTACAACTGCAGAAGGACCTCTTTGCTCCTATACTCAACTCCTCTTGTTATGAAGGCCAACATGCCATTCGCTTTCTTCACTGCCTGCTGTACCTGCATGCTTACTTTCATTGACTGATGAACAAGGACCCCCAGATCCCGTTGTACTTCCCTGACCCGAAACGTCACCCTGCCTGGAATTAACCTTGTGAACCTAGCTGGGACGGTGTGGGTAAGTTGGGTCGAAGGGTCTGTTTCCACGCTGTGTCGCTCTGTGATTCCATGACCAGTACGGACAATAGCTTCATTAAGGGCAAGAAAATCACCTATTATTGACCTGGGCAGTGTTTACAATGAGGGCAACAAAGGGCAGTAATTTATCATGTGTTGATGAGGAATTCCTTGAACAGGATTCTCGCTGTCTAGTGAGGAAAGATTTACTAATAGATCAGGTGTAGAATATTAGTGGTGGGTTATCCTGGGAATAGTTGTCATAATATCATTAATTTTAGATGAATTTTGCAAAAGAGGAATTATCAATAAAAATGTTTAACAGGAGGAGGGCTAATTTCAGAAAATTGGATCTAGCGCAGTCCTCTACTCACACAGCAGGTGAATACCACAAAGATTGCTAGTTATTGGATGGCATTTTGGTGCGGTATGTTGCAGATGAGATGTTGTGCATTTGGTTTTCGCCACCAGGCTGTTTAATGCATGAGTGAATGGAAAGATGTTCTCAAATTAAGCGCGCACCTTGGTTCGTTCATGAGTTCTAGGAGCAGAATTAGGACATTCAGCCCATCGAGTTCACTCCACCATTCAATCTAGGCTGATCTATCTTTCCCTCTCAACCCCATTCTCCTGCCTTCTCCCCATAAACCCCCGACATCCGTACTATTCAAGAATCTGTCAATCTCCGCCTTAAAAATATCCATTGACTTGGCCTCCACAGCCATTTGTGGCAGTGAATTCCACAGATTCCACCACCCTCTGACTAAAGAAATTCCTTCTCATCTCCTTTCTCAAGGTGCTTCCTTTTATTCTGAGGCTATGGCCTCTGGTCCTGGACTCTCCCACCAGTAGAAACATCCTCTCCACGTTCCCCCCCCATCCAGGCCAGTTGGTGGGCGATTTCTTCATACACTGTGCGATTTGTTCACCTGTAGAAGTATGATCCGACCCCTTGTCGTCATGCAGGGAGCGACACTCTGTTAGACTGGCAGCCAGGGAGGTGGGATGTATTTCGGAGCATCGCTTTGGGGCGGCACAGTGGCGCAGCGGTCGAGCGGGTCACAGGGAGAACGCACAAACTCCGTACAGGCAGCACCCGCAGTCAGGATTGGACCCGGGGCTCTGGCGCTGTGAGGCAGCAACTCTACCACTGCGCCACCGTGCCACCCAGAATGCAGTTTTAGAAATTTGTGTATGATTATAAGCAATAGGGGTGAGGAAGGTGGTAAGGTGCTTCAAGGGACCGTGGGCAGCTTGGTAGATCGGGGAAAACACATTTTCAGTATTCAAAACTGAACTGAATCAGTATTTCCAGCCTTCTGTCAGAGAATCTCAGAGAGGTGTTGATGGTTTAAGAGTTTTGTAGAATCCCTGTACCTGCGGTGTGGGGTTGATAGTCCATTTCTCCAGCAACTTGGGAGACAGAGAGAGATAAGGATTCAGGTAGTTAGATTTAGTGGCCTTGTCAACGGGTGCCTGAGTTATTGGAGTTGGAGGCCTTGTACATTAAGTGAACTGACTGTGGCTCAGGCAGTCTGACAATGGTGCCTGCAATTGACCTCATTCTACATAAAAACTCCTTTGAATGTGACTTCAAGCTGCATTGATTTGGAGAATGAGCATTTGATTCCTGTCACTGGCTGGGGCTGTTTGTCCAAGGTTAGCGTTGGCGAGATTTCATGGTGAGATGTGAATGTCAAGTGAATGCGCTACATATCAGCTTAGCTCTGCCTGCACGTAAGGATAAGACTTAATATTAACATCAGGAAACAAAAGCCAGGAAGCCATTCCGAACCTGTTTAAAACACTTGTTCAGCTCCAACTGGGATTCCAAGTTCACTTCAAGGCACCACCCGCACTCCAGGGAGGGAGTGGATGGAGGCTTTGGAGAGGTTGCGTAGAAGCATAATTGGGGAAAGTTATAGCCCCTGTCCCACGGTACGAGTTCATTCCAAGAGCTCTCCCGAGTTAAAAAAAAATCAAACTCATGGTAAGCACGGAGAATGAACGTAGCGGGTACGTCGGAGCTCGGGGACGTCTCCTAGCGGCTCGTAACGCTAACGGCAGGTACTCGGGAAGACTCGCTAACGGCAGGTAAGCACGGGAGGACTCGTGAAGATTTTTCAACATGATGAAAAATGTCCACGAGAGCCCCGAGTACCGACGAGCGGCCATTACCGTGAATCTCCGAGTTCGAATCAGGGCAAACTCGGGAGAGCTCTTGGAATGAACTCGTACCGTGGGACAGGGGTTTTACAGGGATAACGGGGTGGGTGTGGATGGACACTCGCCCACCAGAGACGCTGAACTCAGCCCCGAGCCAATGGCGTCCGTGGAAGCTGTGAGCAACTGCTGAGAGCGCAGGAGGACCAGTGAGAGTGTAGGGGGGCTGTCGAGGGGGGACCTGTGCCACCGAGTGCTACTTGGTGGGGGGTTGGGGGGGCCATCGAGAACAAAGGGGGGGGGCCCCGGGGGGGGGGGGGGGGGGGGCTGCCTGCTGCCACGTGCGGACTGTTGGGTGAACTTTTGTGACGTTGTCGGTGCCGAAACGTAGCAACCCTTGTGCACTGCCTGGGTTAAGTCTGGTGTCTGAATTTACCAGGTTGATTCAACAACATAATGGTTGAACACAAACTCAAAACAGATGCTAGGGTCGGGCGAGCGGGCGTATGGAAGGGGAGTGCGATATATCTCAGCTTCTTTTACACCTTCCTTAGTTCTGGGGGTTTTCTTTTTTCTTGAATTTTTTTCTTTCTTTCTCTTTTCTTCTTTCTTTCCCTTTTTTCATTTTTTCTTTTTATCCAATCTAGTTATTAGTTCGTAAAATGTTAAAAACTGAAGCATTACGAAAAAATTGTGTAACCTGTTATGTCGATCATTGTCTTTTTGTACAATTGCTTCTAACAAAAATAAAATAAAAAATAAAATAAAATAAAAAAAAAAAAAGAATTTACCAGGTTGCTCACAAAACTAAACATTCCCCTCGACCTAGGTACACCTGACCATAAAGTATCATTGAGTTTTTCTTTGAGCAGAGATGGCCACCAGAGACGAGAGAGAGAGAGGGAGAGAGAGAGAGAGAGAGAGAGAGAGCTGTTTAAAACCGTGAAGTGTTTAATAAATCGAATCTGTTTTGAGTGGCCGAGGATCAATAACTTGTATTGGGAATGACAATAGGGAGAGTTTTTCTGCAATGAGTGGCTGGATCAGGGAAAGAACTATGTGACCAGGTGCAGTTGGAACTTCAAATAGAACTGGACAAATACTTGGCCAAAAAATAGGCAGCAAATAGGTAGCTGGATTCAGTAAATCTGACACCCGGCGTTTTGGTGGCGCTGGGAAGGCAGGTTTTCTAGATTATTGTATATTCCACCTTTTAATACCACAGTACATGTAATTTATTTTAGATGCTGCATCAGGGCTGTATAAAGCTTTTCAATGAACCAGGTGAGTATAAAGAGCGCACAAGAGTGGGTACCGCTGAGTTTATAGACAATAGACAATAGGTGCAGGAGTAGGCCATTCGGCCCTTCGATCCAGCACCGCCATTCAATGTGATCATGGCTGATCATCCCCAATCAGTACCCCGTTCCTGCCTTCTCCCCACATCCCCGGACTCCGCTATCTTTAAGAGCCCTATCTAGCTCTCTCTTGAAAGCATCCAGAGAACCCGCCTCCACCGCCCTCTGAGGCAGAGAATTCCACAGACTCACCACTCTCTGTGAGAAAAAGTGTTTCCTCGTCTCCGTTCTAAATGGCTTACTCCTTATTCTTAAACTGTGGCCCCTGGTTCTGGACTCCCCCAACATGGGGAACATGTTTCCTGCCTCTAGCGTGTCCAAGCCCTTAACAATCTAATTTAAAAGGAACACAAAAGGTGGCGGGTATATGCAACGAGCTGCCGGAGGAGGTAGTTGAGGCAGGGACTATCGCAACGTATAGAGTGATATAGTGTGGAAACAGGCCCTTCAGCCCAAGTTGCCCGCACCGGCCAACATGTCCCAGCTACACTAGTCCCACCTGCCAGCATTTGGTCCATATCCCTCCAAACCTGTCCTATCCATTTACCTGTCTAACTGTTTCTTAAATGTTGCGACAAGCTGCCTCAACTATCTCCTCTGGCAGCTTGTTCCATACATTCTCCACCCTTTGTGTGAAAAACACATGTGTATGAAATATTTAGACAGGTACATGGATAGGACAGGTTTAAGGTCATATAATTGATAGGAGTAGAATTAGGCCAATCGGCCCATCAAGTGCATTCCGCCATTCAATCATGGCTGATCTATCTCTCCCTCCCAACTCCATTCTCCTGCCTTCTCCCCATAACCCCTGGCACCTTTTTTAGAGGGATATGGGGCAAACGCAGGCAGGCGGGACTAGTGTAGATGGGACATGTTGGCCAGTGTGGGCAAGCTGGGCGCAAGTTAGCAGTTTATCTTATTTCTTCAATATCCTTTGGAATAGAGTGTGAACAATTGTCAGGTGTGTGTGTTACTGTATGGATATTGCAGGCACGGGGCTTCTGATTATAATCAACTGCGTGTTTGATTGCAACTTCGCAGTTGAAGGCTTATTTCAGACATGTGACCCTGGAGGTGTGACAAATTCAGATGGATGCATTCGTAAGATGTGGCGTAAGAGACCCAGGCTCAGAACGAAACTCTTAATTATGGAGCCTGATAACTGACTGATACAGAGTGGAAGTGTACAGGACACATCTGGTAAAGTGCTAGATGCATATTAAACCCAACTCTGAATATAATTTACAGCGCGTACAAATGGCTAATGTTACAAAAAGAGAGAAAATGCCATTCGGGCTGAATTAAGTCCTGACTGCACGCTAATAATTGGATTAATTTGGGCTTGCTTACTCTGTGTGTGGGTCATGACAGCTGAGTTTAATTGGATATTGGAGTGTGCATATTTGATAAGGATCCTAAGCATTTCCACTTGTGGAGAAGGAGGAGGGTTGTTTTTATTCATTCAAGGGACGTGGGGCTCACAGGAATCTCTGCCCCGCGTTCATAGGGGCAGAATTTGTTCACTCGACCCATCAAGTCGACTCCGCCATTCAATCACGGCTCCAGCGTTTAACACCCATCCCTAATTGCCTCTGAGAAGGTGTTGGTGAGTGGCCTCTTGAATCGCTGCGGTCCTTGACGAGTGGGTATACCCACAGGGCTGCTAGTGACCTGGGCACCCAACCGCTAAGGCCCCCAGCCTGGGGCTGACGTAGATCGGTGAGCCGCTCCAGTAGAACGAACGAACGATCGATCGATCCACCGACCGACCGAGCGCGCGTGGAACGGACTTTGGAAATGGCGCCCAATATGGCGACGACTGCAGGTGTAATGGCAATTTCAAACTTTCCAACTTTCTGTTGCCATTACTACACGGGCAGGTAGGAGTGAACTTCCGCAGACGATAAAAAACACATCCTCCAGTCATTATTTCCTGTTTAATTGATTCTTCATTGAAGTAGTTGTACAAACAAAGGGATGATTCATGCCAAGTATTCCTTATTCTCATGCAAGCTGTAACTTTCTGTTCTCTCTCATCTGGTAAGAACTGTGTCCTCTCTCTCCTGTGCCTGGTCTGATCTGGTCACTCCCCATGACTACGCTATATCTAACGTCCTACAAAGCATCAAGAGCCCGCCCCCAAGTGTTCAAAATAATACTGCTGGAAATATCTAGACAAAATAATAATATATGCCAAGAGTAGCTAGCCTAAACCTAAATGGCTCCTACAGCAGATGCACATCTGCAAAAACAATTCCACTCTGCAGTTACACATGAGGCAAATGAAGCCCTGTTAAATCAACAAGGCATCGTTGGGTGGGAGGTCAGGACTCAGCGATGGTGAAGGAATACGGATATATTTCATGTTCAGGATGGTGTGTGGCTTTGAGGTCTCTGTGGTGGTGTTGCCATGGTTCTGGCTGTCCTTCTCCGAACTGGTAGTTTAAAAGAATGAGGGGGGACCTCATTGAAACCTACAGAATAGTGAAAGGCTTGGATAGAGTGGATGTGGAGAGGATGTTTCCACTAGTGGGAGAGTCTAGGACTAGAGCTCACAGCTTCAGAATTGAAGGACCTTCTTTTAGGAAGGAGATGAGGAGAAATCTATTTAGTCAGAGGGTGGTGAATCTGTAGAATTCTTTGGCACAGAAGGCTGTGGAGGCCAAGATAGTGGATATTTTTAAGGCAGAGATAGATAGATAGATTCTTGATTAGAGTGGGTGTCAGGGGTTATGGGGAGAAGGCAGGGGAATGGGTTTTGGAGAGATAGATCATCCATGATTGGATGGCGGCGTGGACTTGATGGGCCGAATGGCCTAATCCTGCTCCTATTGGTGAGTTGCTGTAGAAGGTGCAAGCTGTGGCTATTGGTTACAGCATGCAGTGTAGATGATACCAGCAGTTTGTACATCTGGAGTGGGTGGTTGTGAGCCCGGTGCCTATCAAGTGGAATGCCCCGTGTTCATAAGGGCAGAATTAGTTTACTCGACCTAATCATGGCTGAACTATCTCTCCCTCTCAACCCCATTCTCCTGCCTTCTCCCCATAACCCCTGACACCTGTACTAATCAAGAATCTATCTATCTCTGCCTTTAAAATATCCATTGACTTGGCTTCCACCGCCTTCTGTGGCAATGAATCCCACAGATTCACCACCCTCTGACTAAAATTCCTCCTCATCTCCTTTCAAATAGTACACAATTTTATTCTGTGGCACCGACCTCTGGTCCTAGACTCTCTCACTAGTGGAAACATCATCTCCACATCCACTCTATCCAGGCCTTTCACTATTTGGTAAAGCCCCTGTCCCACGATGCGAGTTTACCCAAGAGCTCTCCCGAGTTAAAAAAGAAAAAAAATCAAACTCGTGGTACTTCATCACGAGTATTTTTTAACTCTTGGACAGTTTTCACAGTTGAAAAAACTTCACGAGTTACCGCGTTTCCCGAGTACCTGCCGTTAGCATTACGAGCCACTACGAGACATCCACGAGCTCCGACGTACCTGCTACGTACATTCTACGTACTTACCACGAGTTTGATTTTTTTTAAAACTCGGGAGAGCTCTTGCGTAAACTCGTATAGTGGGACAGGGGCTTAAGTTTCAATGAGGTCCCCCCTCATCCTAAACTCCAGCGAGTACAGGCCCAGTGCCGTCAAACGCTCATCATATGTAAACCCTGTCACCCAGACAAGCAGAGAGTTCTTTATATGGAAGGAAATGTCAAGCCTCAAATACTATACATACCAAATGTCTTTAAAAATCCCTGATATTCTGCATCGGCACGTTCCCACATTCACCCTACTGATTAAATCCTTAACAAAGTGTTAGATTTGTGAAACATGATAGCATTATACAGCTGTGCTTTCTCCGCCTAATCATATATTTTAAATAACCTGTTATCACACCTCAATGATGGATTCTAATATTTTATCAACCTTAATTGTCAATTTTCTTTCTCTTCCTTCCCTCCCCCCCTCTCCCCACACTCCCCATCCCATCCACGTTTATGAGCTGCAATATTTAATTTGCTAACTTTACACTCTACCGGGGCAGTTCCAGAAGCTCTGGGACTTTACAAGATCATCAGATGTATCTGCCGTCTCTGTAGTCGCCTCCGGGGATGTCGACGATGGGGCTCGAGGGGTTTATCTTGTTCCAGTCCCGTCCATTCCTCCTTTACTCTTTAGCGACATTAATTACTTTGAGTTTCTCAATGGCGTCAGAGGCTTGCTTCCCTCCCATTTCAACAGCATTTAATAGCCTGCAGTGAAGACGCATACAACTTATTTGTTAACGCATCAGCTATTTTTTTAAATTCTTCATTATTTCTCAACTTTGAATGGGATCAATATTTATTTTTGCTTCTCCCTTATTGGCCGCAGAAGGTCTTAGAGTTTACATTTGAATCTTTTCGGCCGATTTACTCAATCTTTCTTCTCACCATTGATTTTTATTTAGTCCTCTGGTTATTTTTGTTTTTGCTTTCTCAAGCGTTCATTTCCCTCAGTCTCACTGCTCATCTCGGCTATGTTATAAACCCTTTCTTTTCATTTAATTATTTCCTCAGCCTCCTTGGTTAGCCAGGGAGCAATTATTTTTCACATGGAGTTTTTTTATTTTTGTGCCATACCTTTGTGGAGGATTTTTGAAATATTAAAAAAAAAAAAATTCATTGTTTATGTACTGGCAAGCAATTGTTAATCTTATTTTCCAATCTACCTTTGCTAATGTGTCCTTAGTAATTGGCTTTAACTAAATTCAAAGCGTTAGTATTTGATGGATCTTGGTGTCTTTCAAACAGCCTACACATTTTGACACTATTGTGATCACTTCTCCCTTGAGAATGGCTTATAATGAGATTACTAATTAACCCTGTCTCATTAAGCAAGATAAGGTCTAAGATAGCCTGTTCCCTGGTTACTTCTGTGATGTACTGTTCCAGAAATATTGTCCCAAGTATATTCTATGAACTCAACCTCCAAACTAATTTTGCCAATTTGATTTGTTTTGGCTGCACAAAGAGTACAATCCCCCCTGGATCGTTGAATTACTTTTTCAAGAGCTTTCTTATTTCTTGATTAACTCTTTCTTTATTTACGTTATTGCTGTTTGGGATACCATAAACCACTCCAGCCAACCTTGTTATTGTCCCTGGCTATCAAACTGTACGAGTGTACAACTGTTTCAAATCGGACATGTCGCGGGGTGACGCCTGTTTGGTCGTGAGTAGTCGCCCAAAGAGTCGTACCTTTTTGATTCCTGGGATGTCAGGACTTTCATATGAAGAAAGACTGGATAGACTCGGCTTGTACTCGCTAGAATTTAGAAGATTGAGGGGGGATCTTATAGAAACGTACAAAATTCTTAAGGGGTTGGACAGGCTAGATGCAGGAAGATTGTTCCCGATGTTGGGGAAATCCAGAACAAGGGGTCACAGTTTAAGGATAAGGGGGGAAATCTTTTAGGACCGAGATGAGGAAAACATTTTTCACACAGAGAGTGGTGAATCTGTGGAATTCTCTGCCACAGAAGGTAGTTGAGGCCAGTTCATTGGCTATATTTAAGAGGGAGTTAGATGTGGCCCTTGTGGTTAAAGGGATCAGGGGGTATGGAGAGAAGGCAGGTACGGGATACTGAGTTGGATGATCAGCCATGATCATATTGAATGGCGGTGCAGGCTCGAAGGGCCGAATGGCCTACTCCTGCACCTATTGTCTATGTTTCTATCTATCTATGTTCCTGGTCGCCACTGGATTTTCAACATGTTGAACATTTTCAGCAACTATGACGGGTGCTGGCAGTCGCCGAAAAAAATCACGTAAGTGGAACAGGCCCATTTAAATCGATAACCTTTCCCATACCTAAGCCTTGCACAGCAATGAACCCAAGACTAAGTCCATTTGTTTCAGAACTACATGCCCAGAAGCTCATTTGTCAAGCTCACAAGGGCACTGCTCAAGCCTGCTTTAGCTTTTACCATTTGACAGAGAGCTCTTCAAGTTTTAGTTTTGAGATACAGCATGGAAACAAGCACCTTCGGACCACAGAGTCCACACCGACCATCCATCACCCGTTCACACTAGTTGTAAGTTCTCCCACTTTCACCTCTACCCTCTACGGGCTAACCTCTAAGTTGGATTAACCATCGGTATTTTTTGTTTGCACCATATTAAATCAATATAAAGAAGAAATATATTGGAGTGTATAATATAGTTAGAGAAAAATGCTGATAAAAAAAAAATTGCTGGGCCTCAATGAGGTGGGTTGGAGGAATCGGAGGAATTCTGTGGAATTCTCCGCCTCAGAGGGCAGTGGAGGCGGGTTCTCTGGATGCTTTCAAGAGAGAGCTAGATAGGGCTCTTAAAAATAGCAGAGTCAGAGGATATGGGGAGAAGGCAGGAACGGGGTACTGATTTGGGATGATCAGCCATGATCACATTGAATGGCGGTGCTGGCTCGAAGGGCCGAATGGCCTACTCCTGCGTCTATTGAATCTCGACCCGAAACGTCACCTATTCCTTCGCTCCACCCGCTGAGTTTCTCCAGCATTTCTGTCCACCTTCGATTTTTCCAGCATCTGCAGTTGTTTCTTAAACATATCGTTGAAGCGAATCATTGAGTTTGTGCGTTGCTGCAAGCTGCTGCAAAGGTTGACCTTGACTTGTTGATTCTTTGCAGTGTATCGCAATGTGCATCACAGCTCAGCGCAGTGGTAATGTACATCAACAAAGGATGAAATCTAATTGCCAGGCTGGTGTTTCCAACGTTGTCGTGTTTCCTCATCACCCCACTGAGGAAGGAGCCAAATTGTGTGAATCAACCAGAAAGCTGGGATTGTTCTTGAAAAAAGGGAGAACGGTTCATGGGAAGTTTAATGTGGGCGTACAAAACTATAAAGGGTTTCGATAGCTTCTTTTTCATTTACTCTTATGAGCCTTGCCAAGAAGACGAGAAAAGGAAAGACGCATCTACGATAATTGGCAGCAGAAGCAATGGGGTGATGAAGAGCTACTGTTTATGCGTTAACTTGTTGTGAAGCAAAAAATGATTCCTGAGGGGTTAGTGGAGACAGATTCACCAGTGGCTCTCAAAAGAAAATTAGTTCAAAGGTTCAAAGGTTCTTTATTAGTCACAAACACCAATTGGTGTAGTGAAATGTGTATTGGCATTGCAGCATATTAAAAAAGAATACAACATAACAATAATAAAGAAATTCAAACATAAAAACATCTCCCCACAATGGTTCCGCATTATGAGGGAAGGCACAAAGTCCAGTCCCCATCCCCATGTCCACCCATAGTCGGGCATATTGATGCCTCCACAGTCGCCTTTACGGAGGCCCGATCTTTTCGGCCCTTCTCGCCGGATGATGGTGCTACGGCGTCGGGAGAATCCTCTCAGCGACTTGGGATACCTGGAACGGCCGCTTCCTTACCGGAGACCGCGGCTTCCGATTAGACCTGGGAACGGTGTAAGACAGGGCACAGCGGTAGAGTTGCTGCCTCACAGCGCCAGAGATTTGGGTTCGATCCCGACTACGGGTGCTGAATGTACGGAGTTTGTACCAACTGGGGTTTTCTCCGAGATCTTCAGTTTCCTCCCACAATCCAAAGACGTACAGGTTTGTAGTCTAATTGGCTTGGTGTAAATGTAAAATTGTCCCTAGTGTGTGTAGGGTAGATTTAGTGTGCGGGGATCGCTGGTCGGTGCGGACTCGGTGGGCCGAAGGGCCTATTTCCACGCTGTATCTCTAAACTAAGCTAAAGAAGCTGCCTGACCGCTGAGTTACTCCATCTTTTTGTGTCTAATTATCTGCAGTAACATCCTACACATTTTTGTCTCGTCAATGTTTTCTGCTCTTTTGCTTTCTCATTCTACTTCTTGATCTTCTGAGCTGGGATCTTTTCTCCTGACTGAAACTCTGTTCTTTATTATCAAGTCTGTAGATTGGTTATTGCATGTGAATTAATCATAGTGGAAATAGCATCATTAACCCCACCTTACTGTATGCTTCATACTAACACCCACTTCCTACACTGGTCAGTCTTGGAAGCGGTAACGATGAACTAACAACTAACAACCTACTATGTGTACAGATTAAAGATGACTTTGAACTCCAGATTGTGCAGCTCGCTTATTTACAAAGTCTGTTCCCCCCTCTTTGTCTCACTCTTCTAACAGTTAAGTGCGTTGTAAATGTAATATCTAGTCTTGGTCATTTTGCAACCATATCTATTACATTGTGCCAGTTCATTTCTGTTTGTGCTGTGACTTCAACTATCTTGTTATGAAGGCTGTGTGCATTGAGATAAAGAGCTTCAGTTTTGTCTTCTTACAATTTTACTCTGCTCCGACTTTAATTGGAGTATTGCGGTTACGTTTCAGTGCTCTATCTCTACCTGACACGCCACGCTTGTCATTCCCATTTTGTCACCCTGCATTATCTCCTTGTCCTTTCTTTTTAATTTTCTAAATTCCCTTCACCAAAACGCACACCCACCTCCATCCACCCCCCGCCCCCCCCCCCCCACCACCAATCCTCCCCAGCGCTATAACTACCGAACTTAAACTGTGTGAAAACGCACACCACCAGATCTCATGGACAGCTTCTTCCCAGCTGTTATCAGGCGACTGAATAATCCTATCACAACCCGAGCTACTATCTACATCTTTGATGACTATCCTTGATCAGACTTTGCTGGCTTTAAACCTTGCACTAAACGATATTCCCTTATCATGTATCTATACACTGTAAATGGCTCGATTCTAATCATGTATTGTCTTTCTGCCGACTGGATAGCACGCAACAAAAAGCTTTTCACCGTACCTCGGTACATGTGACAATGAACTAAACCGAGACAGAAACTTAACTGTAGCTCTGATCATCAAAGCAGCTATTTTTATTTATATACCTGCCATGAAATCAAAATGTCTCAATAAGCTGCACAGATAGTAAAGTATTTTTGTTTTATAATCACTTTTGTAACGGTAGAGCAAGCCATTTTCAAAGCCAACTCCCACACCAACTCCAACACCGTGGTATTGGTTCAGAGATGAAATATTGGCCCGGAAAACCGATAAAACTCTGCTTTTGTTTTTAAAATGATACGACAGTGATTTTTTTTAAATTCCTTTGGCAATAACCTCAGCTTGTGTCTCTTTGGAAGAAGTAGATGTAGCCCAGCGCTGGTCTTGCATCTCGCACAAAAAGCTCGCAGGCTCGGAGAGCGCTGCCCTGCTTCATCTGCCTTGGTTACCTGCTCAAAGCTCAAGTGGGACTTTAACCCAAACCCTGCAGACGTGAAATCTGCCCCCCCAATGTGATGCAGCTGACCTGCACAGGGACATATGTTCAGATGAGGTAGACACAAAAAGCTGGAGTAACTCAGCGGGACAGGCAGCATTTCTGGAGAGAAGGATTGGGTGACGTTTCGGGTTCGAGACCCTTCTTCAGACCCGTCCCCAAACGTCACCCATTCCTTCTCTCCAGAGATGCTGCCTGTTCCGCCGAGTTACTCCAGCTTTTTGTGTCTATCTTCGGTTTAAACCAACATCTGCAGTTCCTTCCTGCACATATGTTCAGATGAGAATTGCCTTTGTGCCAAAAGACAGATAAGGGGTAAAAAAAAAAAAGCCTCTGATATCAAATCAAAAGAACAATATTACGTTACATGGGATGAGCAGCCATGATCACATTGAATGGCGGTGCAGGCTCGAAGGGCCGAATGGCCTACTCCTGCACCTATTGTCTATTGTCTATTGTCTATTACCATGGCAGTGGGTGAGAGGGAGTGACATTTCAACCATCTGCCCATGTGGAGTACCTGACGGAGTTATTTGTTGACACTGTTGATAATTGTTTCTTTATTCACCTTGTTGGGGAGAGGACTTGAGAATAAAACCTTTCAGATTCAGGTTACACAATCTTTATACAACGTCCCTTTAAAGTATGCCACAGCTGCACATGTTCTCCAGAGAAGAACATGAAAGACAGTTATGCAACCAGGTGTCAAACCCGTACGCACACTGGAATATTTCAATGATTGCATAAAAGAGCTAAAGGTTAAAGCAATTGGATCGGTGTAGAAAGCGATGTGGATGGAATAACCTGAAGGGTAGGTCTGACATCCTCCACAGACTGGTTACAGTTTCAGTTTCGTTCAGTTTAGAGATACAGCACAGAAACAGGCCCTTCGGCCCACCGGGCCCACGCCAATGGGCCAATGACCTCTGGAGAAAAGGAATTGGTGATGTTTCGGGATAAGACCCATCTTCAGACTTTATTACCAAGTCTGAAGAAAGGTCTCGACCCGAAACGTCACCTATTCCTTTCTCTCCCGTGATGCTGCCTGACCCGGTGAGATCCTCCTGCTGTTTGTGTCGAACATTGAAGAGTGTGGTCTCTGGCCCTCCAAACTGGGGTGGTGGTGAGGAACTTCATGTAAACCAGGGAACTGGTACCTGGGTGATGTTTCGGGACGTGCGTGGCCTTTCCTCAGTCTGAAGCAGGGTGTCGACCCGAAACGTCACCCATTCCTTCTCTCCCGAGATGCTGCCTGTCCCACTGAGTTACTCCAGCATTTTGTGTCTACCTTCGATTTAGACCAGCATCTGCAGTTCTTCCTACACAAACTGAAGGCACATTTCACATGGGCAATAGTGTGGGGAAATTTTATTCTGTACAGCATATTGAAAGAAAGGGGTTAGGAGGGAGCGATGGATCAGCCATGATTGAATGGCGGAGTAGACTTGATGGGCCGAAAGGCCTAATAATTACATCTCATAGTAAGTGGTGGGCTAGTCAAGGTTGCAATGTGAATATATTGCTTCACTGTAAAAGGCAGCATGGTTTGGAATTTGCTAGATCTGGGCACGGAGATGGAATCAGGGCAAAGGCACTTCAACACTTCTACTTAGAAGCTTGAACAGATTTGGCACGTCGCTGAATACCTCGACAGGTGTTCTGTAGAACGCACCTCCACAGGTGCACTGTAGAATGAACGTGTACAGGTGCTGTGTAGAATGAACCTGTACAGGTGCTGTGTAGAATGAACCTGTACAGGTGCTGTGTACAATGAACCTGTACAGGTGCTGTGTAGAATGAACCTGTACAGGTGGTCTGTAGAATGAACCTGTACAGGTGCTCTGTAGAATGAACCTGTACAGGTGCTGTGTAGAATGAACCTGTACAGGTGGTCTGTAGAATGAACCTGTACAGGTGCACTGTAGAACAAACCTGTACAGGTGTTCTGTAGAACGCACCTCTACAGGTGCACTGTAGAAAGTATCCTGACGGGTTGCTTCACGACCTGTTGCAGCAATTCCAATCCTCAGGAATGCAAGAGGCTGCAGAGAGTGGTGGACTCAGCCCGGTCCATCACATCACAGTCCGGCCCCACCATTGAAGCATCTACGTGAGGCTTTGCCTCAGGAAGGCAGCATTTGAAATGAAGGGTCCCCACACCCCTCCGCTCTGCAACCATCGGGCAGGAGGTACAACTGGAGAGCAGTCCTGAACTACTATCTACCTCATTGGTCTCCCTCGGACTGTCTTTGAGTGCATTTTTACGGGCTTTATCCTGCGCCGAACGTTATTCCCTTTATCGTGTATCCGTGCACTGTGAATGGCCCGATTGTAATCATGTATTGTCTTTCCGCTGGCTGGTTAGCGCGCAACAAAAGCTTTTCACTGTATCTCGGCAGAAGTGACAATAAACTAAACTGAAACTGAAACAGAAAGCTGAATTTCCACATGGCCACGTTTCGGAACTGCTACTTCCTTGAAAAGACAACCCTAATGTTCCCTCGACGATGAAACACAATGGACCACCTCTTCCAAAACAATAAACTTGTCTTCTAAGTGTGTTTGGCACTAATGTCTTGTTTCTGCACAGGCCTTTTTTCTTTTCAATGCGTGGTGTGATTTATATATTATTTATGTTTTGTATGTCGCCTGAGTCTGTGGCTCTGCAAGAATGTTTTCACTGTACCTGCACCTTATGGAACGTGCATATGACACTAAATGGGACTTGTCCATCACCACTTCATCAAGTCATTTTTATAATATCATCTTCTCCTTCATGGATAAAAGAAACATAGAAACATAGAAAATAGGTGCAGGAGTAGGCCATTCGGCCCTTCGAGCCAGCACCGCCATTCAATATGATCATGGCTGATCACCCCCAATCAGTACCCCGTTCCTGCTTTCTCCCATATCCCTTGATTCCGTTAGCCCTCAGAGCTATATCTAATAGCCCTGTCCACTGTACGAGTTAATTCAAGAGCTCTCCCGAGCTTAAAAAAAAAATCAAACTCGTAGTAAGCACGTAGAATGTACGTAGCGGGTACGTCGGAGCTCGGGGACGTCTCTTAGCGGCTCGTAACGCTAACGGCAGGTACTCGGGAAACGCAGTCAGCTCGGGAAGACTCGTGAAGATTTTTCAACATGATAAAAAATGTCCACGAGAGCCCCGCCGAGTACCGACGAGCGGCCATTACCGTAAATCTCCGAGTTTGAATCAGGGGAAACTCGGGAGAACTCTTTGAATGAACTCGTACAGTGGGACAGGGCTTTAACTCTCTCTTGAAAACATCCAGTGAATTGGCCTCCACTGCCTTCTGTGGCAGAAAATTCCACAGATTCACAACTCTCCCGGGTGAAAAAGATTTTCCTCATCTCAGTCCTAAATGGCCTGCCCCTTGTTCTTAAACAGTGACCCCTGGTTCTGGATTCTTAAACTGTGACCTCCTGGTTCTGGATTCTTAAACTGTGATCCCTGGTCTCCAGCCTTTCTCCCCGACATGCTTCATCTCCCCGATTCATCTGTGTAATTATTTCCCCGTCTCCTTCCGTGCGTCGATATCCTCTCTGATTTGGAGACCAACAATTTGTCTAGCTACGTGCGTGCAGCCATTCACCGTGTGGAGAGTCCAGGCTTGTCCCCTGAGATTTGACGATGTTTTGGCGTCGACAGAGCCATAAAACTAAAACTACTGTAATGTCTTTGACACTGAATCACCGGTCGGCCGTTAAACGAGTTCTAAAGCCTTCTTTTATATTTTGTCTATAACATCCCTAGCTGTGCACTGCATGGGTGACTTGTTCTCAGCTGAGAGCTGCCTCTGTCGAGTGTAGCAAGGGATGATTAATCACGGCACAATAAAGGCCAAAGACATTTCTAGTCAAAGATCTCATGCTGTGTGGCGGAGTCTGGAATAATATTGGTTATCCTGGTAAGCTACATCCAGTCATCATGAAGCTACTCACAATATTCAGATTCACTTGGTCTTCATCCCCACTGTGTGCAGTCCAGTTGAAGTGTTTCCGCGCTGTGAAGGCAACTGTTTGGTCAAATTAATAACTCCATTAATTGAATGTAAAATGAAGAATTTTGCTTTAATGTCTTTTAATCATCACTTCATCACTCAAAGTCACACTGCTGAAATACATGCCTCAAATTATCAACGCTTATGACGGTCCTTCAACACGGTATGAACCGGAGGTTCGTTAGCCAAGGTTAATTAGACCAGTTACTGCAAACAAATGAGAGTGTGCAGATATGGTGGGACTCAGATTAGACTTTATTTGACTTAGTCATAAAAATACATCAAACATGAGATCAGAGAATAGAAGCAACAGGAGCTCTTTATAAATAGAGCATCGCTTCAGTGTAGATCTACAGACCAATCTGTATAGTATTCTCAGGAAATAACAGTGATGATAAACTTACACACTCACTCTCACTCTCACACTCACTCTCACACACTCACTCTCACACACTCACTCTCACTCTCACACACTCACTCTCACTCTCACTCTCACTCTCACTCACTCTCACACTCTCACTCTCACACACTCACTCTCACACACTCACTCTCACACTCACTCTCACACACTCACTCGCACACTCTCACTCTCACACACCCACTCTCACACACTCACTCTCACTCTCACACTCACTCTCACTCTCACACATTCACTCTCACACTCTCACACTCACTCTCACACACTCACTCTCACACATTCACTCTCACACTCTCACTCTCACACACTCACTCTCACTCACGCTCACTCTCACTCTCACTCTCACTCTCACACACTCACTCTCACTCTCACTGTCACACTCTCACTCTCACTCTCACACACTCACTCTCACACACTCACTCTTACACACTCACTCTCACACACTCACTCTCACACACTCACTCTTACACACTCACTCACACACTCACTCTCACTCTCACACTCTCACTCTCACTCACACTCACACTCTCACTCACACACTCACTCTCACGCTCACACACTCAATCTCACTCTCACACTCACACTCACACTCACACTCACTCTCACTCCAGAGATGTTGCCTGACTCGCTGAGTTCCTGCAGCTTTTTATGTCCATCTTCGTAAACCAACGTGCAGTTATTTCCTACATCATTTGTCGAGAGCTCAGTAACTGTCGGCAGGCTGTTCCACGAACGCGTCGTGGTGGCACAACCCTGTCCTTCATTCCCAGAGGTGGGGGAAGTCAAGTCTTAGATAATCTTCAGGTGACACCAGGAGTTTCAGACTAAATGATACACATACACCATCTTGCATTCCCACTTTGATAGAGGGATTCACACACCATTTTAGAATTGTGTTTGGATCCTTGACATTATAGCTCTTTGTTGATTTTTAGTATATGTGACATTAGGAATTGCTAGGTGTGGGACATCCTTCAGGAGTTTAGTTTAGACCGAAGATAGACACAAAAAAGCTGGAGTAACTCAGTGGGACAGGCAGCGTCTCTGGAGAAAAAGGAATAGGTGACGTTTCAGGTCGAAACCCTTCTTCAGACTGGGAGTCAGGGGAAAGGGAAACAAGAGATATAGACGATGATGTAGAGAGATATAGAACAAATGAATGAAGGAAATGCAAAAAAGTGACGATGATAAAGGAAACGGGCCACTGTTAGTTGTTTAGTTTTGTTTATTGTTGACTTGTGGTGATAATAGGCAATACATACCCACTGAGTTACTTCAGCTTTTTGTGTCTATCAGTCTAAACCAAACTCCTGAAAGATGTCCCTGACTAGTCTGAAGAAGGGTCTCGACCCGAAACATCACCCATTCCTTCTCTTCAGAGATGTCTGTCCCATTGAGTTATTCCAGCATTTTGTGTCTATTCTCACACAAACAAGAACCAGTCTTCAATTCAGGACAGAGGATGAATGCACACCATTAACTGCAGAAAGAGGCATCTCAGTTCAAGGCTAAATGAAGATAGTTGTGGGTGACTGGACTCCCAACAGAGGTGGCTTGAATATTCAGCAGCGTCTTGCCTGCCTGAGATGTGCTCTCATTGCAAATATGTAATTCCACTTGTCTACACTCAAAATGTTGAAGTAAAATATGCGTGGAACTACAGAACATGCATTAATCACCTACTGTTAACACTCACAGTGTTGGAAGTAAATTATGTAATTGGAACTATTGAAACTGCATTTAATCACCTACTGTTATTTTGTGTTCAGAGTACTAAACTTCAACATAGCCTGAGTTTGGACAGATGCTTCATAGATTCCACCATGAATGCTTTTGCTAAATAAAGTCTTTTACCCAGAGTAGGGGAATCGAGGACCAGAGGACATAGGTTCAAGGTGAAGGGGAAAAGATTTAACAGGAATCCGTGGGGTAACTTTTTCACACAGAGGGTGGTGGGTGTATGGAACAAGTGGCCAGAGGAGGTGGTTGAGGCTGGGATTATCCCATTTTTTTAGAAACAGTTGGACAGGTACCTGGATAGGACAGGTTTGGAGGGTTATGGACCAAGCGCAGGCAAGTGGGACTAGTGTAGCTGGGACATTGTTGGCCGGTGTGGGCGAGTTGGGCCGAAGGGCCTGTTTCCACACTGTATGACTCTATGATATCTGCAGCTCCGGTCTCCATTTGGATCATGCATATAACACTGTGACTGGACTTACCCTGACTTCTGCCTCCGCTTCAATGACCAGTCCTATCATTCACTTCTGCAATAAGTTGGCACAGTGGCGCAATGGGCAGCATGGTGGCGCAGCGGTGGAGTTGCTGCCTTACAGCGCCAGAGACCCGGGTTCTGTCAGGCCAATCTAACCCTGTACTGTCAGCAGGGAAGCTCACGTTCACAAGTTATAGCAGTAGAATTAGGCCATTCGGCCCATCGAGTCTACTCCGCCATTCAATCATGGCTGATCTCTGCCTCCCGATCCCATTTTCCTGCCTTCTCCCCATAACCCTTGACACCCGTTCTAATCAAGAATTTGTCTATCTCTGCCTTAAAAATATCCACTGACCTGGTTCCATAGCCCCCTGTGGCAATGAGTTCCACAGATTAACCACCCTCTGACTAAAGAAGTTCTTCCGAACCTCCTTTCCAAAAGAGCGCCCTTTAATTCTGAGGCTGTGACCTCTGGTCCTAGACTCCCCCACCAGTGGAAACATCCTTTCCACATCCACTCTATCTATGCCTCTCATTATTCTGTAAGTTTCAATGAGGTCCCCCCTCAACCTTCTAAACTCCTGTGAGTACAGGCCCAGTGAGTACAGGCTCATATGCTAACCTGCTAATTCCTGGATTCATTCTTGTAAACCTCCTCTGGACCCTCTCCAGAAACAGCCAAGCTGTTGGGGGCATGGGCTTAGTTTAAGGGTGAGTGCAGGAAAGTGGGTAGAAGTTCCACCATGATCTTGTTTGAGGAACTGAACAGTCTACTTCTGTGTCAAATGACATTTTGTTTGCAGCCAGGAGAGAAAGTGGAAAGAGAGAATAACTCAGGCTGTTGTATGGGTCTCTAATGTCCCACTTACGCGATTTTTTTCGGCGACTTGCCGGCACCCGTCATAATCGCAGCAGGTCGCCGATAAATGTTCAACATGTTGAAAATCCATCGGCGACCAGAACAAGGTACGACTCTTTGGGCGACTACTCACGACCATACAGGCTTCAGCCGGGGTGTCACCTGTATGGTCGTGAGTCGTCTCCTAGACGCCTAAAGAGTCGTAGCGTCTTTCTGGTCACCGCTGAAAATGTCAACATGTTGAAAAATTTCGGCGACCTGCAATGACCTATGACGGGTGGCGGCAGTCGCCGAGGAAGTCGCGTAAGTGGGACAGGCCCATAACTCTCCCACCAAAAACCCTGGGTCTCTAACTCTCCTCCCTCCCAACCCTCCTCTCACCCACGCAGTGGTCGACCATGGGTTAAACTTGGGATCTTCTGCCACTCCATTCAGTGTCTGTCTGGATACATCTATCGAGCTTGTGTACTTGTAAAAAGATATATTATAATATAGTTGCCACTGACTCGAATTCAATCTTTAAATCTCCTTTTGATTCACTCGCAGAAAATAGCTGTTGAAGAAAAACCACTTTCAATGAAAAGGGGAGCTGCCACAGTTATTTGAAAGCTGATACAAGCGCTCTTTGATCCCAGAGGTGAAACAACATTGTAGACTGAGCCGCCCCCACACTCACGCAGCTTGGTTGGCGGCTCATGGGAACAGGAAGCTTAGCATAACAATGAGGCTCTAATTTAGCTGGTGATAAATGTAGCGTTGCCCAATAATTGACTCCAGTGCCTTGTCTTTTCCCCTTGTTAAACACCTCATGTTGGGAAGATGGACAAAAAAAGCTGGAGTAACTCATCGGGTCAGACAGCATGTTCTTTAAGAAGGAACTGCAGATGCTGGAAAATTGAAGGTAGACAAAAGTGCTGTAGAAACTCAGCGGGTGCAGCAGCATCTATGGAGCGAAGGAAATAGGCAACGTTTCGGGTCGAAACCCTTCTTCAGACTGATGTAGGATGGAGGGGGGGGGGGAGACGAAAGGAAAAAGGAAGAGGAGGAGCCCGAGGGCTGAGGGAGAGCTGAGAAGGGGAGGAGACAGCAAGGGCTACCGGAAATTGGAGAATTCAATGTTTATGCTGCTAGGGTGCAGACTGCCCAAGCGGAATATGAGGTGCTGCTCCTCCAATTTCCGGTGGTGCTCACTCTGGCAATGGAGGAGGCCCAGGACAGAAAGGTCTGATTCAGAATGGGAGGGGGAGTTGAAGTGCTGAGCCACTGGGAGATCAGGTTGGTTAATGCGGACCGAGCGGAGGTGTTCGGCGAAACGATCGCCAAGCCTATGCTTGGTCATCTCTGGGGAAAAGGAATAGGTGACGTTTCAGACTGAAGAAGGGCCTCGACCCGCATCTCTCCAGAGATGCTGCCTGACCCGCTGAGTTACCCCAGCTTTTTGTATCTAACTTTGGTTTAAACCAGCATCTGCAGTTCCTTCCTACACACCTCGTGTTGGGAACTGGAGCGAAAGGAGAGAACAAGAATCGCTCGAAGGTTTGCTGAAACAATCACCTTCTATATCTCTCTTTTCCCTCTCCCCTGACTCTCAGTCTGAAGAAGGGTCTCGACCCGAAACGTCACCCATTCCTTCTCTCCAGAGATGCTGCCTGTCCCGCTGAGTTACTCCAGAATTTTGTGTCTATCTTCTTTGCTGAAACATGAATATGGCTAACTAATAATACATGACATTTTTTAATAAATGTTACATGGAAACGTGTCATTAATTTTAATAAATTTTATTTCACAAGAGCCACTCTCAATAAATAAATAAATACAGATTCTACAACAGTCCCTTCTCTATCTTGCTTCAATTTGGGTGAAGTGGAACCAACCTTGGCTGCAGCGGTAGAGTTGCTGCCTCACAGCATCAGAGACCCGGGTTCGATCCTGACTACGGGTGCTGTCTGTACGGAGTTTGTACGTTCTCCCCTTGACCTGCGTGGGCTTTCTCCGAGATCTTCTGTTTTATCCCACACTCCAAAGACGTGCAGGTTTGTAGGTTAATTTGCTTGGTGTAAATGCAAATTGTCCCATGTGTGTGTAGGATAGTGTTAATGTGCGGGGATCGCTGGTCGGGGCAGCCTCGGTGGGCCGAAGGGCCTGTTTCCACGCTGTATCTCTAAACTAAACTAACAAATCAACCAAGCCAGTGATTTTCTAAATATTCCGATCAATGCAACCCGGTACCCATTGGATCCAACTTCCTGCTATATTTTAGTTGGGCCGAATGGCCGTTTGTACTTTATAAATAAATAACTTGCGTACCATTGAACCTGTGGGCCCTTTTCCACCTAAAACCCCTGTTCCACGGTACGAGTTCATTCCAAGAGCTCTCCCGAGTTTGCCCTGATTCGAACTCGGTGATTTACGGTAATGGCCGCTCGTCGGTACTCGGGACTCTCGTGGACATTTTTCAACATGTTGAAAGATCTTCACGAGTCTTCCCGTGCTTACCTGCCGTTAGCGAGTCTTCCCGAGTACCTGCCGTTAGCGTTACGAGCCGCTAAGAGACGTCGCCGAGCTCCGACATACATTCTCTGTGCTTACCACAAGTTTGATTTTTTTTTAAACTCGGGGGAGCTCTTGGAATGAACTCGTACCGTGGAGGCATCTAAAATCATTGGGTTTTATAGGTTGAATCATGTGAATACATGGTACTTCTTAATACTTGAATACAATACTTATTAGTCTTTTACCTAGGGTAGGGTTCTCAAGAACCAGAGGACATAGGTTTAAGGTGAGAGGGGAAAGATTGAATAGGAGTCTAGGAAGTAACTTTTTACTCAGAGGCTGATGGAGGAGGTAGTTGAGGCAGGTGCTATAACATTATGTAAAATACATTTGGTGAAGTGCATGGATCGGAAATGTTCAACGGGATATGGGTCAAATGTGGGTAAATGGACTAAGTTGGTAAGCATGGATGAGCCGGGCCGAATGGCCTGTTTCTGTGTTATCTGACTCTATAACAGTTAGACCCCAATGGGTTTTGTACCTGAGCACCACAATGGGCAGGATGATGCTTTGTCTTGCCCGTTACCTGGACTCAATAACCATGCGCCCACAACGCTGCTGTTGGCTTTACTCAGAGGTGGAGGAGCAACTAAACCAACCCTATACCTGGGAACCTGGTAGATGTAAGGTGGTGTCGTGCTGAGGCTTTCCCTCTGGATCGTGCTGATGGCCTTTGTCGGATCACAACTGAGGTGGAACCTCAGGTTTATGATCAGTACGGGTGTCAGGGGTTATGGTGAGAAGGCAGGAGAATGGGGAGAGATAGATCAGCCATGATTGAATGGCGTAATAGGTTTGATGGGCCGAAGGAGTCTGTGGAATTCTCTGCCTCAGAGGGCGGTGGAGGCAGGTTCTCTGGATGCTTTCAAGAGAGAGCTAGATAGGGCTCTTACAAAAAAGTGGAGTCAGGGGATATGGGGAGAAGGCAGGAAC
>CM075988.1:23992962-24019992 GCA_038087875.1 Malacoraja senta
AGATCATATGGGTTGCCAAGAGTGGAAGCCCTATAATAAATATTACAAGACGATTGGAATGTCCATTCAAGATAGTCTGGTGCTAGAAATGCATCAGGTCTGGGTGCAGAGTATGGGGGCACAATACCCTGGTGAAAGGAACAGGAACAGGCAGATAGGATGGTAGGCCTTGCTTGTCTTAGACTCAAGAGGCAAAAATGGGAGCGCCATTTACTTTGGAAATGGACAATGGAAATGGGTTGAAAACGTTGAACAGAACGTATTGCACATCTGAAGATGAAAATAATAGAAATAAACTCAAAATAATCTTATTCATTGAGAAGTCCATTATAAGCATTGGATGGCACAGTGTCACAGCGGTAGAGTTGCTGCCTCACAGCGCCAGAGACCCGAGTTTGATCCCGACTACGGGTGCTGTCTGTACGAGGTTTGTACGTTCTCCCCGTGACCTGCGTGGGTTTTCTCCGGGTGCTCCGGTTTCCCCCACACTCCAAAGAAGTAATGGTTTGTGGGTTAATTGGCTTCGGTAAACTGGAAATTGTCCCCAGTGTGTGTAGGATAGTACTAGTGTACGGGGTGGCCGCTGGGCCGAAGGGCCTGTTTCTAGACTATATCCCTAAAGTTAAAAGTGGGTTGATAATCTCAACAAAGAATACACCACTGCGGACTGGAAGAGCGTTTTCAAGTCCCAGTGTTAAGTGATTGGGAGTCCACCAGCAAATAGCTGCATACACATGTATTTCAACGAGAAGCAAATATTATATTACAGTGGCAATGAGATACTTGGACTGAAGGTGTCTGGTATTTTAAGTCTCTGGAGAAACCATCACAAGATGGAAAAATGGTCTTGCAGAGCTAAGCACTGAGTGATCCCAAAACAAGGACCCTGGTGAGCTATCCCAGAGTGACAGCTGACAGGACGACAATCGGATAGTGTGGTATTGGTAAGAGGTGTGGGAGTCGTACGGTCTCACTATCAAGGGGAGTGGAGGAACATTTTAAAATCTGTTCACACAACCAGTTCATTGGCGTGTTGGCACGGTGGCTGTGCCATTGTGTGGGTCCATGGAAAAGGTGTGGTGTGTGGTGGGAACTCTGTATGGGAACCTGTAGCAACCTCACACACACATATATTTCAAGACTGGTCCGAAGGAGGCTTCTCGCCTATTCCTTCGCTCCATAGATGCTGCCTCACCCGCTGAGTTTCTCCAGCTTTTTGTCTACCTTCAATTTTTCCAGCATCTGCAGTTCTTCCTTAAACATATATATATATATATATTTATGTGTGAGTATGTTCAAGTTCAAGTGAGTTTATTGTCATGTGTCCCTGATAGGACAATGAAATTCTTGCTTTGCTTCAGCACAACAGAATATAGTAGGCATTGACTACAAAACAGATCAGTGTGTCCATATACCATTATATAAATATATACACACATGAATAAATAAACTGATAAAGTGCAAATAACAGATAATGGGCTATTAATGTTCATAGTTCATAATGTACATATGTGTACATATCCCCACACGGAACTTTTTTCTCGTTGATAATGTTGTTTCCGGTGTACTATGTTTACATATTCTGTGGTGCTGCTGCAAGGATGTCATTGTTCTATCTGGGACATATTCGGTTTGTGGGAATTTACAGGACCTGGGATGCTACTATTGGGATGTTCAGTTTAACATGGTGTTTGTAGTGGAGAGAATGAGGAATATGAACAGATTTATGTGCAGGAAGGAACGGCAGATGCTGGTTTAAACCGAAGATAGACACAAAATGCTGGAGTAACTCAGCGGGACAGGGGGCATCTAAAGGGCCTGTCCCACTTTCACGAGGTAATTCACGAATTCTCCCGAGTTTTTCCCCTGATTCAAACTCGCAGAATGTTCGTAACGAGTCTGTAGGAGTTGGTAGATATATCGTAGCGGCTCGTTATGCCAGCCGTAGGTACTCGTGACATCAGGTAAGTCGGGATGGGTTTTTTCCAGCCCGATAAAAAATGTCCACGAGTAAAAAAAGTCGGGATGAAAAAAATGGCAACTTTTTACTCGTAGTTAGTTCGTGGGCAGACGGTAGTTGGCCGTGAGGGTGGTCGTAGATATTCGTGGGTACTCGTAGATATTCGTGGGTACTCGTAGCTCGGCAACTGGACAGAGGAAAAAATGGTGAGTGGAAAAAAAAGCTTAAGTCAACATCAGCACGTGACCTCTGTCACTCCAGTTCGTGGAAGGCCGTAGGATCCGTAGATTACCAAAATCTTGATTATTTTTTTTTAGGTCCTTTAAACTCGGCAGAGGTTTTTGGATTAAGTCGTGAAAGTGGGACAGGCCCTTAAGGAGAGAAGGAATGGGTGACGTTTTGGGTCGAGACCCTTCTTGAGACGGATGTCGAGGGAGATACAAGGAATGCATTGCACTGTGGAGGCAATTTCAAGTGCTCCAAAGATATCTTGAAGTATGCGGTATGAACGTTGATTTCTCTCATTTCAAATAACTCCTGCATTCCCTCCCTCCCCTCCTCTCTCCCAACCCTCCTCCCCCCCCCATCCTGCTCGTCCTACCAGTTCCATTGTTTGTATCCCTGTGAGGTGTTGAAAGAGGACAAAGGGCATGTACATCAAGGGAAATGTAGAATAGATCATTGTTGGCAGGGAGATAGCAGCCACAACAAAGCAAGCAATACATTCATGTTTGTCACATGTGTGAACGTGTGGATGTCCCTGGGGAATTCAATAATATATTGTATCATTTCACAAATGGAAAGTCTTGCATGCTGGCATAACACAGGGAGACAGTCCGGGACTGACAGGATGGGTCGACTGGGCTTGTATTCACTGGAGTTTAGAAGGATGAGAGGGTATCTTTTAGAAACATATACATTTCTTAAGGGATTGGACAGGCTAGATGCAGGAAAAATGTTCCCTGGTGTTGGGGGAAGTCCAGAACCAGGGGTCACACAGTTTAAGAATAAGGGGTAGGCCATTTAGGACTGAGATGAGGAAAAACTTTTTCACCCAGAGAGTTGTGAATCTGTGGAATTCTCTGCCACAGAAAGCAGTGGAAGCTAATTCATTGGATGTTTTCAAGAGAGAGTTAGATTTAGCTCTTGGGGCTGACGGAATCAAGGGATATGGAGAGAAAGCTGGAACGGGGTACTAATTTGGATGATCAGCCATGATCATATTGAATGGCGGTGCTGGCTCGAAGGGCCTACTCCTGCACCTGTTTTCTATGTTTCTAGTCAATGGTTTGCCTGGGTTTGTTCCCCTTTACGACAGTGTGTCATGGCTTTGGGTAGTTTGTTGCAACAGGCACCACAGTGAGTTACGTGCTCATTGTCTTCAATAAAGAATGATTAGATGGTAGCTCTGGCCTTGAGACATATTTAGTGAACAGCCAACACCAGTGTCTGCTGACTGGGTAACAGCAATCTCCACAGCAAGATGCTCTTGGTCACGTTCTTAGAAACATTGTGATAATGAACCTTTAAGAGTTAAGGGCCTGCCCCACTATACGAGTTTACCCAAGATCTCTCCTGAGTTGAAAAAAAATCAAACTCGTGGTAAGCACGTAGAATGTACGTCGGAGCTTGGGGACGTCTCTTAGCTAACGGCAGGTACTCGGGAAACGCGGTAAGCTCGTGAAGTTTTTTCAACATGTTGAAAAATGTCCACGAGAGCCCCGAGTACCTACGAGTGGCCATTACCGTAAATCTCCGAGTTCGAATCAGGGGAAACTTGGGAGAACTCTTGAATTACCTCGTACAGTGGGACAGGCCCAGTTTTGTAAATGTTGGAGAGTACCTGATTACCTTTTGGCGCTAAAACTCTGCGCTGATAAAAGTAAAGAGATAACGGCAAAATCCAATTTTTAGGAAACAGTTATGTTTGGTGGATGTAACTGCAAAAGAGACTTGTGCACCCTATGTGTTTGACTCACTGATTGTGGGCGAGACAGAGTCCCAAGCATAACGGTGATAACGGTGTTTAAGAAAGAACTGCAGATGCTGGGAAAATCGAAGGTAGATAAAAACGCTGGAGAAACTCAGCGGGTGAGGCAGCATCTATGGAGCGAAGGAAATAGGTGACGTTTCGGGTCGAGACCCTTCTTGGTAACGGTGAGCTCGTTCAATGTGTAACATGCTTCTTCTCTAAGAGCATCCTCGACTCAAATACCACACGAGCAAAGTCCATAGGAGATGTGCGGGATGGTGAGTGCCTGAACGATGGCTGGCGGTGGTATCTGAAGCAGATAAAATACTTTTGTATAGATATATTACTGTGCTGGGAATGGAAGGATGTGGGCTATGTGCAGATCCAGTTCAGTCCAGTTCAGTTTGAGTTTAGTTTATGGTCACGTGTACCGAGGTACAGTGAAAAGCTTTTTGTTGAGTGCTATCCAGTCAGCAGAAAGACAATACATGATTACAATCGAACCATTTAGATAAGGGAATAACGTTTAGTGCAAAGTAAAGCCAGCAAAATCTGACCAGGATAGACCGAGGGTCTCCAAAGAGGGAGATAGTAGTTCAGCACTGCTCTCTGACTGTGGTAGGATGATTCAGTTGCCTGATAACAGCTGGGAAGAAACTGTCCCTGAATCTGAAGGTGTGCGTTTTCACACTCTGTACCTTTTGAATGTGAATGGCTCAATTGTAAATCATGTATTTGTCTCTCCACTGACTGGTTAGCACGCAGCAAAAGCTTTTCACTGTACCACGGTACACGTGACAATACACTAAACCGAACTGCACCAGCAGCAGAGGATTGCTGCGTTAACATTGCTCTCTGGATTGTTGCGTTAACATTGAGTTGTCCAGCAGGGCCATTTCACAGTTGTTCATGCAACCAGGGAATAGGTTTCTAACATGGGTATGAAATTGCGCAGATACAGGGCCAGAGGAGGGTTCATGTTTGGGGACAGATTTTCCAACAATTTGTTTCTCATTTGAACAATGATCACTCTAAAGGGCCTGTCCCACTTACGCAATTTTTTCTGCCACTTGCCGGCACCCGTCATAGGTGGCCGAAAATGTTCAACATGTTGAAAATCCAGCGGGGACCAGACAAAGGTACGACTCTTTGGGCGACGACTCACGACCTTACAGGCGACACCCCGGGTGTGTATTAAAGGTTCATTAATTAGAACCTTGTACTCTTTGGATTTTTGTACTCTGCTTTGAAACTGGTTCAAAGATAGCTTGTGGAGCTGCAGAGAAAAACTGTTCCCCTTCCAACTACCGGCAGTAGGGAGAGTAACAATAGTGTTCTCGATCCAGTTCTCGATCTCCATATTGCTGGCTCTACATGGAGGCCAGTGGGAGGAAGGTGGTGAGAATGGAAGTGCTTTGCTGGCACAGAACAGCCTGTTGCCGCAGTGTGGTTGCATTTTGTTGAGTGTGTCGGATGTATTCAGTGCTGGACCTCACTAATGGAAAAATAAATGTAAGATAGACACAAAAAGCTGGAGTAACTCAGCGGGACAGGCAGCGTCTCTGGAGAGAAGGAATGGGTGACGTTTCGGGTCGAGACCCTTCTTCAGAAGAATAAATGTAATTGCCAAAGACCTTTGGACAGGTACTTGGAGAGGACAGGTTTAGAAGGATACGGGCCAAACGCATGCAGGTGAGACTAGTGTAGATGGGACATGTTGGACGGCGTGGGCAAGTTGGGCCGAAGGGCCTGTTTCCACACTGTGTGACTCTATGACATTTGGAATGAGAATAGGGATGAATTGGACGAATAAACACATGTTTAATTTAGTTTAGAGATACAGCGCGGAAACAGGCCCTTCGGCCCACCGAGTCCACGCCAACCCGTGATCTCCGCACATTAACACTATCCTACACACACTTGGAACAATTTACAATTTTACCAAGCCAATTAACCTACAAACCCGCACGTCTCTGGAGTGTGGGAGGAAACCGGAGCACCCGGAGAAAACCCACGTGGGCACGGGGAGAACGTACAGACTGCGCACAGACAGCACCCATAGTCGGGATCGAACCCGGGTCTCTGCCGCCGTATAGCAGCAACTCTACCGCTGCGCCACCTGTCCTGAAATCTTTGTCCCCCTTTCCATGGTGATTGAATGTTGATCGGTAAAAAAAGAACCGGGCGCTTTCACAATGCAGGCGTCAATTTCCATGCGTGATGACATCATCAACGTGTACAATACCGATTTAGCATTTACTGGCATAAACTGGATCAGAAGTACATAGTCTATGACCTTTGAATTTAAATCTCGGTGAAATATTAAACGCCGTGAATCAAGCCGTGCTTGAAAACCTCCCCTGCTGGGCAGTGTTTTTTTACATGTCATAAATCCTCTACTCAGTCATTGTAATGTATTAAATGTATCTCATTGCCAGCAATGGTGAGGCTACAGTGGGCTGTTATCTTCAGTCTGTGTCCCCAAGGCTGTGGGTTCCAAGGAGAGCACTTTGGAAGCATTGACTTGCTTCCTGTGGGTCACCCCATAAATAAGCCTCGGTTGGCTGGTTTACCCCCGATGCTTGGGTTTCTTAACGGGTCTAGTTTTAACGGAAACATGTCCCGATGTTGCTATTTATTTGACGCCTCTTAATTTTGCATTTAAGCGAAACCGTGCCTGATTAATGTGTTAAAATAGGTGGAAATCCAATTTCCAGGCACTCGTCCTTGAATTATAGGAAATATGTCAGAGCATCACACACTCTTGTGAATATCTCATTGTCTTTCCCACCGTTTCTGCGACTTGGTTCCTAATTCCTGCTCTAGGTTTGTGTGCAATTGAAAAGCAAAGAAGTGCAGATGCTAGAAATCTGCCTTAAAATTGCTCAGCGCAGTGACTGTGGAGATGGAAACGGAGTTAATACTTCAGGTTGATGACCTTCCATTAACCTGAGACTTTGCTTGTCTTCCTCTCCAACGGAGCAGGTCTGATCTGCTCAATATTTGCGGCATCTACTGCTTTTATTGTCCATTTATCTGCCCTGGTCCACTATAGTTAATTGCACTTTCAGGATTGAGTCTTATAAAGTGAAAGGTGCCTGCGGAATATACCTCCAGCACAATGTTTTTTATGGCTAAGTATTTGGTTTGTTTTAAGAGTGAATGTGAGTACGCTATCTTTTAATCGATCTTTATGTTTTAACGGTGTGTCTGAACGCAAGATTGAAAACCAGCCCCTGCAAATAGGAAAAGCTGCAAGAATCTATCTGGAGAGAGAGAGAGAGAGAGAGAGAGAGAGTGTGTGAGAGAGAGAGAGAGAGATTATGCATTCTGTGCGAAGACACTTGGCATGTTGCCTATTCATAAAGCCTACATTTGACATAGTGCGTAGATCTGAAAACTGCATTTCAGAGCAAGGTGGCAGTTCAGGGGTTTGACATCAAAGTGCAATAATAGAAAATTGGATTTCTATTCAAGGGAAAGGGAGGATATTTGGTCCATTAGAATTCTATCCAAAGAGAGTCCTTGTGATGATGGATCCTGCAAAATGCAGAAGTAAGGGGCTGGGTCCATTGCATTTTACCCGAAGGGAGGATTTGGGAAGGGTTTAGTTTGATGAAATTCAATTCTAGTGTACTGACTAGGATGGCATTTGAAAAAAGGATGGCTTTGAATTATTGACTTTCCATGCAGTATAAGTGAACAGGATAGGGATTTGATCATTTTTGATTATATCATAGGATAGTCAGAGCAGATTTGAAATATATTTAGATTCTGTATAATAGAAGTGACTGAGAAAGAGTTTGGGATATTGTGATTCTATAATTACGGAAAGCTATTTAAGAGGCAAGACTTCTATTCTACGAATAGCCTGTTTTCTCATTTTCTTTGTATCCAAGATGCAAAAAAATAATTTAAAAAAGTACAATTGTTACGTAGTTAAAGGAGGGGGGGGGGGGGGGGGTGACCTTAGTCTCCAGACTGTTACACTGTACATTAACCAGTCAATATCAGATAAAACTAGCAAACCGTCTCATCACCAGACTGGTTAAAAACAATCCAGAATTTGCCTCAAATCTCTCTATAACAAGTGACATTTCTAAACCAAACCTTTGTTTAAGTGTTTGAGTAAAATCTGGAGTCATTAAACTATAAACTGACATAATATGCACGACTCTAGATAGAGAATATTTTCATCATTAACGTAACTCTTGACAAAGTGCTTCTACATTAGCTAGTGCACTACTGAGCCACATGGTCCAGAAGGACTAATGTCTCAATCTCAGGTCTATCTTCATGGACCTCATCTGGGGCAATAGTTATAACGCATCGATTCCCTGAAGAGGGAGGGAGGGAGGGAGGGAGGGAGGGAGGGGAGGGGACCAGGCTGAACAAAGAGTCTCCGTGCCCACCAACGGTCTGGATGGCGAGGGCGAGGGGGACAGGACCGGCGCCCCTGGGTGGAACAACCTGGTAGAACCTCCTGAGTTGGCTCTGCAAATGCGGGAGGGTTAGGGGCTTAGGAGAGGTGCTGGAGGCCCTTGGAACCTGTGTCGGAGCTCTCAGGCGAGGTGGGCAGAGAAGGCTGCTGACGAAAAGCAGAATGTGTTAACCAGCAGGGAAAGAAAATGACCATCCTTGCGGGACCCGGGCCCGGATGTGACTCCCACGCTCGCCAACAAGGTCGATTTTTAACTGCCCTCTGAAAATGACCAAGCGAGAGCTGGGTGGTAAACACGAGAGTAAAGTCACCGCATGTGGTGAACGAGTTAAAACATTTCATCACTGGCCCCTTTCTTTACCCCCGACTGGTTAAACGTTACTCTCCTGGGCCATGTCCTGTAAACATTCAGGAAATTATACAGCAAATTGTTTTGTCTCCTTGTGGTTTTCTCTCGTTCTCCTGTTCTCTTCATCAGTACTTTCCGTTCTACTTCCCTCTGCGGGTCCCACCTATATCTGCAACACCGCATAGCCTGCCACCAGTAAACACACTCATGTCAGGCCTCAGGCAAATGGCAAATGGCCATTTTCTTTCCTGCTTTTTTTCTTCCTGTAGAAGGTTTTGGTTTCCAGATAGAGCACGATATTGAGACATTACAGGGTCCGTTTTCGCATCCAGCCTTAGCACCGTCCCCCCGTCCCCTGCCCCCCACCACCGATTGTCTTTTCAGACTGCAATGTGAACGTCTTAGCATCAGGGCTGCTGTGTGAAGGGCGGAGGGGAGGGGGGGTTCCTGCAGACTCTCCCCGGTGTGGTCAATGGCCTTCCAGCCCAGAGGAAGCCACCTTCACAAGCTCCCCCCGCTCCCCGCATGGTACGAAATAAAATGATGGTTCACGGCTCACGTACAGAAGCAGCAGATAAGCACGAGGGGACGCAGGGTCAGTCATGATCATTAGGATGGGCCAACCATCGGCACAATACTGGGGGGGGGGGGGTCACAACCGAGCTACTGGGAGAGGAGGTTAACAGTGGACTCGGACAGATATCCATTACAACCCAGCCCTCCACTAGACGAGAGTTCACCATCGGCCAGGGATCATTGGCCGGCCAGTGTTCAATGGGGGGCAGCGGTGAGACCCAACAAAACAAGAATACCTTGGC
Organism: Malacoraja senta; assembly: GCA_038087875.1. Lineage (NCBI taxonomy): Eukaryota > Metazoa > Chordata > Chondrichthyes > Rajiformes > Rajidae > Malacoraja > Malacoraja senta. Next base: position 24,002,503 of record CM075988.1, read on the forward strand.
TTTCCAGCAGATATTTCTGCCTGTGATGTTAGATCCACTGCATCAAAGACAGCAGCCGCAGCATTGTATACCCACCGTCACTTGCACAAGAACAATATCAAACGGCACGAACAACTTTCAACATTTCCCCCCTCCCCCCCACCCCCCGCCCCACTGACCAAAGCCCTAACTTGCTCCCCACCCCCCCTCCCCCCCCACCCCATGCCTGTGCCAACCAACATCCCCCGTCAGTGGGCCTTGAGGCCAATCACAAGTGGACACTGGCTGTAGAAGCGCTTTAAGGGCAGGAGAGATCTGCATGTGTTTGTGATGTTGACATTAATACCACAACCGTGAAGGGCGAATCACAGCGTTAACCCTTTTAAAACCAGCGCGGCGGATCTGTTCCCCCTTCGGCGGGGGGGTGGGGGTGGGGGTGGGGGTGGGGGTGGGGGTGGGGGTGGGGGTGGGGGTCGGGGGGGGTGAAACAAAGCGTGGGTATTGCCAAAGTCTGAGAGAGGGGGGTTGTTGCTGCTGGACAGTGGGATCGGTGCTGTACCCCCGCGGCTGGGACAGTGAAAGTCATTTACACATACTGTTCTTTAGGGTAGATGTAGGGTGCACGGGAGCCAGGCGTGGGGCCTCTGTGAGCGGCACCAGGGTGGCGGGGAGGGTCCGGGGCTCTATACGATAACTTATTATAAATAGGGTGGAGTTGCTCCAAGTAGTCGTCATGGTAACCGTGCCGGCTGCTCACGTATTCATCCTCAGCTGATAGTTCTTCGTAGCGATTCCCATTGTACTGTGGAAGTAAAGACAAGGCCACAATTCAGAAGCTGCCCTCGGCTGCTGCGCTCAGCTTCAACGAGTTGAGCAACATTCCTCAACAGAGATCCATTTACAAAACAGACAGATGATCCTGACCAAGGAGATCACTAAAGGGGCTGTCCCACTTGGGCGACATAATTTAGGTTGCCCAAGTTTAGGCGGGTTTAGAAGAGTTTAGGAGAGTTTGAAAAAATGACATGTTGAAGACCAGCTTCGACTATGTAGAAGACCAGCTACAACTAACTTCAGGAAAATTGGACACTGAATAGTGGAGAGAGATGACGACCTCCCTTCGACTATGATGAAGACTGTCTACGACTACCTTCGACTACCCTCGATTACCTACGACTAACATTGGTACGACTACGACTTTGGAAAGTGGTGAAATCATTGGACAAAGTCAGCATGGATTTATGAAAGGTAAATCATGTCTGACGAATCTTATAGAATTTTTCGAGGATGTAACTAGTAGAGTGGATAGGGGAGAACCAGTGGATGTGTTGTATCTGGACTTTCAGAAGGCTTTCGACAAGGTACTACATAAGAGATTAGTATGCAAACTTAAATCACACGGTATTGGGGGTTCAGTATTGATGTGGATAGAGAACTGGCTGGCAAACAGGAAGCAAAGAGTAGGAGTAAACGGGTCCTTTTTACAATGGCAGGCAGTGACTAGTGGGGTACCGCAAGGCTCAGTGCTGGGACCCCAGCTATTTACAATTTATATTAATGATCTGGACGAGGGAATTGAAAGCAACATCTCCAAGTTTGCGGATGACACTAAGCTGGGGGGCAGTGTTAGCTGTGAGGAGGATGCTAGGAGACTGCAAGGTGACTTGGATAGGCTGGGTGAGTGGGCAAATGTTTGGCAGATGCAGTATAATGTGGATAAATGTGAGGTTATCCACTTTGGTGGCAAAAACGGGAAGGCAGACTATTATCTGAATGGTGGCCGATTAGGAAATGGGGAGATGCAGCGAGACCTGGGTGTCATGGTACACCAGTCATTGAAAGTAGGCATGCAGGTGCAGCAGGCAGTGAAGAAAGCGAATGGTATGTTGGCCTTCATAGCAAGAGGATTTGAGTATAGGAGCAGGGAGGTTCTACTGCAGTTGTACAGGGTCTTGGTGAGACCACACCTGGAGTATTGCGTACAGTTTTGGTCTCCAAATGTGAGGAAGGACATTATAGCCATAGAGGGAGTGCAGAGAAGGTTCACCAGACTGATTCCTGGGATGTCAGGACTTTCATATGAAGAAAGACTGGATAGACTTGGCTTATACTCGCTAGAATTTAGGAGATTGAGAGGGGATCTTATAGAAACGTACAAAATTCTTATGGGGTTGGACAGGCTAGATGCAGGAAGATTGTTCCCGATGTTGGGGAAGTCCAGGACAAGGGGTCACAGCTTAAGGATAAGGGGGAAATCCTTTAAGACCGAGATGAGGAAAAACTTTTTCACACAGAGAGTGGTGAATCTCTGGAACTCTCTGCCACAGAGGGTAGTTGAGGCCAGTTCATTGGCTATATTTAAGAGGGAGTTAGATGTGGCCCTTGTGGCTAAAGGGATCAGGGGGTATGGAGAGAAGGCAGGTAGGTACGGGATACTGAGTTGGATGATCAGCCATGATCATATTGAATGGCGGTGCAGGCTCGAAGGGCCGAATGGCCTACTCCTGCACCTATTTTCTATGTATCCATGTATCTATGTAACATGCCGACCCACTACGACTAAACCTACAAGTAAAAAAATATCGGTTTTTTTCCATGGCGACCTTTTTTTACTCGCGGGCATTTTTTAACAGATTGAAAAATACGCCGCGACCTAGCTGAGGCCTCGAGTACGCGGAGACCACTCTCGAGCATGAAGGAGAGTTACGAAGACCTCCTACGACCTCGTGTCGACCGTGCTGCGAGTATGAGTCAGGGGCAAACTCGCCAGAACTCGCGGATTAGGTCGCCCATGTGGGACAGCCCCTTTAATCTGGTTGGGGTCCAACCTCACAGGGTGACAGCTCTGCTCCACAGGAGAGGCTGATACCAACCCCGCTCACTATTCTGCCATGTGACCACTCGCTTGTGCTTGGCTGGGGCTGCACACATGCACTCACACTCACTCGCTCTCACACTCACTCGCTCTCACACTCACTCCCTGTCACTCATTCACTCACTCACTCACTCACTCACTCACTCTCACTCTCTGTCACACACTCACTCACTCTCTCACACTCACTCACTCTCACACTCACTCTCACACACTCACTCACACTCACTCACTCACACTCACTCTCACTCTCTGTCACACACTCTCTCACACTCACCCACTCACTCTCTCACACTCACTCACTCACACTCACTCACTCTCACACTCACTCTCTCACACTCACTCTGTCACACACTCACTCACACTCACTCACTCACTCACTCACTCTCACACTCACTCACTCACTCACACTCACTCACTCACTCTCACACTCACTCACTCACTCTCACACTCACTCACTCTCACACTCACTCACACTCACTCACTCACTCACACTCACTCACTCACTCACTCACTCACTCACTCTCACACTCACTCACTCTCACACTCACTCACACTCACTCACTCACTCTCACACTCACTCACTCTCACACTCACTCACACTCACTCACTCACTCACACTCACTCACTCTCACACTCACTCACTCTCACACTCACTCACACTCACTCACTCTCACACTCACTCACTCACTCACACTCACTCACTCTCACACTCACACACTCACTCACTCACTCACTCACACTCACTCACACACTCACTCACTCTCACACACTCTCACACTCACTCACTCTCACACTCACTCACACTCACTCACACTCACTCACTCACTCTCACACTCACTCACTCTCACACTCACTCACACTCACTCACTCTCACACTCACACACTCACACACTCACTCACTCTCACACTCACTCACACTCACTCACTCTCACACTCACACACTCACTCTCACACTCACTCTCACACTCACTCACTCACTCACTCACTCACTCACTCACACTCACTCACTCTCACACTCACTCACTCTCACACTCACTCACTCACTCACTCACTCACTCACACTCACTCACACACTCACTCACTCTCACACTCACTCACTCACTCACTCACTCATTCTCACACTCACTCACTCTCACACTCACTCACTCACTCTCACACTCACTCACTCACTCACTCTCACACTCACTCACTCTCACACTCACTCACTCACTCACTCTCACACTCACTCACTCACTCACTCTCACACTCACTCACTCTCACACTCACTCACTCTCACACTCACTCACTCACACTCACTCACTCACACTCACTCACTCACTCACACACTCACTCACTCACTCACTCACTCTCACACTCACTCACTCACTCTCACACTCACTCACTCACTCTCACACTCACTCACTCACTCACACTCACTCACTCACTCACACACTCACTCACTCACTCTCACACTCACTCACTCACTCTCACACTCACTCACTCACACTCACTCACTCACTCACACACTCACTCACTCACTCTCACACTCACTCACTCACTCTCACACTCACTCACTCTCACACTCACTCACACTCACTCACTCTCACACTCACTCTCTCACACCCACTCTCACACTCACTCACTCACACTCACTCACTCACTCTCACACTCACTCACTCACACTCACTCACTCTCACACTCACTCACTCTCACACTCACTCACTCACACTCACTCATGCACACTCTCACACTCACTCACACTCACTCACTCTCACTCTGTCACTCTCACTCACTCACTCTCTCACTCATTCATGCATGCACGCACGCACACCACCCCCACACACACTCACTCACACTCTACTCACTCTCCCACACACTCTCACACACTCACACACTCACACACACTCTACTCACTCTCCCACACACTCTCACACACTCACACATTGTAAGAGCCGTATATTTGCTCACTCACCAGTGAATGCAACCAGGGAGATGGTTTGCAGAGTAAATGTTCAGTTCTTCATTGCTAAATGCACAGACAGATTTGCTTGGATGGTGACACAGGTGAACATTTGGGGCGGGCTGCGTTTTGCCAGCGAGCTGCTGTACATTGGGATTCCGTTGAATAACAACTCACCAGGGACTCCCCAGCCTCACCTTGCCCTCGCTCTCTCACACCCTCTGGCTCTAATCCTTTCTGTGTCTCCGCCACAATTTCTGGCCCCTGTGTATCTAGAGTTGGTCTCACTCCTCAGCTAGATGCCAAGCTCCCAGGCTCTGGAATCTCCTCTCTAAAGCTCTTCACCTCCCTCTCCCCCTTCAAAATCACCCTTAACATCTACCTGTTTGATCACTCCCACGTCCCACAAATGTTCTTGATTACTGCAGGTGTCAATTTATGGGGAGAAGGCAGGAGAATGGGGTTAGGAGGGGGAGATAGATCAGCCATGATTGAATGGTGGAGTAGACTTGATGGGCCGAATGGCCTAATTCTTCTCCTAGAACCTATGAACTCTTTTCTCTGCCTCAGAGGGCGGTGGAGGCAGGTTCTCTGGATGCTTTCAAGAGAGAGCTAGATAGGGCTCTTAAAAATAGCGGAGTCAGGGATATGGGAAGAAGGCAGGAACGGGGTACTGATTGGGGATGATCAGCCATGATCACATTGAATGGCGGTGCTGGCTCGAAGGGCCAAATGGCCTACTCCTGCACCTATTGTCTATTGAACTCATGAACTCTAAACCAAACAAGAAGTATAACTCTGTGATATTATGAATTCAGGTAGCTGTCTTTCCATGAGAAAAGGAATAGGTGACCTTACGGGTTGAGGCCCTTCTTCTTCTGAAATGTCTGAAGAAGGGACTCGACCCGAAATAAAACGTCACCTATTCCTTTTCTCCAGAGATGCTGTCTGACCCGCTGAGTTACTCCAGCATTTTGTGTCTTATCTTCAGTTTAATTCTGCTCCTATCTCTTATGATCTTATGATCTCATATGATCTTATGAAAGTTGCTCACGATCAGGTTAAGAATCTCCTGTGGAGTGCCTCAGTATATTTTACCATCCTACCATTTATGACTATAGGTTTTCACAGAAAGGGTGTATGGAACAAGCTGTCAGAGGAGGTCGTTGAGGCAGGGACTATCCCAACGGTTAAGAAACAGCTATACAAGTACATGGATAGGACAAGTTTGGAGGGATATGGACCAGACGCAGGCAGGTGGGACTAGTGTGTGCAGTTTTGGTCCCCTAATTTGAGGAAGGACATTCTTGCTATTGAGGGAGTGCAGCGTAGGTTTACAAGGTTAATTCCAGGGATGGCGGGACTGTCATATGCTGAGAGAATGGAGCAGCTGGGCTTGTACACTCTGGAGTTTAGAAGGATAGAAGGGGATCTCATTGAAACATATAAGATTGTGAAGGGTTTGGACACGCTAGAGGCAGGAAACATGTTCCCGATGTTGGGGGAGTCCAGAACCAGGGGCCACAGTTTAAGAATAAGGAGTAAGCCATTTAGAACGGAGACGAGGAAACACTTTTTCTCACAGAGAGTGGTGAGTCTGTGGAATTCTCTGCCTCAGAGGGCGGTGGAGGCAGGTTCTCTGGATGCTTTCAAGAGAGAGCTAGATAGGGCTCTTAAAGATAGCGGAGTCAGGGGATATGGGGAGAAGGCAGGAGAATGACAGTGCTGGCTCGAAGGGCCGAATGGCCTACTCCTGCACCTATTGTCTAATGTCCATAGAGTAGCTGGGACATGTTAGCAGGAGTGGGCAAGTTGGGCCGAAGGGCCTGTTTCCACGCTGTATCACTCTATGACCAAGTTGTTTATGTTTTATGGAGATGGACAGAGAGGGAATGTTGCCACAATGGAACTGAGACTGACATTTTTTTTTCGTGTGTTGCTGTTGGATGAAATTCAGTTAATATCCGGGATGAACTGAACGCACGGGCATAATTCCCCTTTAATTATTCTTCAGGAAAGATTGATTTGTGTAGATGCACCAGAAAGAATATTTCTCTTTGCTGCATGCATTTCAGAGAAGATTATGATCATTGTCCCATCATCTCCGAACGGATACAAAAGATTCATTTCCTCCAAAGACATCCACATATTCGCTGAGTGCTTTTCCCCATCACTGTTACACGCGAGTTGGCTTTCGAATTACAATAAGAATATACAAACACTTTGAAAATAACATGAGCTAAAACATGAGCTGTTCGAGCCCCCAACACTCTTTGCCTCCATATTCCTGCAATATTCACATATCTTTTTTCATCCTTGGTCACAGAACCATTGAGAGACACAGGCCCTTCAGCCCATCCAGCCCATGCCGACCATTAAGCACCCATCCAGCATCCATTTTGTCCTAATTCAGCAGTAACCCATCCAGTTTCCAGCAAACTATTGATCTGTTTTGAATATCCTCAAGAAAACCATAGAAAACCTCTGAAGAGAATTCCAAATAAACACCATCCCATGTTCAGATGGTGTCGTCCAATTCAAGCAGGAATAGATTCTCGGCAATCGTACGATCAAAGCCCTCGAGAATTTTCCATAAGGGTTTCTGGTTCACTTTAGGCTGGATCTGAAGGTGCTGGCCAAGGTGTGTGCTTTGGCTCCAGGGGTGAGAGATTCCAACTTCAAGATTAGATTGGAAACGGTGGGGGTTCCCATTGAGAGGAGACTTGGTAGAGATGCACAAGAACGTGAAGATAGACACAAAATGCTGGAGTAACTCAGCGAGACAGGCAGCTTCTCTGGAGAGAAGGAATGGGTGACGTTTCGGGTCGAGATCCTTCTTCAGGGTTATTGACCTAGATTGCAAAAAGTGGCCTTAAATCACTGCCTCTTGCCACACTTAGCTTTACAACCCACCAACCAGAATGTGGACCATTAACCAATTCTCAAAGAGCCAGAATCCTACATCCTAACCTTGTGTGTTGCACCTTGGTGGATGCCTTGTGAGAATCCACATGCACTGCCAGTCTTGGTCTCCTTTCATTTATTGCTACTAACAAAGCCAACATCTTTAACATCTTTGTCAACTATGATCTCGCTTACAACACACACTTCAAAGGCTTCCTCTTTGTCCTGAAGGCTGTACAGAATTCCCTTCTACATATTCAACACTGCACCCAATGTGTCACACTGGGCTTTGATGTACCCTTTGTGGCTCTCTAGTCTGGTGGAGTCCAGTCTCTGTTCCTCTGTGTCCAGCCGGTTCCCGAGCAAGCCTTCTTTGTGTTTCATTCATCACGAACCTCCCTCCTCACCGTATATTATGGACACAGAGATGTTTAAGAAGGAACTGCAGATGCTGGAAAATCGAAGGTAGACAAAAGTGCTGGAGAAACTCAGCGGGTGCAGCAGCATCTATGGAGCGAAGGAAATAGGCAACGTTTCGGCCCGAAACCCTTCCGGGTTTCGTCCCGAAACGTTGCCTATTTCCTTCAGGGTTTCGTCCCGAAACGTTGCCTATTTCCTTCGCTCCATAGATGCTGCTGCACCCGCTGATTTTCTCCAGCACTTTTGTCTACCTATGGATACAGAGATACTGCGCAGAAACAGGCCCTTCGGCCCACCGAATCCGCACCGGCCAGTGATCCACACACACTAACACTATCCTGCACACTGGGGACAATGTACAATCTTTATAGGAGCCAATGAACCTCTTTGGAGTGTAGAAGGAAACCGGAGCACCTGGAGAAAACCCACGCGGTCCCGGAGAGAATGTACAAAGCCCATACAGACAGCGCCCGTAATCAGGATCGAACTGTGTCACTGTGCTACCTTTTCTTATCAATATCCAGCAGTTCCCTTATACCCGCTGATTAGATAGTTTAAAATTGCCATCCTCAGAATAAAAGGACGTACCTTTAGAAAGGAGATGAGGAGGAATTTCTTTAGTCAGAGGGTGGTGAATCTGTGGGATTCATTGCCATAGACAGCTGTGGAGGCCAACAGATATTTTTAAGGCAGAGATAGATAGATTCTTGATTAGTACGGGTGTCGGGGGTTATGGGGAGAAGGTAGAAGAATGGGGTTGAGAAGGAAAGATAGATCAGCCATGATTGAATGGCGGAGTAGACTTGATGGGGGCAAATGGCCTAATTCTGCTCCTAGAACATGGAGTTAGGAGCAAGCGACCATCCAATGGTGAATGACCAAGAAGCGCTGCCACAACTTGTGAGCAAGGTGATTGTACAACTCGCTGCCTTCATAAATTCAGAAGTGACCCGCGTGGGTTTTCTCTGGGTGCTCAGGTTTCCTCCCACACTCCAAAGACGTGCGGGTTTGTACCTTTACACAGAGAGTGGTGAATCTGTGGAATTCTCTGCCACAGAATGTAGTTGAGGCCAGTTCATTGGCTATATTTAAGAGGGAGTTGGATGTGGCCCTTGTGGCTAAAGGGATCAGGGGGTATGGAGAGAAGGCAGGTACAGGATACTGAGTTGGATGATCAGCCATGATCATATTGAATGGCGGTGCAGGCTCGAAGGGCCAAATGGCCTACTCCTGCACCTATTTTCTATGTTTCTATGTTTCTATGTTATTTGGCTCCTGTATAATTGTAAACGGTCCCCAGTGTGTTGTAGAATAGCGTGAGTGCGCGGGGGTCGCTGGTCGGCGTGGATTCGGTGCGTTGAAGCGCCCGTTTCCGCGCCGTATCTGTAAACTAAACCGAACTAAACCCCAAAGCTGCGAATCTAAAAAAAGAAGAGTTAAGTGGATACGGGAGTTTGATAATGATCCAGCAACATGTCATCCAGGCCCGGCAGCTGTTCTTGCTGCCAGTTAACAACTCCACCATGTATATTTTATGAGACATTTCCTTGTAGGCTGAACAGATGGGAGGTCAAAGATCGGGCAGTATTCAGATGAGCTCTGAAGTTAAGAACACTGAGTTTCCCGTTAGACGTCTTTGCAGATAATACTTGGAAAGGATTTTTTTTTTTTAAAGCATTCATCATGTGGTTGAAGTCAACATGGAGCAGCTTTCCACTGCTGTTGGCTTGCCCTGATTTTGAAATAAAAAGCAGAACATTTTCCATAGGCAAGACAGTTATTTTCCATGTGGACTGTACTTCTTCAGTGGTACATCTCCGCAGATCATCCAACTTGCAACGAGGAAGCTGACCACTCTGTTGTACTAACCCACGTTGATTATTAACTAGCCACGTGAGTTTTCTGCTAGCCACCTTCATCTAATCCATTTGCATATTCTTCCGTTCCACCCTCCCATTGAGTATTCAACGCCCTTCGTCCACTCGTGGAATTCGCTCTGCATGTACATCAGTTCTCGGAGCAGAATTAGGCCATTCAGCCCATCAAGTCTACTTCGCCATTCAATCATGGATGATCTATCTTTCCCTGTCAACAACATTCTCCTGCCTTCTCCCCATAAACCCTGACACTTCCCAATCAAGAATCCATCGATCTCCGCCTTAAAAATATCCACTGACTTGGCCTCCACAGCCATCTGTGGCAATGAATTCCACAGATTCACCACCCTCTGACTGATGAAATTCCACCTCATCTCCTTTCTGAAGGTACGTCCATTTAATCTGAGGCTATGACCTCTAGTCTGAGACGCTCCCACTAGTGGAAACATCCTCTCCACATCCACTCTCTATCCAGGCCTTTAACTATTCAGTAAGTTTCAAAGAGGTCCCACCTCATCCTTCTAAATCCCAGCGAGTACAGGCCCAATGCCGTCAAACACTCATCTTAATGAATTCCATGCTCTCACTACTCTGGGGAAAAATAATCTCCTCACTGTCCACCCTACCAAGACCATCTGAAACGCCACAACCAGGATACACTCAGACATCCCATTTTCTAGAGCAATGGAACCCAGGAGTCCAGAACCAGGGGCCACAGTTTAAGAATAAGGGGTAAGCCATTTAGAACGGAGATATGAAACTTTTTCTCACAGAGAGTTGTGAGTCTGTGGAATTCTCTGCCTCAGAGGACGGTGGAGGCAGGTTCTCTGGATACTTTCAAGAGAGAGCTAGATAGGGCTCTTAAAAATAGCGGAGTCAGGGGATATGGGGAGAAGGCAGGAACGGGGTACTGATTGGGGATGATCAGCCATGATCACATTGAATGGCGGTGATGGCTCGAAGGGCCAAATGGCCTACTCCTGCACCTATTGTCTATTGTCCAGATTTTCCTGACTGTTCCAAACTCTCGATTCTGATATCATCTTTGTCGGTAACGATGACTTGATGAAGAGAGAGAGAGAGACAGAGAGATCAGAGAGAGATCAGAGACTAAACAGGTTGAAGGTAGACAAAAGTGCTGGAGAAACTCAGCGGGTGCAGCAGCATCTATGGAGCGAAGGAAATAGGCAACGTTTCGGGCCGAAACCCTTCTTCAGACACGTTTCGGGCCGAAACCCTTCTTCAGACAGGTTGAAGTGATCCTCTAATGTTTCAATCATCTGCTCACTCTCTGTCCCCTGATCCTGATGCTGTTTTTCAGCGAGTAATTGCCAGACTCCTCCACTGACATGTAACAGTAAACCACAAGGAGATCTCCTCATGATTCGGAGCACCAGTGATGGGTTGGAACAGGACCATTCCATCTAATGGCCATGCAACTTGGAAACAGGCGCTTCGGCCCAACTTGCCCACAACGGCCAACTTGTCTCAGCTACACTAGTCCCACCTTTAGTTTAGTTGAGTTTAGTGTTACCGCGTGGAAACTGGCCCTTCGGCCCACCACGCCCGCACCGACCAGCGATCCCCGTTCACCAGCACTGCCCTACACACACCGGGGACCATTTATAATTTTACTGAAGCCAATTGACCTACAAACCTGCACGTCTTTGGAGTGTGGGAGGAAACCGGAGCACCTGGAGAAAACCCACACGGTCACAGGGAGAACGTACAAACTCCGTACAGACAGGATCGATCATGGGTCTCTGGGGCTGTAAGGCAGCAACTCTACCGCTGCGCCACCGTGCCACCCACGGACTTCTTTAACCTTACTGTGATGCACTCCTTTCATGTCCTCAACCACTTAAGTTCAGATTTGCTATAATTCTTTCAATAGACAATAGGCAATAGGTGCAGGAGTAGGCCATTCGGCCCTTCGAGCCAGCACCGCCATTCAATGTGATCATGGCTGATCATCCCCAATCAGTACCCCGTTCCTGCCTTCTCCCCATATCCCCTGACTCCGCTATTTTTAAGAGCCCTATCTAGCTCTCTCTTGAAAGCATCCAGAGAACCTGCCTCCACCGCCCTCTGAGGCAGAGAATTCCACAGACTCACCACTCTCTGTGAGAAAAAGCGTTTCCTCGTCTCCCTGGACTCGTCCTAACCTACCCTTAAAGGTTGCTCAAGGTGGAGTATAAAGAGTCCACATCCATTTTAGTGCACGAAATCTACCAATAGGCAGTGGACTAAATCACGCTGAATGAGAACAAGAAACCTCGAGGGCAAATGTCCTTTGGGGAATAAAGGTCACCTTTGCCTCTGTATGAATAAATCCAGCCGGGCCTTGCTGAGAATGCAATGATATTTCAAAATAGATCAAAATAAATCTTATCTTTCTCTGCTGTGACTCATCTCCGTGATTTGGACTCGAGGCTAGTCAACTAGGTATATGGATTGTTGGGCAATTTGGCAGCAGACAATTTGAAGATGTCATTGATTCACTTTGCAGTAAGCCATGCACAATGCAGCTTGGTTGGATCAGCAACAATGGAGAACGTTGAACATTCATTACCGACAGACACACAGACACAGAATCAACGGATGCATAAAGGGTGTGAATTATCAATTATTGGAACTGCTTTGTCTGATAAAATGGGAACATGCGCTACAAAGTCAGTTAGTGACGGAGCCATTCCACTGATGTGCGTTGCATGCATATTACATCAGTGATCATCAGATTACGTAGAGGAACGACGGAGGTGGGGGGGGGGGGGGTGGGGGGTGCAGAAGTGTACCTGGAGGTCAAAGGTCTGAGGGAAAGGCCTAGAGAGGCATGCTTAAACGTAAGTTAGGCTGGATAGTTGCGTACTCGACCAGGTCTCCTCCAGCGTGAATGGAGGTCCGAGGACTGGGATGTGAGGAGGCCAGAGCAGTGGTGTCGAGCTCGGCATATTGGATGTCATAGTCCTTGGCACCAGGAGGCTAGAGAGTGGCGGGGGATGGGGAGAGAACGGGAGGGAGAGGGAGAGAGACAGAGGAGAGGGAGATAGAGAGGGAGATAGATAGTAGATAGATAGATAGAGGGAGAGAGAGGGAGAGGGAGAGAGGGAGAAGAGAGAGAGAGAGGGAGAGGGGAGGAGAGGGAGGAGAGAGAGGCGAGAGAGAGAGAGAGAGAGGAGAGAGAGAGAGAGAGAGAGAGAGAGAGAGAGAGATAGATAGAGAGAGAGAGAGAGAGAGAGGGAGAGAGAGAGGGAGAGGGAGAAATGGAGAGAGAGAGAGAGAGAGAGGGAGAGAGATAGAGAGAGAGAGGGGGGGAGAGAGAGAGGGAGAGAGAGAGAGAGAGAGAGAGAGAGAGGGAGAGAGAGAGAGGGGGGAGAGAGAGAGGGAGAGAGAGTGAGAGGAGGGAACGAGAGAGAGAGAGAGTCAAGGCAAGAAACACGAGGAGGGAGGAGACAGTAATAGAGAAAAAATATTAAAGAATAGAATTGATGCAGAATTTTTAAAAAGATTTCTGAAACAGTAAACTAATTAAATTACTACAACCAGAACTGGCAGAAGATAAGGTAAACAATATCCTCAGCTGAGAGTCACTGTCTCTGTAAAACCCGTAAGATGATGACATTTATTGGTGACCATTTGGAAATGGGAAAGGACATCTGCAGCCGTTGCTGCTCAGCCCATCCTACACATGGACCAACCGCACCATGCTTCGGTGCATCAAGCCCGCGGGGCCGACCCAATCTGGACTTTGAATAATGGCAGCAATAATGTGGCGGTACAAAACAAATTTCACTGCGCAGTTGTGTACGTGACAAAAACAATGCACTGCTGAACTGCTGAACTATTGAAAAACGCTTGGTTGTAATTCTTGTTATGGAAAGAAAATACTTAACCTGGTGAACTTCTCAACTTCAGATTATTCTGAGAACCTCTGCAAATAAAGATAGGCACTCGTAGAATAGTGGCCACACAGAACGTTCCCACGGGCGGCAGACAAATAAAGGACTACATTATATGTTGTATACCTTCCACCAATGTGAAGCACTTTGGCCAACGAGAGTTGTTTTTGAAATGTGCTATAGAAATAAAGTGACTTGACTTGATTTCTGTTTAGTGCAAGGATTAATATTGAGGAGGAGGTGAGGAGGTTTACATATTCTGTTCTTCTGTGAGTGAGAATCTCATTGTTCTATCTGGGCCACATATGACAATAAAACACTCTTGGCTCTCTTGATCTCATACATCTCCAGCTAGCGTGTAGGCCCAACCAGTTGTTTAGAAGGCCGACAGCATTTTGTCCGATGTTACCAAGGGATTGGAGCTGGAAATTAGGGAGGCTTTGTTAACATTGGAGAAGATTTTTGTCGCAGGCTCACCAAAGCACTGCCTGCAGTTCTGGCCCACTTACCTGAAAAAGGGGATCTTGTCATATTGGAGGCATCCAAATAGATTTAGTTTGGTTCAGTTGAGAGATACAGCGCGGAAACAGGCCCTTCGGCCCACTGAGTCCGTGCCGACCGTCGATCACCTCCACTAAACACTACCCTACCCTGCACACATGAGGGACAATTTTACATTCATGCCAAGCCAATTAACCTACAAACCTGTACGTCTTTGGAGTGTAGGAGGAAACCAAAGATCTCGCAAGTCACGGGGAGAACGTGCAACTCCGTACAGACAGCACCCGCGGTCAGGATTGAACCCGGGTCTCTGGCGCTGTGAGGCAGCAACTCTGCCGCTGCGCCACCGTGCCACCCTGAGTGACTCGGCTAATTCCTGGGGTGAGTGGGATGTCCTATCAAGAGAGGCCGGGCAGTTTGATCCATATTCCGTAGAGTTCAGAAGTATGAGGGTGACCTTATTCAAACATGTAAGATTCTATGTGTAGGAAGGAACTGCAGATGCTGGTTTACACCGAAGATAGACACAAAATGCTGGATTAACTCAGCTGATAGCTAATATTTCTGTGGTTATGTTATCGAGTCGTAGTCATACAGCGTGGAAACAGTCCCTTCGGCCCACTTGCCCACCCGACCAACCAACATGTCCCATCCACACTAGTCGCACCTGCTTGCGTTTGGCCCATATCCCTCTAAACCTGTCCGATCCATGTACCTGTCCAAATGTTTCTTAAACTTTGCGATAGTTCCTGCCTCAACTACCTCCTCTGGCAACTCGTTCCTTACACCCACCACCCCTTTGTGTGAAAAAACGTTACCCCTCAGATTCCCATTAAATCTTTTCCCCCATGTCCTCTGGTTCTCGATTCCCCTACTCTGGGCAAGAAACTCTGTGTATTTACCTGATCTATTCCTCTCATGATTTTGTACAAAGGCTGTACGATCACCCCTCATCCCCCTGCGCTCCACGGAATGGAGTTCCTTGCCCAACCATTTCCTGTAGCTCAGACCCTCGAGTCCTGGCAACATCCTCGTAAATCTTCTCTGCACCCCTTTCCAGCTTGACAACATCATTCTTATAACACGGTGCCCAAAACTGACCACAATATTCTAATGTGCCTCGCCAACTAATTAAACAACTGCAACATGACCACCCAACTTCTATACTCAATACTCTGACTGATGAAGGCCAAAGTGCCCAAATCCTTTTTGACCACTGCATCCACCTGCAATGCCATTTTCAAGGAAAATTATTGTTGATAACTAATATTTCTGTCGTTATGTTGGACATCATTTTACTGTGCTCAGGACTGACAGCCCGATTTAAGGCTCAGAAACACAGAAACATAGAAACACAGGTGCAGGAGTTGGCCATTCGGCCCTTCGAGCCTGCACCGCCATTCAAGATGATTATGCTGATCATCCAAATTCACTACCCCGTTCCTGCCTTCTCCCCCATATCCCTTGATTCCGTTGGCCCTAAGAGCTAAATCTGACTCTCTCTTGAAAACATCCAGTGAATTGGCCCCACTGCCTTCTGTGGCAGAGAATTCCACAGATTCACAACTCTCTGGGTAAAGAAGTTTTTCCTCATCTCAGTCCTAAATGGCCTACCCCTTATTCTTAAACTGTGTGACCCTGGTTCTGGACTCCCCAGACATCGGAAACATTTTTCCTGCATCTAGCCCTGTCCAATCCTTTAAGAATGTTATATTTTGATGTCTCTCTTTTTCCTAACACTGTGACAGTACATAGTTTGACACCTCCTTCAGCATCCAGTGAGCACTTAGTAACATCAATAATTGATCAACTTCCAACCCAATAACCATTCGAGCGTGAACCTGTCAACATATTTTTGTTAAGATGTTTAGAGCAGCACCTGCAAATCAACATAGAAACATATAAAACTATAACAGGACTGGACAAGCTAGATGCAGGAAAAATGTTCTCAATGTTGGGGCGAGTCCAGAACCAGAGGCCACGGTCTTAGAATAAAGGGGAGGCCATTTAAGACTGAGGTAAGAAAAAAACGTTTTCACCCAGAGAGTTGTGAATTTGTGGAATTCCCTGCCACAGAGGGCAGTGGAGGCCAAATCACTGGATGGATTTAAGAGAGAGTTAGATAGAGCTCTAGGGGCTAGTGGAGTCAAGGGATATGGGGAGAAGGCAGGCACGGGTTATTGATTGGGGACGATCAGCCATGATCACAATGAATGGCAGTGCTGGCTCGAAGGGCCGAATGGCCACCTCTTGCACCTATTTTCTATGTTTCTACGTTTCTATGAATTGAGTTGTCTAAATAAGCAGCAAACGTGGCCACTTGGCCAACACAATCTTTGTACTCTCGTCTCCCTTCCATTTCTCCATTGCCCCACAACCCCTCCCTCTTGGAGCATCTACCCAGCTCTCTTTTGGAAGTTAGCGTTGATCCTATTCCAACCTCCCTTACAGGCTGTCAATAGACAATAGGCAATAGGTGCAGGAGTAGGCCATTTGGCCCTTCGAGCCAGCACCGCCATTCAATGTGATCATGGCTGATCATCCCCAATCAGTACCCCGTTCCTGCCTTCTCCCCCATATCCCCTGATTCCGCTATTTTTTTAAGAGCCCTATCTAGCTCTCTCTTGAAAGCATCCAGAGAACCTGCCTCCACCGCCCTCTGAGGCAGAGAATTCCACAGACTCACCACTCTCTGTGAGAAAAAGGTGTTTCCTCGTCTCCGTTCCGAATGGCTTACTCCTTATTCTTAAACTGTGGCCCCTGGTTCTGGACTCCCCCAACATCGGGAACATGTTTCCTGCCTCTAGTGTGTCCAAGCCCTTAACAATCTTATATGTTTCAATGAGATGCCCTCTCATCCTTCTAAACTCCTGTTAAAAAAATCCGCATCTCCATTAAACTTTCCCCCTCTCACCTATGTCCCCCCTCTGGGTCGGACTTTTTTCTACCCTGGGAAAAAGGTTCTGACTGTCAACCCTGTCTATGTCTCTCTTAATTTTTGTATAGAAACATAGAAATACATAGATGGCACTTCCATCAAATCTCCCCTCACCTCTGACACTGCAGAGATACGTTAAGCATGTCCGACCTCTCAAG
>CM075988.1:24020192-24100145 GCA_038087875.1 Malacoraja senta
CTTTAACTCTATCTAACTGAGTTACGGAAAAAAAAACAAAAACGCCTCCGTGCGTGTGGTCACACACGTGACCAATCCTATTTGACCTCCGACCCGAACAAACATTGTCGGCGTAATGTAAAAATTTCACTTGATAAACTTCGAAAAAAATATGAATCATATATTCAGTACAATATACCTGTAATGCTTTCAGAATTAGAAGAGTTGTATTCCACAATTTTCCATATTTTTGGGGGGCCACACACGTGACTAAGAATGTGCCTGCCCCGCGCATGGACTCCTTTTGTACCGAACATGATGCCAAGTTAAACTGATCTGATCTGCCTGTACATGATCCATATCCCCCTATTCCCCGCACTTCCATGCGCCTATTTAAAAGCCTCTTAGTCACTTTTGTCAAGTCAAGTCACTTTTATTTCTATAGCACATTTAAAAAACAACTCTCGTTGACCAAAGTGCTTCACATTGGTGGAGGTAGTAACGTTATACAACAGTGGTTCATAGATTAAGTACATACATAAATACATACATATAGCCCTCCCTCAGAGGACGTCAAGAAAGGCTTGAGAGTAAAGATGAGTTTTAAGTCTCGGCTTAAAAGAGTCGATGGAGGGGCAGTTCTGATGGGAAGAGGGATGCTGTTCCACAGTCTAGGAGCTGCAACCGCAAGGCGCGGTCGCCCCTGAGCTCATGCCTAGACCGCGGGATGTTCAGTAACCCCAAGTCGGGGTTAAACATCACTTAAACATCACTATAGTATCTGCCTCCACCACCAACCCTGGCAATACTTTCCTGGCCCCCACCCGACCCGAAACGTCGCCCATTCCTTCTCTCCAGAGATGCTGCCTCACCCGCTGAGTTACTCCGGCATTTAATGAATTTCACTGTACCTCGGAACATGTGACATCAAAATACGTTTTGAACAGGCTTGTCTTGGCCGAAAAACCAGACCAATTTTTCAAGACATGGACACCCTTCACCGAATTCTTACAAGGGATAGTATGGCGCAACCCAAATCTACATTTAAATCCGATCCGGGCTGGGTGAGGTGGGCGGGTGGGGGGGGGGGGGGGACGAGGGCAGGTATATCTCCACTTTCCTTTTTTATTTTTTTATTTTATCTCTACTTTCTTTTCGGCCCCGCTGCTTTGGTAGTCCAGGGGTCTTTTCTATGTGCTTTTTCGAGCTATCTTATCACCTCTCACTTTTTCCCTCTCTTTCTTCTTTTCTTTCATTTTCAGGTTATAAAGTTAAAAATGAGGCTGTACAATAATTGTATAATTTTAGATGCCGAATGTTTTGTCTTTGTACAATTGCTTCTAATAAAAATTTTTTTTTTAAATTAAAAAAAATACCATTGAACCATTAAATCCCCTAACCATCTCAGGCTGCTCCTTGGGATTACTTATTGCGCTAAAGCTGCAAAGCGCGTACGGTACTACGTTCCCGTGAAGTGCTGCGCTTTGGCGGGGAACCCTATGCCGCTGTATTTGTTTAGAGAACGTCCCCATTCTTCCCGTGGGCTGCTCAATATTTCTGCACAAAGATAGTGTTGGAGCAGCCAAGTGGGGCTGGCTCAACAAACAAGGTGTCGGGAGGCCGCATGCACTCACTGAATCACGCCCAATGTGTTGAACTCAGCAGAAAACAGCAAACTCACAAAGCAGTTCAATGAAAAAAAACCTTTGAACTGAAAGTTCTGCATGAGGAGGAAAAATAAGCAGAGGGACTCAGGGATATTGCAATAAGATTTTAACGGCGTTAATTTAATGTGCCAACTTCATCATAAGGAGGAAGAGACCCAAGTCTGGTGGCAGAGGGATTAAGATGCAGAGATATTTCAAGGCAGATTGAGAAAGATAGGTAGAATAATTAATAGATTTTAAGAGATATAAAAATAGAGGCAAGGAAAGAAAGATAGCATCTGAAAGAGATGGATATATAATCACAGGGAACTTGACAGGGTGATAGATGGGATAGATAAATGGATATTAAAAGATAGGAAGTGAGAACTCATTAACTTTGTAAACACTGAGCCTTTGGGAGTCGTAACAGTTTTCATGCTGATATCAAGACCAAAGTAGTCCTTGGTCCCTTGGGTAGAGCCAGGAGCAGCATGGACTCGGTGCAGAAAGGGGGTCCGAGCATGGTGTTCTGCGTTCAGCCAGCAACCAGCCGGTATCCTGAAGCCCACTGATGCTCAAACATTGCCTAAATCATAGTTTAGTTTAGTTTAGAGAAACAGCGTGGAAACAGGCCCTTTCAGGCCACCAGGTCTGCGCCGACCAGCGATCCCCGTCTATACCCACCCAGGGACAATGTTTACATTTACCAAAGCCAATTAACCTACATACCTGTACGTCTCGGAGAAAACCCACCCGGTCACGGGGAGAACGCGCAAACTCCGTACAGACAGCGCCCGTAGTCAGGATCGAACCCGGGTCTCTGGCGCTGCATTCGCTGTAAGGCAGCAGCGACTCTACCGCTGCGTCACCGTGCCGCCTGGACTTCAGAATGGACTTCAGCTGGGTTGCTGAGAAAATGAGCCAACCTCTGCCTTCTAGCGTTACACTCCCCTTCCCTGGGGTACAGACTCTGACAACTCTTCTGATTTATGCCCCTCATTGTTTTATAAATCCCTCAGCCTCATCAGTTCCAGGGAAGAAAAGACTCAACCTATAGCAGTCTCTCCTTGTAACTCAACCCTCCCAGAGCTGGGAACCTCCTGATAATTTTTTCTCTCCACTGCTTCCAGTTTAATGACATCCTTTCTACAACCGGTGTACGTCAACTGTCCACGACACCCCAAGCTTGGCCGCACCAACGCTTTGTACAATGGGAAGAGGATTCCCAACTCCTGCATTCACTTCACTACAAGTGTGCCAAACACCTTCTCCACCACCCTGTCTACCTGTGTTGGCACTTCCAAAAAGTTCATGTTGTCGGGGCTGAATTAGGCCATTCGGCCCACAAGTCTATTCTACCATTCAATCATGGCTGATCTATCTTTCCCTCTCAAACCCATTCTCCTGCCTTTTCCCCCTAACCCCTGACAGCCGCACTAATACAAGAATCTATCTGTTTCTGCCTTAAAAAACATCCATTGACTTAACCTCCACAGCCGTCAATGAATTCTACAGATTCACCACACTAAAGAAATTCCCCCTTTCTAAAGGTATGTCCTTTCATTCTGAGGCTATGGTATTAGTCCCACTAGTACCACTTTCAAGGAAGGAGGGACCTGCACTCCTAGATCTCTCTGTTCGACAAAGGAGGCCCAAAGCCCTACCATTTAGATTGTTAAGGGTTTGGACACGCTAGAGGCAGGAAACATGTTCCCGATGTTGGGGGAGTCCAGAACCAGGGGCCACGGTTTAAGAATAAGGAGTAAGCCATTTAGAATGGAGACGAGGAAACATTTTTTTCTCACTGAGAGTGGTGAGTCTGTGGAATTCTCTGCCTCAGAGGGCGGTGGAGGCAGGTTCTCTGGATGCTTTCAAGAGAGAGCTAGATAGGGCTCTTAAAAAATAGCGGAGTCAGGGGATATGGGGAGAAGGCAGGAACGGGGTACTGATTGGGGATGATCAGCCATGATCACATTGAATGGCGGTGCTGGCTCGAAGGGCCGAATGGCCTACTCCTGCGTCTATTGTCTATTGCCATTTACTGCATAAACAAAACACAAATTGCTTGAGGAACCCAGCGGGCCAGGCAACATCTGGGGAGGGAAAGGACACACGATGTTTTGGGTCAGGACCCTTCTTGTAAGTCCTGCCCTGGGCTGTCTTACCAAAATTCAGCAGAGTGCATTAATCAGAATTAAACACCACTGACAACTTCTCAGTACAACGGCCCAGTTGATCAAGATACCATTGTAATCGCTGTCCATTTTACTACCAATTATATCGCCATCATCAAACTGATGCACCATGCCACCTATGTTTACATCCAAATCATTAAGCCGGCACTGGTCCCTGGGCACAATACGTTAAGGGCCTGTCCTGCCATGTTGCGGGGTGACCTCCTCTATGGTGGTGAGTAGTCGCCCAAAGAGTCGGATTTTCAACATGTTGAACATTTTCGGCGACCTGCTGCGACTATGACGGGTGCCGGCAAGTCGCCGAAAAAGTCGCGTAAGTAGGACAGGCCCTTCACATGCCTCAGGTCCGGAAACCAACACTCCTGCAACATCCTCAGTCTCCCACTTTAAACAAGGGTCTCGATCCGAGACGTCGCCTATCCGTGTTCTCCTGAGATGCTGCCCGGCCAACTGGGCTACTCCAGCACTTGTGTCCTCCGTGATTCGGTAGCTTGTGTCAGGCTGGAGTAACTCAGCAGGTCAGGCAGCATCTCTGGAGAAAAAAGGATGGGTGATATGTCGGGTCGGGATCCTTCTTCAGACTAAAGGGCCTGTCCCACGGGCATGCGACTCCATGCGGCAAGCGCGACCTAACCGCAATCGGGGGCCGCGCGGAGGTCGTGTGATCCCCGTACAGGGCCGGTCCCACCAGCATGCGGCTGCATGCGGCAAGCGCTACCAAATCGGAAGCGGGGGCCGCGCGGAGGTCGAGTGCCGTCAAGACGTTGCGTACGGCGACGAGGCGGTGCGCACGGCCTCGATGGGGCTACGTCCGGCGGCAAGGCGGTGCGCATGGCCTCGATGTGGCTGCGGGCCGGCAGGCCGTTGCCGCAGGGAATTTTTGAACGGTGTCAGTTTTTCGGAGCCAGGCGCGATGTCGGGACCAGCTCCGCACAACTCCATGCGGCTCCCGCGATCGAAGTGGGACCGGCCCCGCGACCTCCGCGCGGCCCCCGCTTGGGGTTAGGTGTGCTTGCCGCATGGAGTCGCATGCCCGTGGGACAGGCCCTTTAGTACTCAGCTGTATTTGGCCAGTTCTTGGTCGATGCTGAGTCAATAGTCGACGTGAAGTTTAGTTAATACTCTGCATGCAGTCACGAAAACAGCTTCTCACTGTACACAATAAACGGAACTGAACAACACTGTACAGTGTGTGGTTAGTACTTGGTCAGACGATGGTGGGCTCTGGTCGAGTGCTCTTGACCGCTGCCCAGCCAGTACTCACAGGTCATTGTCCGTGTCCGCCCGATTCTTCTGCTGGCGCCGGTAGATGAAGAAAATGGTCACTATGGCGCTGATGATGATCACTGCGGCAATAATTCCACCCAGAATTCCTATCACACTTCCAGGGGCTCCCCGGGGCAGTGGCTTATCTGCAAAAAGAAAGCAAAGCAAATGCGCATTTATTTAATTGCTTGACTCCAAAAGAGTTCCAAAAAACAACTAGAGATTGTGCCCTCGAACATCCAGGAGGCAAAGGAGGGCAAGAGGAATAGAAGACGGTGTCTATGGGTGATCTGATGTAGGAGGGACAGCATAGGTCCATTGGGCTGAATGGCCTCTGGGCTGTGGATTTGAGCTGAATCTATGTTTAAGTTGGAACTGCAGATGCTGGAAAAGTCGAAGGTAGACAAAAATGCTGGAGAAACTCAGTGGGTGAGGCTCCATAGATGCTGCCTCACCCGCTGAGTTTCTCCAGCATTTTTGTCCACCTTTGAGCTGAATCTATGTATTGCCACTTTCTGGAGCATTCACTTCCTTGAATCTCCATTGAATGGTCTGGAGCAGTCTTTGACTGAACGCTCCTTTCTTATCTCCTCCTCATCTCAAGCTGTTAACTCCTTGAGAGAACTTCAGACACAATGGTCTATCACCCAAGGACACAAAGTGCTGGAGTAACTCGGCAGCTCAGGCATCATCTCCGTGTCAGGGCACTCCCTCCCCCGCCTCCAATAATCAGTCTGAAGAAAGGTCCCGACCCGCCACTGTAAGCTGTTTGTTGGGTGAAAACGAGAAGCTGGTGCGACTTGGGTGGGGAAGGGATGGAGAGAGAGGGAATGCCGGGGTTACCTGAAGTGAGAGCAATCAACATCATATCACTGGGCTGTAAGCTGACCAAGCAAAATATGAGATGCTGTTCCTCCAATTTACATTTAGCCTCATTCTGACAATGGAGGAGATCGAGGACAGAAAGGTCTGTGTGGGAATGGGAAGGAGAATTGAAGTGTCCAGCAACCGGGAGATCAGATAGGTTTAGGCGGACTGAGCGAAGTGAGGCTAATGTTATCTCTCTACATCATTGTCTATATCTCTCGTTTTCCTTATTCCCCAACCAGTCTGAAGAAGGGTCTCGACCCGAAACGTCACCCATTCCTTCTCTCCAGTGACGCTGCCTGTCCCGCTGAGTTACTCCAGCTTTTTGTGTCAATCTTCGGTTTAAACCAGATTCTGCAGTTCCTTCCGACATACTTTCAATGCTACACATAAACCTCATCAATTATAAACACTATTACATTCCTCTCTCCCCAACCTAACAAATATATTCAGATTCACTGGAGATCACTTGTTGTCTAAAGTCCACTTGAGGCAGGAGAGGAATTTCTGATGTGCCCAAATAACCCTGCATCAGCAGTTGGCCCTGTGTTCCTTCATCAGCAGGTGTGTCAAGCAACAGAGGATGATTGAGAGCATCTGTTTTCCAAGGTGTTCTCCAGCTTTGAGAGCAAAGGTATATTCAAACGCTGTCATGGTCAAAGCCCATCTTTCAACTCCTTTAGACTTCAGAGGTACAGCGTGGAAACAGGCCCCTCGGCTGACCGAGTCCGGGCAGAACAGCGATCAACTCTTACACCAGCACTATCCCACACACACTAGGGACAATTTACAATTTTAGCGAAGCCAATTAACCTACAAACCTGTACGTCTTTGGAGTGTGGGAGGAATCCGGAGATCCCGGAGAAAAGCCAGGGAGAGCGTACAGAGAGCACCGGTAGTCAGGATCGAACCCGGGTCTCTGGTGCTGTGAGGTAGCAACACTACCGCTGCGCCACCGTGCCGCACTGTAAGCTCAGTAGACTATTGCTGTACCATTGCTAATCGGGGCTGTCGTGGCGATACTCTACTGGACAGCTTGTAAAGAAAGGATTCCAGTGTGCGTTTGCACGTGGGGATAAAGCGCCATGGAAGCGTTGATTTAAGTTCCACAGTTCAGCTGCATTCTGAGCCGTTCATGATGTTAATTATTCTTGTCCATAACTTAAACCTTTGCACGATCTCTCTTAGCTTTCCGTTTAAGTGCTTCTTCAACAAATCCACCAATTGCTTATTTTTTTATTACTGCGTTTACCAAGGCTCATCAGCTTTCTCATTAAATTATGTCGGGCTCCCAACACCAATTAGGAAAGAACTCGGTCTCTTTTCAACACTGGTGTAATTTGCAGCACAGAAATGTGACAATGGCTTGCCCTACTCCTTCCCGACCTGGGTTCCGGGAATCAGATGCCGCAGTTGAGTCTATTTTAGTGCACATTTTCTTTTCTTACATATTTTGAAAACAGCCAACAATGGACCATTGTGGGCTCCACCTTTCCATGGTCATCGGTGCCGGCTCTGATTTGTCCTGAACCCTTTCAAACCTCTAGTCTCTCTATCTCTCTCTCCCCTGACTCTCCGTCTGAAGAAGGGTCTCGACCCGAAACATCAGCCATTCCTTCTCTCCAGGGTTGCTGCCTGTCCCGCTGAGTTACTCCAGCACTTTGTGTCTATCTTTGATGTAGACCAGCATCTGCAGTTCTTCCAAACACATTAGAATCTCCTTCTATTCCCATATGTTTGTTAAAGTGAGATTATCTTTGGTCCTACCTAATTTTGAGAATAATTCCAAGGTGTTATATCTTAAAATACAAACAATAATGACCAAAGAAGGGCGGCGCGGTGACGCAGCGGTAGAGTTGCTGCCTCACAGCGCCAGACACCCGGGTTCCATCCTGTCTACGGGCGCTGTCTGTACGGAGTTTGTACGTTCTCCCCGTGACCTGCGTGGGTTTTCCCCGAGATCTTCGGTTTCCTCCCACACTCCAAAGACGTGCAGGGTTGTAGGTGAATTGGCTTGGTATAAATTGTATATTGTCCCCACTGTGTGTAGGATAGTGTTAATGTGAGGTGATCGCTGGTCGGCACGGGCTTGATGGGCTGAAGGGCCTGGTGCTGCGTTGTAGCTCTAAACTAAACTAAACTATCCCACACACACTAGGGACAATTTTACAATGATACCAAGCCAATTAGCCTGCAAACCTCTACGTCTTTGGGGTGTGAGAGGAAACCGGAGCACCCAGAGAAAACCCACGCAGGTCACGGGGAGAACTGCACCCATACTGGATCGAACCCGGATCTCTGGCGCTGTGAGGCAGCAACTCTACCGCTGCGCCACTGTGCCACCCTAGGACTTCAGAAACCAGAAAGTCTGCTCATGTCTATCAAAACATCCTTACGGGATGGCATCTGCCAAAGAGTAACGAAAGGCACAAGCTAAGCCTCTGAAAGCACTCTGACCCCTCCCCCTCCCCTCCCCCCACTATCTTGGAGGAGAGTATCTATGTCCATTCCCCAATGTGTACGCGTTTTTTCTGATTATGACTGTGATTACATGCGCCTGTGTGGTTCTTTGTCCAGGTGTCACGGCACGCGCCAGTCATTCATGCGCATGCAGCTGCATGTGTGGGAAGTAGTTGCAACTGCATGTGTGTAGAGCATTACTGCACTGTGTCTGTATGCATGAAGACGTGTTTATGCACATGGTGTAAATGTGCATCAGTGTTTGTGTGTAAATTATGTGTGCAGGCATATGTGCAGTGCAAACGGCTACATTTATACATGAGAGTATATGAGTGTATGGATTCAAGTGTTTACATGAGATATGTGTACATGTGACATTTCACATACGTGTGTAAGTATGTGTACATGTTTGTGTTGGCAGTGTATTTATATATGAGTGTATGTACATCCATTTGCATGTGCATATGTTCTTTGGTTCTAGGAAAAGAATGAGGACAATAGACAATAGGTGCAGGAGTAGGCCATTCGGCCCTTCGAGCCAGCACCGCCATTCAATGTGATCATGGCTGATCATCCCCAATCAGTACCCCGTTCCTGCCTCCTCCCCATATCCCCTGACTCTGCTGTTTTTAAGAGCCCTATCCAGCTCTCTCTTGAAAGTATCCAGAGAACCTGCCTCCACCCCCCTCTGAGGCAGAGAATTCCACAGACATTCAACCCATCAAGTCTACCCCACCATTCAATCATGGCTGATCTATCTTTCCCTCAACACCATTCTCCTGCCTTCTCCCCATTACCCCTGACACCTGTACTGATCAAGAATCCATCTATCTCTGCCTTAAAGATAACCATTGACTTGGCTTCCACAGCCTTCTGTGGCGATGAATTCCACAGATTCACCACCCTCTTAGACTAAAGAAATTATTCCTCATCTCCTTCCTAAAGGAACGTCCTTTTATTTTGAGGCTATGACCTCTGGTCCTGGACGCTCCCACTAGTGGAAGCATCCTCTCCATGTGCATGTTTTATTGTGTAGCTTTGTTTGTGTACACAAGTACGTGTCAGTTTCCCCTTGTGTGCATATCCGCAGTGTGCATCAGTGTTCAAGTTTGGAATAAGGGTGATCTCTGGGAAGTACAGTACATGATGAACCGACATGGTGGCTTGCCGTGTGGGACTGCCCGCCCCCTGTTTAGTTTAGTTTAGTTTAGTTCAGAGATACAGCACAGAAACAGGCCCTTCGGCCCACCGAGTCCATGCCGACCAGCGACCCCCACACCTTAACACTACCCTATACACACTGGGGACAATTTACCATTATACCAAACCAATTAACCTACCAACCTGGAGTGTGGGAGGAAACCGAAGATCTCAGAGAAAACCCACGCAGGTCACGGAGAGAGCGTACAAACTCCGTACAGACAAGCCCCCGTGGTCAGGATCGATCCCGGGTCTCTGGCGCTGTGAGGCAGCAAACTCTACCGCTGCGCCAACGTGCCGGCCCTTTTGTACCGATCACAGTGTGGGCCATGAGAGAGGTGAGGACACTCGGAAGTTGCATCACGAGCTCCAAGAACTCGATTTCACGGGTCAGTGAAAGAAATCATCGTTTTAATAG
Organism: Malacoraja senta; assembly: GCA_038087875.1. Classification (NCBI taxonomy): domain Eukaryota; kingdom Metazoa; phylum Chordata; class Chondrichthyes; order Rajiformes; family Rajidae; genus Malacoraja; species Malacoraja senta. Next base: position 24,030,224 of record CM075988.1, read on the forward strand.
CCACACAGCTGAGCTCTTTTTTAATTGGAACAAGTCAGAGACAAGGACGGTCAGCGTCTGGATGAAACTTATTTCTTTTGTAAAGACCATTAAGGTACTGTAATCTAATTCAATTAATGTCAGGCTGTGGCCAGTGCCAAGTCTAAAATGTAACGTGTAATTGAATCGGTTAAACTCCGCTGTGACCAGGTGGAGTCTTGATACTCCTGGCATCTTCCTTGTGATCTGACCGCCACCGTTCCCTGTGGTGAAGATCCACACAGCTCCATCACAATACACACGTGCGCACAGGGCGGTCACGGTGGCGCAGCGGTAGAGTTGCTGCCTTACAGCGCTTGCAGCTCCAGACACCAGGGTTTGATCCCGACCACAGGTGCTGTCTGTACGGAGTTTGTCCGTTCGTCCCGTGACCTGCGTGGGTTTTCTCCGAGATCTTCGATTTCCTCCCACACTCCAAAGACGTGCAGATTTGTAGGGTTAATTGGCTTGGGTTTGTATACTTGGTATAAGTGTAAATTGTCTCCAGTGTGTGTAGGCTTGTGTTAGTGTGCGGGGATCGCTGGTCGGTGCGGACTCGGTGGGCCAAAGGCCTGTTTCCGTGCTGTATCTCGAAAACTAAACTGAAACAAACATTGAACTTCACCTTAACTCCATCCACGCAATTTACCACTCGTTTTATGGTGTATGAAACAGGCCCTTCAGCCCACCGAGTCCATGCCGACCACCAATCATGCTAGTTCCACATCCTACTCACCAGGGGCAATTTACAGAAGCCAATTGACCCACAAACCCGCACGTCTTTAGGATGTGGGTGGAAACCGGAGCACCCGGAGGAAACCCACGCGGTCACTGAGAGAACATGCAACTTTTCACTCAATTCCTTCTAAGTATTTACAAATATTTTTTCTGATACTTGACACCTGTGTGATACTCAGCACTTGCCCGCAAATGTTGCACATTCCCATCCACAGTGACCCTGGAGCGCTACTTTTCACATTGACCGACCGGTTAGGGCGTATATTCACTGGAATTTAGAAGGATAAGAGGCAACCTTTTAGAAACATATAAAATTCTTAAGTGAATGGACAGGCTAGATGCAAGAAAAACGTTCCCGATGTTGGGAGAGTCCAGAACCAGGGGCCACAGTTTAAGAATAAAGGGTGGGCCATTTAGGACTGAGATGAGGAAAAACGTTTCCACCCAGAGAGTTGTGAATCTGCGGAATTCTCTGCCACAGAAGGCAGTGGAGGCCAATTCACTGGATGTTTTCAAGAGAGAGTTAGATTTAGCTCTTAGGGCAAACGGAATCAAGGGATATGGGGAGAAGGCAGGAACGGAGTACTGATTTTGGATGATCAGCCATGATCATATTGAATGGCGGTGCTGGCTCGAAGGGCCGAATGGCCTACTCCTGCACCTATTGTCTCTGTTAGTGCTGATTGTGCATCAGTGTGATTCTCAGCCAGGAGTTCCATGATAAACACCAGCAGAGTGAATGTGCATCTCCACTGCACTAACCCACTTCCAGAATCTGCGTGGGGCCTAGTGAAGTTGATATTGTGCCAACTCGTAGATAGACCTCTGCTCAGCATTGCCCAAACATTGTACAGCACTGTTGAAGCACGGTGGGAGGTAGATGTTTAATGCACTGTCCTCCTGTTCACTTTCACTGCCTGTACAACTCGTTATCACCTTTCCCCCACAGCCAACAATGGACCATTGTGGGCTCCATCTTTCCATGATCATCGTTGCTTTTTGCACATCTTTCATTCATTTGTTCTCTGCACCTTCCACATCTCTCGTTCCCCTCTCCACTGACTCTCAGTCTGAAGAAGGGTCTCGACCCGAAACGTCACCTATTCCTTTTCGCCAGAGATGGTGCCTGATCCAGCTTTTTTGTGTCTATTTTAGATGTTTAATCCATTAATCTAGATTTCCCTGGCTGATAAAAGGTGTAGGGGGGTGGGGTCAGTATGTGGATCACACTGTGTGACTAACTCATCCATTCAAGGTCTTAATTATGCTCAGACACACATATGCATGTGCATAAACGAGTTGCAATCACTCACATACATAAGTTCTAGGAGCTGAAATAGGCCATTTGGCCCATCAGATCTACTCCACCATTCAATCATGGCTGATCTATCGTTCCCTCCCAGCCCCAGTCTGCCTTCTCCCCACAACCCCCGACACCCTTACTAATCAAGAATCTGTCAATCTCCGCATTAAACATATCCACAGCCTTCTGTGGCAATGAATTCCACACATTTACCACCCACTGACTAAAGACATTCCTCCTTCTTAAAGGAATGTTCCATTATTCTGAGTTTATGGCGTCTGGTCCAAGACTCTCCCACTAGTAGAAACATCCCCTCCACATCCACTCTATCCAGGTCTTTCACTATTCAGTGAATTTCAACGAGGTCCCCCCTCATCCCTCTAAACTCCAGTGAGGAGAGGCCCAGTGCCTTCAAATGCTCATCATACATTAACCCAATCATTCCTCGGATCATTCTCGTAAACCTCCCAACGCCAGCACATCCTTCCTCAGATACTATATGGGGCCCAAAACTGCTCACAATCGAAAAAGACCAAAAAAGCTGGAGTAACTCAGCGGGTCAGGCAGCATCTCTGGAGAGAAGGAATGGGTGACGTTTCGGGTCGAGCCATTTCTTCAGACCCGAAACGTCTCCCATTCTTGACCCGAAACGTCGTCCATTCCTTCTCTCCAGAGATGCTGCCTGTCCCGCTGAGTTACTGCAGCATTTTGTGTCTATCTTCGGAGTAAACCAGTGTCCGCAGTTCCTTCCTACACTGCTCACAATCCACATGCAGCAACTTGTGAACGGAAGGCCTTGCACATGGAGTGGTGCCCTTGACCATACTACACACCTGCTCATGTACGCACAACCCAAGATGGAAATTATATGGGACCTTATGTGTCAATAGACAATAGACAATAGGGGCAGGAGTAGGCCATTCGGCCCTTCGAGCCAGCACCGCCATTCAATGTGATCATGGCTGATCATCCCCAACCAGTACCCCATTCCTGCCTTCTCCCAATATCCCCTGACTCTGCTATCTTTAAGAGCCCTATCTAGCTCTCTCTTGAAAGCATCCAGAGAACCCGCCTCCACCGCCCTCTGAGGCAGAGAATTCCACAGACTCACCACTCTCTCTCTGTGAGAAAAAGTGTTTCCTCGTCACCGTTCTAAATGGCTTACTCCTTATTCTTAAACTGTGGCCCCTGGTTCTGGACTCCCCCAACATCGGGAACATGTTTCCTGCCTCTAGCGTGTCCAAACCCGTAACAATCTTATATATTTCAATGAGATTCCCTCTTATCCTTCTAAACTCCAGAGTGTACAAGCCCAGCTGCTCCATTCTCTCAGCATATGACAGTCCCGCCATCCCGGGAATTAACTTTGTAAACCTACGCTGCACTCCCTCAATAGCAAAAATGTCCTTCCTCAAATTAGGGGACCAAAACTGCTCACAATACTCCAGATGTGGTCTCACTAGGGCTCCTATTTGCTCCTATATTCGATTCCTCTTGTTATAAAGGCCAACATGCCATCCCGGGAATTAACTTTGTAAACCTACGCTGCACTCCCTCAATAGCAAAAATGTCCTTCCTCAAATTAGGGGACCAAAACTGCTCACAATACTCCAGATGTGGTCTCACTAGGGCTCCTCTTTGCTCCTATATTCGATTCCTCTTGTTATAAAGGCCAACATGCCATTCGCTTTCTTCACTGCCTGCTGTACCTGCATGCTTACTTTCATAGACTGATGAACAAGGACTCCCCAGATCCCGTTGTACTTCCCCTTTTCCCAACTTGATGCCATTTAGATAGTAATCTGAAGGTACACAAAAATGCTGGAGAAACTCAGCGGGTGCAGCAGCATCTATGGAGCGGAGGAAATAGGCAACGTTTCGGGCCGAAACCCTTCTTCAGACCCTTATCCATAGATGCTGCTGCACCCGCTGAGTTTCTCCAGCATTTTTGTGTACCTTCAATTTCCCAGCATCTGCAGTTCCTTCTTTAACACATAGATAGTAATCTGCCTTCCTGTTTTTGCTACCAAAGTGGATAACCTCACATTTATCCGCATTAAACTTCATCTGCCATGCATCTGCCCACTCCCCCAACCTGTCCAAGTCACCCTGCATTCTCATAGCATCCTCCTCACAGTTCACACTGCCACCCAACTTTGTGTCATCTGCAAATTTGCTAATGTTACTTTGAATCCCTTCAGCCAAATCATTGGTGTATATTGTAAATTGCTGCGGTCCCAGCACCGAGCCTTGCGGTACCCCACTAGTCACTGCCTGCCATTCTGAAAGGGACCCGTTAATCCCTACTCTTTGTTTCCTGTCTGCCAACCACTTCTCTATCCATGTCAGCACTCTACCCCCAATACCATGTGCCCTAATTTTGCCCACTAATCTCCTATGTGGGACCTTATCAAATGCTTTCTGAAAGTCCAGGTACACTACATCCACTGGCTCTCCTTTGTCCATTTTCCTAGTTACATCTTCAAAAAATTCCAGAAGATTAGTCCAGCATGATTTCCCCTTCGTAAATCCACGCTGACTCGGACCGATCCTGTTACTGTTATCCAAATGTTCGGCTATCTCATCATTCATAATTGACTCCAGCATCTTCCCCACCACCGATGTCAGGCTAACTGGTCTATAATTCCCTGTTTTCACTCTCCCGCCTTTTTTTTAAAAGTGGGATAACATTAGCTACCCTCCAATCCACAGGAACTGATCCTGAGTCTATAGGACATTGGAAAATGATCACCAATGCATCCACGATTTCTAGAGCCACTTCCTTAAGTACCCTGGGATGCAGACTATCAGGCCCTGTGGATATATCAGCCTTCAGTCCCATCAGTCTATCCAACACCATTTCCTGCCTAATGTGGATTTCCTTCAGTTCCTCCGTCACCCCAGATCCTCTGGCCACTACTATATCAGGAAGATTGTTTGTGCCTCCTCAGTGAAGACTGTCGTGGGAGTATTGTTTGTGAACACCTTTTTGACTATCATTTCCATTTGGATCAAATAGCAAACAACATTCACTTTCTAATGATATAATGGTTCCGAAAATAATATGGTTTTCACAGTAGGGGAAAAAATGCTGGAAATGGGAGATCTAAAAGATGGCATTCTGCTTTAAAGAATGCATCCATTGGATACCATTATCAACAGGGGTTTATGAGGTGGTGTTGAAATATATATATTTACAGCAATGGGACATGAAACACAAGTTGCATTCTCAAACAATCATTAAATTCCATCTGAATAATGCATATTAGTGCTGAGTTCTCCCCAGTATGACAACCTCTCTCAAACAAGTTAACTTTGAAAAAGGATAGACACAAAAAGCCAGAGTAACTCAGTGGGTTAGGCATCATATCTGGAGAAAAGGAATAGGTGACGTTTCGGGTCGAGACCCTTCTTCAGACTGAAGAAGGGTCTCGACCCAAAACGTCACCTATTCCTTCGCTCCATAGATGCTGCCTCGCCCGCTGAGTTTCTCCAGCATTTTTGTCTACCTTATGGTCTGAAGAAGGTTCTTCAGAAGAAGGGTCTCGACCCCAAATATCACCTATTCCTTATCTCCAGAGATACTGTCTGACCCGCTGAGTTACTAAAGCATTTTGTGTCTATCTTCGGTGTAAACCCGCATCTGCAGTTCTTTGCTACACATATTTTTAATACCCGGCATACATATTGAACATGTTGGTCCGAACTCCATCTGGTTGCCAGAGATCAGTGTACGACTTAGTGTGGCACAGTGGCACAGCCTTACAGTGCCAGAGACCCGGGTTCGATCCTGACTACGGGTGCTCACTATACGGGGTATGTACGTTCTCCCTGTGACCGCGTGGGATTTCTCCGAGTACTCCAGTTTCCTCCCACATTCTAAAGACGTGCAGGATTGTAGGTTAATTGGCTTCTGTAAATTGTCTCTAGTGTGTAGGATAGTGCGTGCGTGCGGGGATTGCTGGTCGGCGCCGATACGTTGGGTTGGAAGGCCCTGGTTTCACGCTGTATCTCTAAAGTATGAAGTTTGTGGATTCAAGCCCTAGTCCGGGTCAGTGTTTGTAAAGGTAGACACAAAATGCTGGAGTAACTCAGCGGGACAGGCAGCATCTCTCTGGAGAAAGAAGGAATGGGCGACGTTTAGGGTCGAGACCCTTCTTCAGACCAAAGATCCTATAGTGGAGCAAGATAGACCACTCCTGCTAAATGCAATGGGCTGACGTGTAGTACGCAACGGAGCGGAACGTGGGCCTTTTTTTCATCCATTTCCGTAACCAGATGTGACCTGACCCGACCCGACTCGCCGTGTAATCAACGTTGCGGGGGAACAGTTTGTGTTAATAAATTATAATTCTGAAAATGAGGAGAAGATTTTTACCAAAGAACTTTTATTTTTACGAGGGTGTTTCCGTAACCGGCTTCCGTCTCCGCACTAGTATCTTTGCTCCGCTATGGGATCTTTGGTGCGGAGACGGAAGCCGGTTACGGAAATGGGGCCGAAAATTACCCATGAATCTGCCCATGACCGTACTACGTCTTTTTCATCGAGTGGTCTATCTTGCTCGCTATAGGATCTTTGCTTCAGACTGATGTCAGGGGGGTGGGCGGGACAGAGACAAAATGTAGTCGGAGGCAGTTAAGGCTCTGTCTCACGGTGTTGCGGTCATTGGCGGTGAAGCGCGGCGTCGCCGGAAGAGGGGACCGCACGTCAACCGCGAGAGCGCCGAGCCTATGCCGCGGGAGCGCTGCACGGATGCTGCGCGGGGGCCGAGTGATCTCAGTACGGCCGGTCCCACGAGCTTGCGGTGTTATAGAAATTTGTTTTCTAAAAGACAAGCGGGGCTGTGGCGGCGGTAGTGCTGATCGCGGAGGCTGTGGCGGTGACCGTGCCGCACTCATGCCTCGCTGGCGGCGGCTGTGGCGGTGACCGTGCCGCACTCGTGCCTCACTGGCGGCAGCTGTGCGGTAAGAAATTATTTTAAAACATTGCTGACTTTTTGTGAGCACCGTGCGGTGTTGGGACCAACGCCGCACGGCCTCGGCGGTGGGCGTTTGACCGAACCCGCGGTCTCTGGCGGTCCACGAGCAGTAGATACTTCCTGTATCACTGCCAATGACTGCAGACTCGTGAGACAGGCCTTTAAGACTGGCGGGAGAACTGGGAGGGGAGGGAGGGGATGGAGAGAGAGGGGGAGCAAGGGTTACTTGAAGTTAGAGAAGTCAGTGTTGATACCGCTGGGGTGTAAGCGACCCTGTTTGTAATCCAGACCCACACTGCTGTCGGCCACTGATGGGCTGTCATGCTTTGACGGTGACATTAAAGAGAGGCTCCACCTACTAGTTCTGTTGTTCGAGGTCAAAAGATCTCATTGTATTGACATGCAACACCCTCTTGACTATCAGCTAACTAATTATCTATCCATCTACCACAGTACTGACTGTTGCGTGTAAATCGCCACCCACATAGGCAGCCAAAACACCAGGCCCTGCAATGGAAAGTGTTTCGTTATCTGTGCAATGCCATGGGATGCCTTCAGTTTAGCAGAATTCTTCCTTTTCATTCATGCTGTTGGACACCCACAAAAAACACTTTTCCAAATACAGAACCATACACCTGATTAAAGGTCACCAATCGCACTTAAAAAGCCATTAGTTAAATTGGTATTGAGATGCAAACATTTGTCCCACACACACACACACACACACACTGCCATCGAGACAAAGCAAGCAGCAGGCAAATAGAAGAATCACAAGATGTGGTTGTTATGGCAACTGCAGAAGTTATGGAACATGAAGGAAGTTTTTTCCCCCCCCCATCTCAGGAATAGTTTGCACCCACTGCCCATCTCACACACGTCCCACAAATGTATTACGTTCGTGGACAGTCAGCTCTAACGTGGATTTTTGCAATTTGTTTAATTCCCTTCTCTCCTCCCTCTCTGGGTCCCTCACCCCATTTAATCTTCATGTAACCTTTTTTTGTTTCTCTTGATTTGTTTTAAGTTTGGTTTGGAGATCCAGTGCGGAAACAGGCCCTTCGGCCCTCTGAGTCCGCGCCGACCAGCACACTAACACTATCCTACAAACCAGGGGCAATTTACAATCTTTTTTCCAAACCCAAATAAGCTACAAACCTGGAGGTCTTCAGAGTGTGGGAAGAAACCGGAGCACCTGGAGTAAACCCACGCAGTCACAGGGAGAACGTACAAACTCCTTACAGACAGCAGCCATAGTCAGGATTGACCTGGTTCTCTGGTGCTGTAGGGCAGCGAATTTTACGTTGATATGAATGGAAAATTGTCCCTAGTGTGTGTAGGGTGGTGTTAATGTGCGGGGATCGCTGGTCGGTGGATCGAAGGGCCTGTTTCTGCGCTGTATTTCTAAACAAAAAAAAAACTTACTGGTACAGTACAATTCACTCCCTGTGACCAGTGAGCTACAAAAGCATCTGAAATGTTGTCTGTTCTGGTTGATCCACCATGGCTTCTCAATAACAAGTGTATTCGCCATTGTTTTCGTTCTGCGTACAAATTACTCGTCCAGAAATCCAGTTACTATGGAACCTTTATTTCTCCAATGATCTACACTCGTCCATGTGTTATGGGACAGTTTCTTCCCAGCTGCTATCAGGCAATGGAATCATCCTACCACAACCAGAGAGCAGCGCTGAACTACTATCTACCTCATTGGAGACCCTCGGACTATCTTTGATCAGGCTTTGCTGGCTTTACCTTGCACTAAACATTATTCCCTTATCATGTATCTGTACACTGTAAATGACTCAATTGTAATCGTGTATTATCTTTCCATTGACTGATTGGCACGCAACAAAAGCTTTTCACTGTACCTCGGTACACGTGACGTTAAACTTAAACTAAACTAAACTAAATGTCAGTTGGGAGGGTTATGCTCAACACTTGCTATTCTCATTCAAACACAATTTCCAAATTAACCAGCGTTTCTGATACCACATCACAGTATCTTTCCTCCTTTACTCTCTATTATACTGGAGTACAACTGGTTATTTGAATTATCAAGCAAAAGGTGTTTTATCTGTAAAATAAACTTGTATAGTGCAAAGCAGCATTGCTCTATTGTGAGCTCCGCTCCGCATTAGCGGGCAGCTTCTCTCCAGAGGCCGATGAAGACATCTCTGCATTAAAACCTTTGCAGCATACCACAGGGAGACAGACGTTGGTCCTATTCCACGATGTTTAAAGATGTAGCAACCTTACACACGTCACAATGACTCTCTTCAACAAGAGAGAGTCTAACCCAACCATCCTTGATGGACACACAACGCTGGAGTAGCTCGGCAGGAGTGGCAGCATCTTTGGAGAAAAGAAATGGGTGATGTTTTGGGTCGAGACCCACCCATCTCCAGAGAGTCCCGCCGAGTTACTCCAGCATGTTGTGTCTATCTTCGGTGTAAACCAGCATCTGCAATGCCTTCCTACACCAACCATCCTTGATATATCATTACCAGCATTGAATATCCTACCCACACCGTTATTGAGTTTGGGCATTCAACTGCTCGAGCCACAACTGACATCATTGATTGAGCTGGGACAGGTACATGGATAGGAAAGTGTAGATTGATGATGCATGTGATCCAATCACACTTAGCCAGCATCACTAACTCCACCCCATTATAACACTTATACTAACGCCCATTCCCAGCACCGTAAGTTGAAGCAGCCAGGATGAACTGACAACACCTTGTTTTGTAATGCTGCCAAGTTACAGTGCAGATTAAAGATGTGTGTAAATCTTATACAGTCTCAAGTGATTTACATGGTGTCAGAAGTGGGATTAATGCACAGGCGGACTTCATCCTTTCCCTTCTTAACTGTGGCAATCATGGTTGAGACCCAGTTGGTGGGGTCGCGACTGCTTCAATTACGCCTTTGGAGACCATGTCCTTCAGCATAGAATGAACCCTGTCAGTCATGGCAAATGAGTATCGGTGCGGGGAATGGGCATTAGTATAAGTGTTATAATGGGGTGGAGTTAGTGATGCTGGCTAAGTGTGATTGATTCACATGCATCATCAATCTACAGAAAGGGTTGGTGGGATATAGGGCAAATGGGACCAGCTTAGATGGGGCATCTTGGTTGGCATGGGGGAGTTGGGCGGAGGGTCCCGTTTCCCAGCTGTGGGACTGTGACTCTATGCTTTACAGACAAAAAACCCCCAGAACATTCTTGAGTGAATGAAAGCTTTGATTAAATTGTTGGATTTAAGGAAAGAGGGAGAGGTCAGTTTAGAGATAGGGGTCACGGGGAGAACGCACAAACTCCGTATAGACAGCACCCGTGGTCGGGGATCGGAGCCGGTTCTCTGGCGCTGCAAGCGCCGTGCAATGCAGCAACTCTACCGCTGCACCACCCTGGTTCGACAGGTTGGCGGTCAGGCAGGCAATTCCAGAGCTGCAGGCTTACCCGCCCGTGGATGCAGGGGTGAAGATGGGACTGGAAACCAGAAATGGAAAGTGCACATCAACCTCAAATGGTGCGAGGATGGAGAAGGTTGTCTAGAACGGAAGGGTGAGATTGTGGGGGCGTTTGAGTAGAAGAAGGACAGCTTCAAAATGAGGATGCTGGTGAGCCATGTGTCCACGTGCGTGGGTAGGGACTTGTGGAATTCATTTTTGGATACAGTTCAGTACAAGTACATTAGCACTTAGATCCATCTTAGATAAGCCTCAGATACAGTACAAGTGGAAGGTGTCAAAGGTTACGGGGAGAAGGCAGGAGAATGGGGTTGAGCGGGAAATAGATAGATCAGCCATGATTGAATGGAAGAGTAGACTCGATGGGCCGAATGGCCCTAAGTCTGCTCCTAGAACTTATGAATAGACGAGACACAAGAGGGGGAAAGATGAAGGAAAAAATCGCTTGAAAAAGCTCAGACATGCCCTGAGATTTACACTATGTTTTGCCTGACAGTATAAATATCTGCAGGTTTGTGTTTGAAACTCTCACCATGGACACTTGACCAGCTCTGGTTTGCTTTTGTGCCTCAGTCGGTATAACTTTGTATTCTAATAAGGCTGCGTGAGCCGGAATCAAGCAGTTAAACGTTGCCATGCGGAAGGCAGAGCCTGCCCTCTGAGAGTGGGTTCGGGTGAAGCCGTCCTATTTATAGAGGAGCCATGTTGTGCACAGTGCTGTCGCATCAGCGATTATCAGAGCTTGAGTGCTCAGGGCCAAGGATCACTGAGTCCCTGCCGATATATTACTCACACTTGGGCTCTGATGTCCTTCACATTTATCCTTGAAGAACTTATAAGAGCGACCCACGGTGTGTATATGTCCAACAGGCACACTTCACTTCAACTATGGGACCATCTTCGCAAACGCACGCGTCCTGTTAATTCTTCCAGTTTTAAGACAAGGCTTGTAGATTCTGTGCCCCATCAGACTCCTACTCAAACAACACATGTTAGGATTAAACTCTGACTTAATCCTCAGGCTGTTCACAGTAGATCTTCCCCTCTTTCTGTGAAAGCGTCGACGTTTTTGCTTGCGGTTGCTATCTCCAACCAACAATGTTGGCTGCGACACTGGTATTTTGGTCGAGGCAGAATTAAAAATAGCAACTGCAAATATCACAGCTCTGATTCAGTCCCATAACCTTTCTCACCCAGGTAACAAAACATTCCAACTTTTTTAAGCTCTTGACAGTTTGCTAATTTATTTTTGTGCCCTTCTTTAAGCAGGGAGCTGTTATGGAACTGAAGCACTGTGTTTGAAACAACAGCTTCCATCTACATTGCAACTTTTAACAAGTAAAACGTCCCAAGGCACTTCTCATCATGCAACGTCATCAAATGAAAATGGACGCATGCTGCATTTGCTTACTGCCAGCTGAAACAGTTAACTCCTTCTCACTTAACTTTTACAAAAATTCTTTATAAATTTGGGAACCTCTGTAAAATATTTCATCAACCTCCTCTGCACTGAATAATAGGATAGGCACATTCTTTTTCACACAGACAGTGGTGAATTTGTGGAATTCTCTGCCTCAGAAGGCAATGGAGGCCGATTCACTGGATGCATTCAAAAAAGAGTTAGATAGAGCTCTTAGGGCAAGAGGAAACAAGGGATATGGGGAGAAGGCAGGAACGGGGGTACTGATTGGGGATGATCAGCCATGATCACATTGATTGGCGGTGCTAGCTCGAAGGGCAGAATGGCCTACTCCTGCACCTATTGTCTGTATCTGTATCTTTTTAAGCTCATTAGGTTCTAGGAGCAGAAGTAGGCCATTCGGTCCATCGAGTCTACTCCGCCATTCAATCATGGCTGTTCTATCTTTCCCGCTCAACCCCATTCTCCTGCCTTCTCCCCGTAACCCCCGACACCCGTACTAATCGAGAATCTGTCAATCGCCGGGTGACTTGGCCTCCACAGCCTTCTGTGGCCTCCAGTCTCCCCACAGTACAGAACAGCTTAGTTTTCCACCGTGAGCTTTCTCGGACTCTGAGCACCAGGTCAGGCTTTTACAATGGCTAAGAAAGTTATGGAATTATGCAAGAGATCAGTTGAACGAGGACAAGAAGAGTAAAGTCTGATTAAAGATAGAGTGTGTGTGAGATTGTGTTTGTGTTCCACTCTCTCTCTCGAGGTCTCCATCACTTTGTCACCTACTCGTTTTGAATTCATATTTCTCTCCTCTGTGCCCTTATGGGCCTGTCCCACTTCGGCGACTCTTTAGGCGACTGCCAGGGACTAGTTTTAATGGAATTCACCTGGCGACAACCTACGACAACAACCTACGACAGCAAAAATTGTCACCACTGTCGCCCAAAAATTGTTAACATGTTCAACACGACTCAACATGTTGAAAATTTTGCGGCAGTCGGCTGTAGTCGCCCAAAAAATCACCTAAGTGGGACAGGTCCTTAACGTCTTTACCTCCATGTCCTTTTCCTTCTGAATGCTTCACTTTCCAACTGTTTCTTCCCGTTCTGTATATCCCTCTCATTCCCTTCATTTATCTATCTGCCTTTCTGTTGGAATCAAAGATCCTATAGCGGAGCAAGATAGACCACTCCTGCTAAATGCAATGGGCTGACGTGTAGTACGCAACGGAGCGGAACGTGGGCCTTTTTTTCGTCCATTTCCGTAACCGGACCCGACCCGACTCGCAGTGTAATCAACGTTGCGGGGGAACAGTTTGTGTTAATAAATTAAAATTCTGAAAATGAGGAGAAGATTTTTACCAAATAACGTTTTATTTTTATGAGGATGTTTCCGTAACCGGCTTCCGTCTCCGCACTATTATCCTATGGGATCTTTGGTTGGAATGACTTAAATCCTCTCCTTAAATCTCCGCCTCTCTCTCTCTCCCTCTCACTCTCTCTGTCTCTCGTCCTCTGGGAATATTTATATTACAGCTCACACCTGAGCCAATCCACTCTTCCCTGTTGGAAGCTCTTTTACACATCCAGCTCTTTTGGTCGACTTGTGGGAATGCGTTACAGCTATAAATACCAAGACCTTGCCGTGGAATTGAGTGAAATAACATTACATAGGTTACTGTAATATAATCAAAGATGCAAACACATGCATAATTGAACACAATCTTTTCATAAATGAAGATGTTTTCTTGCCTCTGCCGTTGGACTGTCTTATTCATCTCAATTTACAAACAATCTGTCCTTACAGCTCTCTACAGATTGGGCTTTGCTGCCTCCAAACAGCTGCTGAGGAGACCAAGTTCTTCTCTCCTGTTTACTTAACAAATTTTCACTGATCCTTTCAATGCAGGTTCATAGATCTAATGGAGATGTGTCCCCAGGGGTCGAAGGCAGACGACTATTTACATTTTATTCATGTGCTATCAATAGCTTGTTCACATCGGTACATGGGCTAACACGCACTGACACACACGCTGTCTGAAGAAGGGTCTCGACCCGAAATGTCACCTATTCCTTTTCTCCAGAGATGCTGCCTGTCCCGCTGAGTTACTCCAGCTTTTTGTGTCTATCTTTGGTTTAAACCAGCATCTGCAGTTGCTTCCTACACATACACACATGCATAGACATGCAGATGCACACAGATACACACACACACACACACACACACTGACACCCGATGCAGTGGCGCAGCGGTAGAGTTGCTGCCTCACAGCGCCAGAGACCTGGGTTCGATCCCGACTACGGGTGCTGTCTGTACAGAGTTTGTACATTCTCCCTGTGACTGCGTGGGTTTTCTCTGGGTGCTCTGGTTTCCTCCCACACTCCAAAGACATACAGGATTTGTAGGTGAATTGGCCCTAGTGTGTAGGATAGTGCTGGTGTGCTGTGTGGATCTGTACTGGTTCTTTTCCACCCTTTCTTGCTGTGTGGTGATTAAAGATTAAACATGTCTGAGGGATTGAATGGCCACTGTAGATCAGACAGTATTGCTGATTTGATCCGTGTCTGGTTTTGCTGCTGATGACCTGATCCATAATCCATATCAGGTTTCCCAACACCACCAGCACCTAGTGGCATGCAGGCAGCCATGTTGGTTAGGCAGTTCAACTTACGATTTCGAGCCTACAGCACTCATTTCGATGGTCTCTGTATATATTCTAATTAAAGTACTTGTTATGATATACAATTACTTTGTATCAATAGTACTTTGCACATGGTGTCAGAAGTGGGATTCGAACCCACGCCTCCAGTTGGGAGTTTCTTAGCAGGTGATGACTCAACCAGCACAGGTTTCGTCGGGGATTTGTCGACAGGCTTTACAGGGGTCTTCAGCCACCTACTGTGGCGACACTTCACTCAGGCTGAGCTATCTTGCCACTTGGGAGTGGAGTAAAATTGTAATTTGGAGTGGTGAATCCAGTAAATTCAGTATTGAATGTATGTATAGCCTCCGAGAATGTCGGATGAAGATTTTTTGCACGGTTCATGTATTGTATATATTTATTACTTGAATAAAGTCTATTTTGAAATTTTAAAAAACTTGTGAGTGGTGTGTTTGTAGTTCTCCTGTGCCTGTCTGTCTAAGAGAACAATGCTTCTCATCAGCACCCATTCCCCAATTGCAAGGAGCTCATGGGGACAAATTATGTCTTGTCTTTCAATGTCTGCTTTAGAGTCATAGAGTGATACAGCGTGGAAACAGGCCCTTCGGCCCAACTTGCCCACACCGGCCAACATGTCCCATCTACACTAGCCCCACCTGCCTGCGCTTGGTCCATATCCCTCCAAACCTGTTCTATCCATGTACCTGTCCAACTGTGTCTTAAACGTAGGGATAGTCCCAGCCTCAACTACCTCCTCTGGCAGCTTGTTCCATACACCCACCACCCTTTGTGTGAAAATGTTACCCCTCAGATTCCTATTAAATCTTTTCCCCTTCACCTTGAACCCATGTTCTCTGGCCCTCGATTCCCCTACTCTGAGCAAGAGACTCTGTGCATCTTTCTTGCAGTTTTTCTTGTGATCCACCAGAAGCCCAGTCCACATTCACCTCATTTGGAGCTTAAAGGTTCCCAGCCCATTCTCCCAGTATTGAGCCAACCTCCATCGCAATCTGCTTAACCTCCTGCTGCTGTCGGCTGTGACTTGCACCAGGTGAGCTGGTGAAAGCAGTTCCTCTCTTAGTTCTGAAGACAGACACAAAAAGCTGGAGTAACTCAGCGGAACAGGCAGCATCTCTGGAGAGAAGGAACAGGTGACGTGTCGGGCCGTGACCCTTCTTCAGACTGAGAGTCAGGGGGGAGGGAAACGAGAGATATAGAAGGTGCGTAGAACAAATGAATGAAAGCTTTGCAAACAGTCACAATGATCAAGGAAAGGTGGAGCCCACAATGGTTTAAAGTTGGCTGTGGGGTAGGTGATAACGAGAGGTCTAGACGGAGATATAGTGAGATATAGAACAAATGAATGTTCCTCCCTGCCCCGGCCACTGTCACTTTCCCAGTCAGTTTCCGAAAAAAGGAATAGGTGACGTTTCGGGTCGAGACCCTTCGTCAGTCACTGAAAGATCGAGAAGGCCAATTCACTGCCATGTGGAGTTTCTCCAATGAACAAAACCCAAGCTTGAAGTCAACAGCTTTGTGAATGAGACTGCAGGAGTGATTGTATTTCGACAGTCAGTGAGTTTGTACATATATTTGAGAAAGTGGACAGGTGTGGCATACCATAAATGGTTATGCATATATGTAGTATTGAGTCCAATTGTGTGTGTGTGCATGTATTGTGTACATGTGTGTGCAATTGTGAATATATACGGTATGACATTAAGGGTCCGCTCACTGTGGATGGGATTCAACAGAATACAGGTGGTGTGTGTGCGTGTTTGTGTGAGAGAGACACTCATTCTATACCTGGTGTATCTGTAAGTGTGACTGTGTTTCTGTATCTAGTGTGTGTGTGTGAATTTTTAGTTTAGAGATACAGCGCGGAAACAGGCCCTTCGGCCCACCGTGTCCGCACTGACCAGCGATCCCCGCACATTAACACTGTCCTACACGCTCTAGGGTCAATTTACATTTATACCAAGCCAATTAACCTACAAACCTGCACGCCTTTAGAACGTGGGAGGAAACTGGAGCACCCGGAGAAAATCAACACTGGAAACAGGGAGAACGTACAAACTCTGTACAGACGGATTTGTGGAATTCCCTGCCACAGAGGGCAGTGGAGGCCAAGTCACTGGGTGGATTTAAGAGAGAGTTAGATAGAGCTCTAGGGGCTGGTGGAGTCAGGGGATATGGGGAGAAGGCAGGCACGGGTTATTGATTGGGGACGATCAGCCATGATCACAATGAATGGCGGTGCTGGCTCGAAGGGCCGAATGGCCTCCTCCTGCACCTATTTTCTATGTTTCTATGACAGCACCCGTAGTCAGGATCGAACCCGGGTCTCTGGCGCTGTAAGGCAGCAACTCTACCGCTGTGCCGCCCATGTTTGTGTGAGAGAGGCACTCTTTCTATACCTGGTGTATCTGTAAGTGTGACTGTGTTTCTGTATCTAGTGTGTGTGTGTGTGTGTGAATGTGACTGTAATTCTACACGTGGTGTGTCTAAGTGTGACTGTGATGCTACATGTGATGTGCATGAGTGTGAATGTGATCCTGTGCCTTGTGTAAATATGACTGTACGACTATCTCTGGTGTGAGTGAGTGTGGCTGTGATTCTATTTCTGGTGTGCCAAGGGTGTTGAATTGTCATATGTACCAGGACCGGGAGAATGATTACACTTGCTGTGGGTTTAGAGGCATATTAAATCAACGTGAGTGCGTAGGTGTGGCTGTAATCTTACAGCTGCTCTCAGTGTCAGCGTGACTGTAATTCTATATCTGGTGTGCGTGTGTGCGTGATTTTAAGGAACTCTTTCAAAGACTGAACCACAGAAGCAGTTACGATGAATGGTAACAATAGCCCAATGAAAGGGATAGGTGTTGGGGAGGGTCACGAAGCATACAGAGGGGTTCAGGGTGGGTGTTCCATGGTTTAAGGTCTAGGGGAGTTAATGCATGCTCACCAATGCTGGAGCGAAGGAAGATAGACACAAAATGCTGGAGAAACTCAGCGGGACAGGCAGCGTCTCTGGAGAGAAGGAACGGGTGACGTTTCGGGTCGTGACCCTTCTTCAGACTGACGTCGGGGGCGGGGGTGGGGGGTGGGGGGGGGAGGGGAGAGATAGATAGATAAGAAAGGTGAAGGTGTGAAAACAGGGCAAAGGGAATGCAGATCAAGGAAAATGTAGAATAGATCATTGTTAGCAGGGAGGAGATAACAGCAACAAAGCCAACAGAGATAACATGTAGTTGGAGACAGTAGGATTGGTTGGAGAACTGGGAAAGGGGGGAGGGATGGAGAGAGAGGGAAAGCAAGGGTTACTTGAAGTTAGAGAAGTCAATGTTGATGCCGCTGGGGTGTAAGTTGCCCAAGCAAACTATGAGGTGCTGTGGTCAGCGGGTCAGACAGCATGTGTATGCAGGAACTGCAAATGCTGGTTTAAACCAAAGATAGATACAAAAAGCTGGAGTAACTCAGCGGGACAGGCAGCATCTCCGGAGAGAAGGAATGGGTGACGTTTCAGTCTGAAGAAGGGTCTCAGCCTGAAACGTCACCCATTCCTTCTCTCCAGAGATGCTACCTGACCTGCTGAGTTATTCCAGCACTTTGTGTCTATCTTCGGTTTAAACCAGCATCTGCAGTTCCTTCCAAAAACAATGAATGAAGTTAATGGATTCATATTATACTAGGATGGTTCCACGCCTGTGGTCTGAGTATTAGTGGAATATATCAGCTGGCCTTTATCCACTTGTCACTGAATTATCTCGAGCAGATTTGTGGATGTATAAAAGATCAGAGAGCAATAATGTAAGGAAGGGTTTGTTCTGTCTCAGGTCCATCAAGCAATCTCTCAGCAGTGGCCGTTCAATAGTTGCTCCGTTAGTGTCAATTGTAGCTCGACGCTCACTCCATGTACATGTGTGATGGGAGCAGCTGTGCATGGGCGGCTATTAACCTGTACAGTCAGGGCACAACATTCATTACATCCGTTCACTCTGTAGACTGACAGCTCAGCTTTGCTTCTGACAGGCTAAAATCATCCGCTCCTCTCAGGCAGAGTTTTCCCTGGTTTCTATTGAAGGGGAGTCAGTGAATAGCTCTTTGCAGGAGAGACACAGAGATAGTAAAACCCACACAGAGGCACGCATAGAACTATGTGCACACAGACAGTACACACAAACAGACAGACACATGCATGCACACATACGCCCAGCCCCACACACACGCACACGCACACACACACGCACGCACACACACACGCACACGCATGCGCACACACACACACACACGCTAATACACACCGAGCCATGCCAAACCACAGGACACAGGGCCACAATCACACAGACACAGTGATAAACACTCATGAACAGGAGCCCACACAGACATATGCACTTCACGAGAAACAACCCCATTCACACATTGACACCCAAATACACAGGATACAGGCACACATACAGAACCCACACAGGGACATGATGAAACACAAAGAGACAAACTCACAAACATGCGTGAGATTATCTCTTTGAAAGACTCAAAGAGATTTGGATTTATCAAAGAGATAAACTCCCTCCTGTATGTGCGGCTGGATGTCAAAACACGTATTTAAGCCACGATAGACACAAAAAGCTGGAGTAACTCAGCGGGAGAGGCAGCATCTCCGGAGAGAAGGAATGGGTGACATTTCGGGTCGAGACCCTTCTTCAGACTGGACCCGAAACATCACCCATTCCTTCTCTCCGGAGATGCTGCCTGTCCCGCTGAGTTACTCCAGCTTTTTGTGTCTATCTTCTGTTTAAACCAGTATCCGCAGTTCCGTCTTACACATAATTAACCCAACGAATTGCGCTGGAGCAGTGTGAGCTGTTAGCAGGGGTAGCTTGCTGTGGTGATGTAGGGCAGCAGTGAGACTGAGCTGGGGTGGTCTACGCCTGTCACTGCCCCCAAAAACATGGAAGGTCAGGCCCTCGTGTTGGAGCTGGTAATGAGAACAAAGCTGGGACACAGAGTTGCTGGCAGCAACATCATGGCCAGATCTGTTCACACCGACACACACTGCTCCCTGCTCTGCTCCCCCCCCCCCCCCTACTCTCATACATAATTCCATCTTTCAACACTCGCGCGGTGCTCGCCAACAGCTGGGCTGAACAGCAGGAGATTGAGCAGCTGTTCGGCAACATCTGGGCAGAGCAGAAGCTGACTGTGCACAGGATCGATCTCGTGAATCACTCCACACACACACACACACACACACGCGCAAACACAGACGCAACTCTCCCAGGCAGCCTTTTATTGTTGTACCTGCCGCGCCATTAAGGCCCTGTCCCACTTACGTGATTTTTTATGACGGGTGCAACTTGCCGGCACCCGTCATAGTCGCAGCAGGTCGCCGAAAATTTTCAACATGTTGAAAATCAAGAGGCGACCAGAAAAAGGTACGACTCTTTGGGCGACTACTCACCACCATACAGGCGTCACCCCGCGACGTTACTGCCGTGCTTTTAAACCGCAGCCAAAGCCCAGGTTCCAGCATCTGCTCCGCGCTCCACCTCTGCCAAGTGTTGACATCTCAAGGGCTAAGGGGTGGTGCGTGTGTGTACCTGTCCGAAAAGTCCCCAGCTTGGGCAACATCCTTGTGTAGGGAGGAACTGCAGACGCTGGTTTAAACCGAGAATAGGCGCACAAAGCTGGAGTAACTCACTGTCGTCCCGTTGAGTTCCACTGTCTGCATAACTCGTTATCACCTACCCTACAACCAACAATGGACCATTGTGGGCTCCATCTTTCCTTGATCATCGTTGCCTTTTGCGTATCTTTTATTAATTTGTTCTATATACCGTCTATACATTTCCCCGGACTCTCAGTCTATAGAAGGGCCTCGACCTTTGGAATTCTCTGCCACAGAAGGCTGTGGAGGCCAATTCACTGGATGTTTTCAAGAGTTAGTTAGATCTAGCTCTCCGGGCTAAAGGAATCGAGGGATTTGGGGAGAAAGCAGGAACGGGGTGCTGATTTTGGATGATCAGCCGTGATCATATTGAATGATGGTGCTGGCTCGAAGGGCCGAATGGGCTCCTCCTGCAACTATGTTTCTATGTACATAGTGTTACAGGTCAGAGGCCCTTCATCTAAACAGGAACACATACTTTCTAGGTGGCACAGTGGCGCAGCGGTAGAGTTGCTGCCTCACAGCGCCGGAGACCCGGGTTCGATCCTGATTACAGGTGCTGTCTGTGTGGAGTTTGCACCTTCACCGCGTAATCGCGTGGGTTTTCTCCGGGTGCTCCGATTTCCTCCCACACTCCAAAGACGTGCAGGTTTGTAGGTGAATTGGCTCCTGTAAATTATAAATTGTCCCGGGTCTGTGTGGGATAGTGCTAGCTCGCGGGGATCGCTGGTCGGCACGGACTCGGTGGGCCGAAGGGCCTGTTTCCGCGCTGTATCTCTAAGTTTCAAAAACATCTAATCTACTGCAAGGGGCTGAGTTACTCTTGACACTGACAGCTGCACAGAGAGGCAGCTGCCCACAGCTAATGGCCCCGGTCTACTCCACATTGCCGGTGTCCCCTTGCACGGTAATCTGACCCTGGTACGAGGGCGGAGGTAAAGTGTTGTTGTGGCTGCTCAGACTGTGTGGGAATGGATGCGGAATCGATCGAAGTGTGGGAGAGTGTGGGAGAGAGCGCGCAGGTTTCCCTCACTGACAAGAGTGGCATTGTACACTCCGCAGCTGTTTAGTGCTGCTCAAAGCCCCAGTCAAAGTGAAGCTGGGTGAATGTGCGGTTACTGGGGGCTAGTGTGAAATGGAAACCACCGGGACTCACTCCTGCATCACTGCCGACAGTTAAAGCCCTGTCCCACTGTACGAGTTCATTCAAGAGCTCTCCCGAGTTTTAAAAAAAATCGAACTCGTGGGAAGCACGTAAAATGCGGGTACGTCGGAGCTCGGGGACGTCTCTTAGCGGCTCGTAACGCTAACGGCAGGTACTCGGGAATACTCGCTAACGCCAGGTAAGCACGGGAAGACTCGTGAAGATTTTTCAACATGTTGAAAAATGTCCACGAGGGCCCCGAGTACCGACGAGTGGCCATTACCGTAAATCTCCGAGTTCGAATCAGGGCAAACTTGGGAGAACTCGTGGAATGAACTCGTACAGTGGGACAGGGCTTTAAGAGTTGCCTACAGTTTCCCTGGAGTCCCATCAGGCCCAGTGCTTCTGCAGATACACACAGTGTATCGGGCCACAGACGTACTGTTGTAAACTGGTGAAAGACGGAATCACAGAACAGTGGACTTAATGTGCGGGCGGGCGGGCGGGCAAGAAGCTAAGTGTGGATAGCTAAGGTGGGTATCAATGTAGAGTAACATCAACAAAGTCAATGGTTGCAGTAAAAAAACAGAAAATGCTCGATATACCCAGCTGGTCAGCCAGCCATTGTGGACAAAGAAACAGATTTAAACTTAGATTTAAACTTTCAGGTGAATGATCTGAATTATCCGGTGAAGATAGACAGAGAGCGCTGGAGTAATTTAGCGGGTCAGGCAGCATCGCTGGAGAAAAGGAACAGGTGATGTTTCGGGTCAAGACCCTTCTTTTCAGATTGAGGAAGAGTCTCGACACGAAACGTCACCCATTGCTTCTCTCCAGAGATGCTGCCTGTCACACTGAGTTACTCCAGCTTTGTGTCCATCTTCAAATGACATCACGCGCTCCAGACGGCTGTGCCTACACATGTAATTGTGCCCGACCTACGCGGGACCGTCGTGGCTCAACGCGACCACGACACGTAAGTGGGACAGGCCCTTAAGTGGCCTAACCACCGGGTAGCGCCTAAACGGCATACACATGTAATTTGCTGCTCTCTTATGGGCACCAGTCGGGCTTTAACTTTCAAGAGTCAAGAGTGTTTGGAGGAAAGAACAGCAGATGCTGGTTTAAACCGAAGGTAGACACAAAGTACTAGAGTAACTCCACGGGACAGGCAGCATCTCTGGAGGGAAGGAATGGGTGACGTTTCAGGTTGAGACCCTTCTTCAGAGATGTTACTGTCATATGTCCCAGATAGAACATTGCAGCAACACAACACAATATCTGAACATAGCACAGTGTAAACAATGTATTAAAGGAGAAAAAAGTTCAGTGTTTGTATCATACGCACACATATACATGCATACGCACACATATACATGCATACACACACATATACATGCATATGCACACATATACATGCATATGCACACATGTACATGCATACGCACACATATACATGCATACGCACACATATACATACATATGCACACATATACATGCATACGCACACATATACATACATATGCACACATATACATGCATATGCACACATATACATGCATACGCACACATATACATGCATACGCACACATATACATGCATACGCACACATATACATGCATACGCACACATATACATGCATACGCACACATATACATGCATACGCACACATATACATGCATACGCACACATATACATGCATACGCACACATATACATGCATACGCACACATATACATGCATACGCACACATATACATACATACGCACACATATACATGCATACGCACACATATACATGCATATGCACACACACTGTACACATACATCAGAACGAACAACAAATAGTGCAAAAAGACAAAATAATTTTTTGAAGGTAGACAAAAATGCTGAAGAAACTCAGCGGGTGAGGCAGCATCTATGGAGCGAAGGAATAGGTGATGTTTGGGGTCTCGACCTGAAACGTCACCTATTCCTTCGCTCCATAGATGCTGCCTCACCCGCTGAGTTTCTCCAGCATTTTAGTCTCCCTTCGATTTTTCCAGCATCTGCAGTTCTTTCTTAAATAATTATTTGGAAGTGCCATTCGCTGCGAATACTAGGCCGAATCAACATCCCTTGTGTTGTCTGTATATTCCGGCCATTGTACAAGTAATCTAACACTGCCACTTTGGTGTTGTGCTTTGAATGAACGTAATGTAATGCTCTTGTTTCAGGAGATCAGCGTCAAATGACAGAAACCTTGGGTTTTGAAATAAACTTAAATGGTTTTGCAGATTTCCAGCTAATGGAACCATCAACACCTTTATTGTGTTTTCAGTGCGCTATAAGATTGCTATCAAACATGAATCACCTGCGTAAAATTGTGGTTTTCAGATCGACTTAATCATAGCATTACACAAGAGAAAACCTCTGTCTTTGACCGAGCTTTTGCTCTCGTATCTCCTTACGTGCTCTGTGCTGTGTCTGCCTGATTGATGAACCTTCGAAGGACTTTAGGACGCTTTACTCCATTAGGGCTAATCACTGTATCACAAGGTCTACTGTGATCATTGAATCATATGGTTTAAATCATCTATAGAAGGAATGAAGTGCATTCTGGAGTGAAAATATTGAAATGGAGGAGGGCCAATTTTCAGTGGCTTGAAAGCAAATCTAGCCAAGATGAACTGGAGTTGGGGGTTGGCAGCTACAAGTATAATTGATTGGTGTGTCAACTGGGAGGAACTGCAGATGCTGGTTTAAACCGAAGACAAACACAAAACGCTGGGGAATAGATCGGGTAGATGCACAGGGTCTCTTGCCCAGAGTTGGGGGAGAATCGAGGACCAGAGGACATCGGTTCAAGATGAAGGGGAAAAGATTTAATAAGAATCTGAGGGGTAACTTTTTCAAGCAAAGGGTGGTGGGTGTATGGAACAAGCTGCCAGAGGAGGTAGTTGAAGCTGGGACTATCCCGACGTTTAAGAAACAGTTAGACAGGTACATGGATAGGATGGGTTTTGAGGGATATGGACCAAATACTGGCAGGTGGGGCTAGTGTAGCTGGGGCATGTTGGCCGGTTTGGGCAAGTTGGGCCGAAGGGCCTGTTTCCCACACTGTATCACTCTATGAACTATGATCTTATAGAAACGTACAAAATTCTTATGGGGTTGGACAGGCTAGATGCAGGAAGATTGTTCCCGATGTTGGGGAAGTCCAGGACAAGGGGTTACAGCTTAAGGATAAGGGGGAAATCCTTTAAGACCGAGATGAGGAAAAACTTTTTCACACAGAGAGTGGTGAATCTCTGGAACTCTCTGCCACAGAGGGTAGTTGAGGCCAGTTCATTGGCTATATTTAAGAGGGAGTTAGATGTGGCCCTTGTGGCTAAAGGGATCAGGGGGTATGGAGAGAAGGCAGGTACGGGATACTGAGTTGGATGATCAACCATGATCATATTGAATGGCGGTGCAGGCTCAAAGGGCCGAATGGCCTACTCCTGCACCTATTTTCTATGTTTCTATGTTTTTATGATTCTATTATATTTTACATACGGTTTATAGGTTATGGGGATAACAATTAATCGCCTGAAAAGGTGGTCGAAGCAGACTCAAACGTGGACTTCAAAAGGGATTTAGCGACTACTTGAAACTAAGTAATTTGCAAAGAAAGAACTGAGAAACAGGACAATCTAGATCAATGAAGGACCTTAGGTCTTAGGTATTGTAAAATCTAATAATAGGTCTTAACGGCCTGTCCCACTTATGCGATTTTTTTCAGCGACTTGCCGGCACCCGTCATGTTCGCAGCAGGTCTCCGATTCTCCGACCGGCTGCGACTATGGCGGGTGCCGGCAGTCCCCGAAAAAAATGGTGTAAGTGGGACAGGTTCATTAGATCTACCATATAAGGTCTAATATTGACTCACCTACGATAGGTTGGCATGAGCTCGATGAGCTGAAAGGCTTCCAGTTCAGTTTAGTTTGTCACATGTACCGAGGTACAGTGAAAAGCTTTTAGACATTAGACAATAGACAGTAGACAATAGGTGCAGGAGTAGGCCATTTGGCCCTTCGAGCCAGCACCGCCATTCAATGTGATCATGGCTGATCATCCCCAATCAGTACCCCGTTCCTGCCTTCTCCCCATATCCCCTGACTCCGCTATTTTTAAGAGCTCTATCTAGCTCTCTCTTGAAAGCATCCAGAGAACCTGCCTCCACCGCCCTCTGAGGCAGAGAATTCCACAGACTCACCACTCTCTGTGAGAAAAAAATGTTTCCTTGTCTCCGTTCTAAATGGCTTACTCCTTATTCTTAAACTGTGGCCCCTGGTTCTGGACTCCCCCAACATCAGGAACATGTTTCCTGCCTCTAGCGTGTCCAAGCCCTTAACAATCTTATATGTTTCAATGAGATCTCCTCTCATCCTTCTAAACTCCAGAGTGTACAAACCCAGCTGCTCCATTCTCTCAGCATATGACAGTCCCGCTATCCCGGGAATTAACCTTGTAAACCTACGCTGCACTCCCTCAATTGTTGCATGCTAACCGGTCAGCGGAAAGACAATACATGATGACAATCGAGCCGTTTGCAGCGTAGAGTTACATGGTCGGGGGGAGTTCCCCCTCCCCCCACCACAGGTACGATGTAATCCCGCGCTACCTGTCGGCAACTAAACCGTCTCCCCACCAGGTTTGCCAGGTGAGGAGGGGGCTGTGGACCCCCAGCAGGACCAAAAACAAGACCTGTCAAATGGTGGATGAGCTCCTAGCGAGCCAACGGCCGTCCACACTTCAGTAGAAGTTGCGATTACTGTTGTACATAGCATTGCAAACGTAGCTATGTTGATAAAGAACACACACACCAAAATCCTATACTTCCAGTGGCGGAAATCTGCAGGAACTGGAGGACAGAGATGTGTGGTGCGTCCGGCACCGTTCCCGTCGGAAACCAGCGCCACTGCGTCGCTAATGTTTTCAACGATGATGAAAGTTACATGGTAAGGTGACGCTTCATTGCACGCTGTAACAATTAAACGCTTTCATGCATCTATATTAATAGAAGTTGTGATGTCTTGGTGAGATCCACACAGTGCCGGGAAGTGGCTGGATGCCAGGGCAGTGAAGCTGGCACGTTGGAGTACTTGTGTTTCACGTGGCTGGTTGCCGGCTGAAGTTTGAACCACCTCCACGCTTCTCACTGATGCCACTTACCCACACACCCACACTACGGCTACACACCTTCAGTGGTGGCAGCGAACTCCAAGGCATTTTCACACATCACCTCTGCCAAGCCAGTCCCTGAACTGGCTTGTTCCCGCTGCAGTCTCCCCCTACCTATTTCTCTATTCAGAGCCATGTAAGCAGGCTACTTTGGAGGAGGCAGAGTGGTTCTGCTATTTAACTGGAACAATAGGTTGCTGCTCCGAAGCTGCAGTTCAGGAGTTGGTTATTGGTCTGTCCGGGCTGCTGGCGTGCGTGACTGTGAGCTGAACACTATGCCCCGAAACAGCAACTAACTCTTGTCCAACCATTCTCATTTCATCGAGGGCCATGAATGGTTCCCCTTGAACGAGTGTCACCCTTCACACAACCCCATAGTTTAGAGTTGCTCCACCACCAGGGGGCGCCGGGGCGATGGCTGCCCTGCCGGCAGTATGCTCGTTTTTAAATAATTTAGTTATTTTTTAGTGTGTTAAAGTTTGTTTTTAATGTTCTTTGGTTTGTTTTATGTGGGGGAGAGGGGAGGGGATCGGGGAAACTTTCTTACAGGTTCTTACCTTGCCGGAGATGTGATTAAATTTTCGGATCACAATCTCCGGGCGCTCTGCGGCCAACCATCGATGGAGCTGGAGGCCTCCTCGGACTGACTTTGAGCCCTATCGCGGGGTGTGGACTTAACATCAGAGTTGATCCCTTGCCTGGGATCGCTCCCACCGCGACCACTGCGGACATGCCATCAAAAGATCGCAGTCTTCGGGAGAGGCTGAGTCGGGAGCTCCAACGTTGCAGAAGGTTCGACCAGCCCCGACTCGAGGTTCGATCGCCCGGCGCGGGAGGAGCTGACATCCCCCCGATGCGGGAGCTGATCGCCTCGACGCGGAGGGTTCCGAACGCCACCGGCTACAGGAGTCAAGACCGTCCCGTCAACGGGGGGGGGGGCTCGAGGCCCCCGACCGAGGAAGAAATAACGGAAGTAAATAGCGACCCCACTCCACTGGCTTCGACCAAACGGCAACCTATTTTTAGTCGAGGCCGGTTTTGATTTTGTTGAAATAATCGCAGGAACATAGAAGAGGGCTCGACTATGCGGAAACCACTTTCGACCATTAGGGAGAGTGACCAAAACCTCCGGGAACCTCCGGGAACCTCATAGTTTTACTGAAGGTTTTACAGAATTATTTTGGACAAACAGCCGAGGTGACATTTATCCCTCAGACAGATCACCAGTGATTCGTAACCGAACACAATTCCTGCAATATTGATGACGTTGTCGAGCACCTTGTAACATGTGAAAAAAGTTGTGGGAAGGGAGACAATATATTTCAAAGGAGGTTTTAAAACTCGAGGAAAATGTTCAACTTCTGCCTGCCAGTATATGTCTGGATTGGGTATCTGCTCAGTCTGAGACTATCACGCTCACAGATTCAGGCAACAGCTGTTGGGTCCTTGTATTTTTAGTCGACATTTACAAAACATAAGAGAGAGGCAGCTGGGGTTGAGGAGAGGCCAGATGATTAATTGCGGCTCAGGACGGTCGTTCCTCGCTAAACTTGTGCAATGAGATTGTCACCCACACTTGCCAAGCCAAGTCTGGATGTCATCCAGATCCTGGGTACATGGTGTGCAGGAAGGACCTGCAGATGCTGGTTTAAACCGAAGACAGGCACAGAGAGCTGGAGTAACACAGCGGGACAGGCAGCATCTCTGGAGTGAAGGAATGGGTGGCGTTCCGGGTCGAGACCCTCCTTACGACTGAGAATCCGGGGAGAGGGAGACACAGAGATATGGAAGGGTAAGGTGTGACAATGAGACATCAAAATGGATGAAGTTCAAAGATCGTTGTTGGGTAGGACTCAGTCTGAAGAAGGGCCTCGACCCGAAACGTCACCCATTCCTTCTCTGCAGAGATGCTGCCTGTCCCGCTGAGTTGCTCCAGCATTCTGTGTCTATCTTCAGTTGAAACCAGCATCTGCAGTTCTGTCCTAAACCATTGTTGACTTGTTGTCCTATCTGCATTTCCAGACTTGCAGATCCGTTAACACTGCACCATGTGAGTTGAGCAATAAATCTCACCCACACGTATTCATTTAAAATGGCCTTAGAACAAGAACAATCAGTTTAAATTGTAAATCGCAGATTAATAGTTTCATTGACGTCCCTTTGTCCCCGTGGGGGCAAGACCCATGTTACCGCACAAATTAAAAAAAAATGCAAATTGTTGTCTCATTTAATTAATTTAAATGTAATTGAATTAATTTCTTGCTCATTGTGTTGGCGAACACATTCCCCCCCCCCCCCCCACCCCCCCCATGTGACACAATGGACCTTCAGATATTAAAAGGAAAGATTTTAATCTTAAAACTCTCGACTTTGGAAGTTTGTTGCTGCCAGGCTGTGGTAAACGTTAGTGGTGTAGTGCAGCAGGTGTAGAGAGGGGGAAGCAGCCAACTCCTCACTGATCCAGCACCCCCACCCTCCCTATTACCCTTCCCCTGCTGGACGCTCTGCCCCAAATAATGGAGTCTGCTGAGTTTAAGAAAGAACTGCAGATGCTGGAAAAAAAAATCAAAGGTAGACAAAAGTGCTGGAGGAACTCAGCGGGTGAGGCACATCTATGGAGCGAAGGAATAAGCGACGTTTCGGGTCGAGACCCGGAAGGGTCTCGACCCGAAACGTCGCCTATTCCTTCGCTCCATAGATGCTGCCTCAGCTCCATAGATGCTGCCCCACCCGCTGAGAGACTCCCGAGTTGTTGACCGCTTTTGACAGAGGCGCTCAACTGAGGGGTACGTGTGCCAGTACAAGACTATATAACTCCTCGAGCCTCAAGTTTAGTTTACCTGATGGATACGGCGCGGAAACAGCCCCTTTGGCCCACCGAGTCCGCACCGGCCAGCTATCTCCGCACAATAAACACTATAGTCATTTCCCTCCCATACCACCCCCTCCCCGGGTACTTTCCCTTGCAACCGCAAGAGATGCAACACTTGTCCCTTCACCTCCCCCCTCCACTCCATTCAAGGACCCAAGCAGTCGTTCCAGGTGCGACAGAGGTTCACCTGCATCTCCTCCAACCTCATCTATTGCATTCGCTGCTCTAGATGCCAGCTGATCAACATCGGTGAGACCAAGCGGAGGCTTGGCGATCGTTTCGCCGAACACCTCCGGTCGGTCCGCAATAACCAACCTGAACTCCCGGTGGCTCAGCACTTCAACTCCCCCTCCAATTCCGTATCTGACCTCTCTGTCCTGGGTCTCCTCCATGGCCACAGTGAGCAACACCGTAAATTGGAGGAAATGCACCTCATATTCCGCTTGGGCAGTCTACATCCTGGTGGCCTGAACATTGAATTCTCCCAATTCTGCTAGCCCTGGCTGTCCCTCCCCTTCATCAGCCATCTGGTTGTCTCCTCCCCTCCCCCAGCCCTCGGGCTCCTCCTCCGCCTTTTCCTTTTTTCCTTTCTTCTCCCCACCCCCTATCAGTCTGAAGAAGGGTTTCGGCCCGAAACGTTGCCTATTTCCTTCGCTCCATAGATGCTGCTGCACCCGCTGAGTTTCTCCAGCATTTTGTGTACCTTCGATTTTCCAGCATCTGCAGTTCCTTCTTTAACACTATAGTCAGGACTGAACCCGGGTCTCTGGCGCGGGAAAGCAGCAACTCTACCGCTGCGCCACCGTGCCGTCGAAGCGAGATCCAATTTTTGCTTCATTGGTGAATGATTCTTGGAGGATTCTGGTCTCCACGGTAACCGGTGAGTCAAATTAAAGTCTCCATGTCCTTCCTGCACCTTCAATGTAGAAAAAAACACCCCAGAGATGAAATCAAAAGAAATAAAGGCCATTAGTGAGCCTGAACTGTGAAGCATAGGTGCAGGAAGTAACTGCAGATGCTGGTTTAAACCGAAGATAGAATCAAAATCCTGGAGGAATTCATCCGGGGCAGGCAGGAGAAAAGAATAGGAGACATTTCTTGTCGAGACCCTTCTTCTGAAGAAGGATCTTGACCCAAAACGTCACCTATTCCTTCTCTCCAGAGATGCTGCCTGACCCATATAACCATATAACCATAACAGCACGGGAAACAGGCCATCTCAGCCCTTCAAGTCCGTGCCGAACATTTAAAATTTTTTTTTTTTTTTTTAAATAAATAAATACTTCCCCCATGTCCCATCTACCTGCACTCAGACCATAACCCTCCATTCCTTTCCCGTCCATATACCCATCCAATCTATTTTTAAAGGATAAAATCGAACCAGCCTCCACCACTTCCACTGGAAGCTCATTCCACACAGCTACCACTCTCTGAGTAAAGAAGTTCCCCCTAATGTTACTCCTAAACTTCTGTCCCTTAATTCTCAAGTCATGTCCCCTTGTTTGAATCTTCCCTACTCTCAATGGAAAAAGCTTATCCACGTCAACTCTGTCTAACCCGCTCATAATTTTAAAGACCTCTATCAAGTCCCCTCTTAAC
The DNA here is from genome assembly GCA_038087875.1 of Malacoraja senta. Taxonomy (NCBI): domain Eukaryota; kingdom Metazoa; phylum Chordata; class Chondrichthyes; order Rajiformes; family Rajidae; genus Malacoraja; species Malacoraja senta. The sequence continues at coordinate 24,061,298 of CM075988.1, forward strand.
CTTCTGCGCTCCAAAGAATAAAGACCTAACTTGTTCAACCTTTCTCTGTAACTTAGTTGCTGAAACCCAGGCAACATTCTTTAAAAATAGATTGGGTGGGTATATGGACGGGAAAGGAATGGAGGGTTATGGTCTGAGTGCAGGTAGGCCCGCTGAGTTACTCCAGCATTTTGTGTCCATCTTCCGTGAAGCAAAGGATTAGCTCTTTCATCTAGATGAACCAACCTCTGTTTAATTATTTAGCCGCTTAAAGGCCTCACAGGAGAGTTTGTTGTGAGTTCCAAGAACTCTCACCTCCATCACGAGTGTCCGTGTCATGTGTTGTCTGAAAGTTTCCAATCACTGAAACCGGACAATTGAGGGGACTCCTTGCACTGGCACCAAGAACGCCAATAGATTTCACTGGCACCGGCCACATTTTACAGATGAGTTTGAAACGAGTGGTGTTATCTTTAAGCAACGGTTTGAAATCTGCTTCTTCTTGCATATGGCAATAGACAATAGGTGCAGGAGTAGGCCATTCAGCCCTTCGAGCCAGCACCGCCATTCAATGTGATCATGGCTGATCATCCCCAATCAGTACCCCGTTCCTGCCTTCTCCCCATATCCCCTGACTCCACTATTTTTAAGAGCCCTATCTAGCTCTCTCTTGAAAGCATCCAGAGAACCTGCCTCCACCGCCCTCTGAGGCAGAGAATTCCACAGACTCACCACTCTGTGAGAAAAAGTGTTTCCTCGTCTCCGTTCTAAATGGCTTACCCCTTATTCTTAAACTGTGGCCCCTGGTTCTGGACTCCCCCAACATCGGGAACATGTTTCCTGCCTCTAGCGTGTCCAAGCCCTTAACAATCTTATATGTTTCAATGAGATCTTCTCTCATCCTCCTAAACTCCAGAGTGTACAAGCCCAGCTGCTCCATTCTCTCAGCATATGACAGTCCCGCCATCCCGGGAACTAACCTTGTGGCGTGCACAGCCTAAAGTTGGAGGTCAACTTGTTCTATTTGATCTTGTTTGTGCACGTTGGGTTGATTGCATTAGTCGAAAGAGGATGGATCACGTGAAGGTTGCAATCTCCCACCCCCATGGTTTGAAATGGCCTCCTGTGTCTTTGCCCTTCCGTGTTCACCATTCTACAGTTATCAAGCCAAGGAGCCTGTGATTACTAAATATATATATATATGTGTGTGCGTGACCTAGTTAAGGGCCTGTCCCACTTTCCCGAGTTATTCACAAATTCTCCCGAGTTATTCACGAATTCTCCCGAGTTTTCAAACTCGCAGAATGTTCGTAACGAGCCCGTAAGAGTCCGTGGATATATAGTAGCAGGCTATTTTTTTACTCGTGGACATTTTTCAACATGCTGAAAAACGTCCCGACTTACCTGATGCCCCGGGTATCCACGGCTGGCATAACGAGCCGCTACGATATATCCACGGACTCCTACGGACTTGTTACGAACATTCTGCGAGTTTGAAAACTCGGGGGAATTCGTGAATAAGTCGGGGATTGAAAGATTGCAAAGATTGCAAGACTGAGATTGAGAGTTTGCCGTGTTTATACAGAGATTTTTTTCCCGCAATCTTGGGACACAGCAAAAGCTTTGCAGCCTACGATGTTTTTTAGCAGTACAATCGATCGATATTGTGGTGCCAGTCAACCGGAGCATGGCAGGGTTTCACAAATGGGATGCAAAGGAACCACGAGATCTGCTGCAGAGAAGCGCAATTATTAGCCAGGGGACCAGGGGAAGCTTTCTTCCACTTCTTCACACTCGCTGTGGGATGTAATGTATCCACCTGACAGGTAGCAGAGGCATTGATTTCAAGTTCAAGTTCGCGTTTATCGTCACTTAACCAACTAAGGTACAGTGAAATTCGAGTTACCATACAGCCATACTAAGTGAAAAGAACAGAATCTGCACATGAAGTAAATGTAACATAAACCTCCACCACAGTGGGATCAACATTCCTCACTGTGATAGAAGGCAATAAAGTTCAATCATCTTAGGTAGACAAAAGTGCTGGAGAAACTCAGCGGGTGCAGCAGCATCTATGGAGCGAAGGAAATAGGCAACGTTTCGGGCCGAAACCCTTCTTCAGACTGATGCAGGGTGGGGAGAAGAAAGGAGAAAGGAAGAGGAGGAGCCCGAGGGCTGAGGGAGAGCTGAGAAGGGGAGGAGAAAGCAAGGGCTACCGGAAATTGGAGAAGTCAATGTTTATGCCGCTAGGGTGCAGACTGCCCAAGCGGAATATGAGGCGCTGCTCCTCCAATTTCTGGTGGTGCTCACTCTGGCCATGGAGGAGGCCCAGGACAGAAAGGTCAGATTCGGAATGGGAGGGGGAGTTGAAGTGCTGAGCCACCGGGAGATCAGGTTGGTTAATGCGGACCGAGCGGAGGTGTTGGGCGAAACGATCGCCAAGCCTACGCTTGGTCTCACCGATGTGGATCAGCTGACATCTAGAGCAGCGGATGCAATAGATGAGGTTGGAGGAGATGCAGGTGAACCTCTGTCGCACCTGGAACGACTGCTTGGGTCCTTGAATGGAGTCGAGGGGGGAGGTAAAGCGATAGTTCAGTCATCTACCTCTTTGTTCACCCGTGGTCGGGGCCTTGAACCCTCCGCACTAACGATTTAATGTCCTGTCTGAAAGATGTTTGTGCAGCTTTCTCTCAGCTTTCTGGATGTCTGTCACCACCGTGGACTGACGTCTCGAGCCTCCTCTCTGAATCAGGGGGAAAGGCCTGCTAATGGAGACGCAGCCGACAGCAAATGTGGCAGCTCGCAGTTTCAGTTTAGTTTGGAGCTACAGCGCGCGAACAGGCCCTTTGGCCCACCCAGTCCGTACCGACCAGCGATCTCCCGGTCGCTACACTCTTTCTGTCCGCCACTCTACGGGCAATTCACAGAAGCCAATTAACCTACACGTCTTTCGAACGTGAGAGGAAACCGGAGATCCCGGGGAAAAAAACCCACGCGGTCACGGGGAGAACGTGCAAACTCCGTAAGGACAGCACCCGTAGTCAGGATCGAACCCTGGTTCCTGGTGCTGTAAGGCAGCAACTCTACCGCTGCCCCACCATGCCGCCCACTACTAAATAAGGGACGTTTTCAGTGCGTAAGGGATGCTTGCGACAGACATCGATACTTCCCTTTCTAACTTTCTAAAAGAAAATCGCCTTTGAACAAGTTGTCTTTTCTATGACCAAAATAATACAGTAATTCTTCCCATTATCAATCCCATTTATCCGGCTATCTGTCTGTGTGTGCTGATTGACTGCTCCTGTTAAGCCGGCAAAGTCCTACATACCAAAGATCCTATAGTGGAGCAAGATAGACCACTCCTGCTAAATGCAATGGGCTGACGTGTAGTACGCAACGGAGCGGAACCTGGGCCTTTTTTTCATCCATTTCCGTAACCGGACCCGACCCGACTCGCAGTGTAATCAACGTTGCGGGGGAACAGTTTGTGTCAATAAATTAAAATTCTGAAAATGAGGAGAAGATTTTTTACCAAATAACTTTTATTTTTACGAGGATGTTTCCGTAACCGGCTTCCGTCTCCGCACGATTATCCTATGGGATCTTTGGTGCGGAGACGGAAGCCGGTTACGGAAATGGGGTCGAAAATGACCCATGAATCTGCCCATGACCGTACTACGTCTTTTTCGTCGAGTGTCCTATCTTGCTCGCTGTAGGGTCTTTGCTACATACTGCATTGACTGGAGATTTGCATTAGTGTGGAGTGCGCGTAATTATTCTTCCTGTTCGCCTTCAGTTGCTGTCAATAAATGGTGGTGTCGGGGTGAGCGTAGACTTTGGTTCTTTGTGGCATGATTGAATGATTCTGACTGTCAGCCGCCTTTGTGAAGTTGGTCATGACCTGCTTTGAGATGTGTATCACCATGAACAAGCGTATGCAGATGATGCATTTTAAGGATGGCCTGCTATTCACCTGCAGAAACTGTATTGACACTGCGAGCATACACGGAATTCTGCTTCGGCCCCAGAGCAGTTCATGGTCCAGAGATATTCTGTGTCCCTAGTGTGTAGGAGTATCCATAAGTCGGGTGTTCAGAACCTGGCGGGAACCTCGAGTAGAGTTTAAAAGATAGCTCACAGTTTGTGAACTCTCAGAACTCTTTCCTACTTTCTCTGGATCTTTCTGTCCAGGGCCAGAGTGAGGCCCAACACAAATTGGAGGAACACCACCTCATATTTCACTTGGGCAGCTTACACCCCCGGGGTATGAATGTGGACTTCGGGAGCCGGGGTCTCCTTGGTTCTTGGTTCTTGGTTTCTTGGTCCTCCAAAATATTCCAAATGGAATTTAAACTGGAGGTGGTGGAGGGAGGACAGGTAGGAAGCGGCCGGTTCGGAAACTCCAAGCCGTTGAGTGTGTTCTTCCGTTCCGACGCCGGAGCTCCGATCATCCCGGCCAGAGGCGACTGCGGGGGGCTCAAAGGCCCCGACCACGGGTGAACAAAGAGGAAGATGACTGAACTATGGTGCCTTCCCTCACAGTGGGAAACGTTGATGCCGCTGTGTGGGGATGTTCATGTTAAACTCTATCGAGTATTGTGTTGTTTTTATTCGTATGGCTATATGGTGACTCAAATCTCGCTGCACCAATTGGTACATGTGACAATAAATGGAACTTGAACTTGACTTCCCTAACTTCAAATAACCCTTGCTTTCCCTCTCTCTCCATCCCCCTCCCCTCCCCCCTATCCTAGTTCTCCGACCAGCCTGACTGACCTCCTAATTACATCTTACGTTGTCTGCCTCGTTGTCACCTTCCTCTAGCTAACAATAATCTATCCCGCATTTCCTCAACTTCTTCCACTTTGATCTCTCATCTTCACACCTTACCCTTCCATATCTCTTGTTTCCCTCTCATAGAAACATGGAAAACAGGTGCAGGGGTAGCCTGCACCGCCATTCAATATGATCATGGCTGATCATCCCACATCAGTACCCCATTCCTGCTTTCTCCCCACATCCCTTGATTCCGTTGGCCCTAAAAGCTAAATCTAACTCTCTCTTGAATACATCCAGCGAATTGGCCTCCACTGCCTTCTGTGGCGGAGAATTCCACTCTCCCCTGACTCAGACTGAAGAAGGGTCTCAAGCCGAAACGTCATGATAGCTAGTGATAGCTACGTTAGGTGAAAACTCTTCAGAGCTCAAAGGGTGTTTTTGCAAACGGAGGAATTGCGGTCCCAGAGAGGCATTAACATAATGCGTTCGCCCTGAGCCTTGTATTCAAACTTAGTGCGAGATTAAAAGCTAAATCCAAAGGAGACTGAAATCTCAGTAAAGCAGGATTTTCTTGATATAAAACCTCTAAGGGATTGTGGAGGCCGAGTTGGATTATACGGGTGGATTATCGAGGGCGTAAACCTGCATCTGCTGTTCCCATCTACACATTTTGTCTGCTCCACTGCAAAATCTCCTCAAGGTACACCTTCTTTGATACATTCTCCTCCTCCAGAGTTGCTGCTTGACCCGCTGAGTTACTCCAGCACTTTGTGTCTATCTTGCCTTATAGGGGGGGGGCTCGCTAATCCAGTGGCATGTAGTCATGAAGGCTGCATCATATGGCCCTTCTTTTTCCACCTGCTCCGACACCTCAATCCTGAGGCACGGTGGCGCAGCCTTAAATATATCCACCTGCGGGATGTCGTCTGTATGGTGGTGAGTAGTCGCCCAAAGTCAAACCTTTTTCTGGTCGCTGCTGGATTTTCAACATGTTGAAAATGTTCGGCCACCATGTTCGGCCACCTGCTGCAACTATGACGGGTGCCGGCAAGTCGCCAAAAAAAAATCGTACAAGTGGGACAGGCCTTAAGTGAGTCGAGAAGCTGATAATGTTCCCTGACCAGAACAGAACAGCCCGGCTTAGAATCACTGAGTGGAATCAAATAACAAATCATCAGGATTAAACCCAAGAAATCTGGGTCAGTTGATCCCTTTTTAATTTGTCCTACAGGGATTCATTTAATAATTGAATCTTTTATTTTAGTGACGTTTACTCTTCACATTGATGGAGGTTAATGCTGGGAAATGGCATGCACAGATGGGCTGCTAGTTTTAGCTCAGAGCACTGATCTGCAATCGGAATAATCGCTGAGTAAACAGTCCTTTACCTCCTCCCATCAAACATCCCCATGGCAGATCCAACCTGCCTTCGATGCAGACTACAAGCCCGCTCTGTTCTCCAACACACACTCCAGTACCAGCTTCAGCCTTGGTTAAGCATCGTCAGAGACCCACACACCGCCCTGGCCACACACTCATCTCACCCACCGCCATCGGGAAGAAGGTACAGGAGCCTGAAAACTGTAAGGTCCAGTTCAGGAACAGCTTCCTCCTTACAGCCATTAAACCCCTGTCCCACGGTACGAGTTCATTCCAAGAGTTCTCCCGAGTTTGCCCCGATTCGCACTCGGAGATTTACGGTAATGCCTCCGCTCGTCGGTACTCGGGGCTCTCGTGGACATTTTTCAACATGTTGAAAAATCTTCACGAGTCTTCCCGTGCTTACCTGCCGTTAGCGAGTCTTCCCGAGTACCTGCCGTTAGCGCTAAGAGACGTCCCCGAGCTCCGACGTACCCGCTACGTTCATTCTCCATGCTTACCACGAGTTAGATTTTTTTTAAACTCGGGAGAGCTCTTGGAATGAACTCGCACCGTGGGACAGGGCTATTAGACTGAATTATTAAACACTACCGCCTTCAATAAACTGTGAACTCCAATAGACGGAGCCATTGCTTTTCTCTTTTTGCACTATTATTGTTCGTTTGTTTTTTTATGTGTACGTATGTGCCCTATATGACCCTATATAGAAAAGGGTCTTGACCTGAAACATCGCCCAGTTCTTTTCTCCAGAGATGCTGCCTGGCCCACTGAGTTACTTCAGCTGTTTGTGTCTACCTTTGATTTAAACCAGCATCTGCAGTTCTTTCCTACACCTTCTATATACACATATATATATATATATATACACACATCCACACCCACACACACACAGTCACACACAACACACACACAGACAGACACACACACACACAGTCACACACACACACAGACACACACACACACACCCACACACACACCCACACACACACACACACAGTCACACACACACACACACACACACACACACACACACACACACACACACACACACACACACACACACAGTCACACACACACACAGACAGACACACACACACAGTCACACACACACACACAGACACACACACACACACCCACACACACACACACACACAGTCACACACACACACACAGACACACACACACACACACACACACACACACACACACACACACACACACACACACACACACACACACACACACATGTGTATATATACATAAATAACACACTGAACTTGTTTTTCCCATTTATTATATTGTTTAGACAATAGACAATAGACAATAGACAATAGGTGCAGGAGTAGGCCATTCACCCTTCGGGCCAGCACCGCCATTCAATGTGATCATGGCTGATCATCCCCAATCAGTACCCCCGTTCCTGCCTTCTCCCCATATCCCCTGACTCCGCTATTTTAAGAGCCCTATCGAGCTCTCTCTTGAAAGCATCCAGAGAACCTGCCTCCACCGCCCTCTGAGGCAGAGAATTCCACAGACTCACCACTCTCTGTGAGAAAAAGTGTTTCTCGTCTCCGTTCTAAATGGCTTACTCCTTATTCTTAAACTGTGGCCCCTGGTTCTGGACTCCCCCCCAAACATCGGGAACATGAAAGTTTACAGTGTTCTGTGTTTACATATTCTGCTGTGCTGCTGCAAGTAAGAATGTCATTGTTCTATCTGGGACATGGGACAATATGCAACCTTGCTTCGACACAGAGCAGTGCCTCCTCTATACTGTATGACAAATAATGTCTGGATCCCATTCACCATCTTGCTCAATTACAGACGATGGGCAGAAATATCTCTGCATAACGACACAACCTTCCTGGTCTTCATGGTCCTCGTGAGTTTAGTCCCTTCAACAGGTCCTGAAAGAGAAATTCCACTCTTCAAGCCAAGCCTTTCAGATAAGTCATGCTGATTTATAATAAATGATCAAAATATTCCTCTAAATAAGCACAGAATGCGTAATTGAAGATGGGAACATCAGTGAGTCCAGGTCTCATTACCAGCCTCGCTAACTGCCTTTGCCAATCCACCCATGGAGCAGACAGTTGTGCTGCTACAAGTAAGAATGTCATTGTTCTATCCGGGAACGTGGGACAATAAAACTCTCTTGACTCTTGACCCTCTGTGAAGACAGATGCAAATGACCGGCCTGAGAACCAGCACTCAAACCTCTCCTACTGATCATTGTTTCTGGTTGCCAATGTGATACGTTCATTTCTTGACATTCCCATCCTTTATAAGCATTAAACAACGGGGTCTGCATTGATTTACTTGGCAATATCTTTCCATACACTCTCTGCGAGCCAGCTTCCATTTAATTCCACCACTAGTTCTTCCACACACACACTGCGGGTTTCTGCAGGACGGGTGTTTTAGTGTTTGGCGTACGCTTGGTTTATTTTTCATTATTCTGCCTTGTAAGGTTATCAACAATTACGAGAAAGTGGCGGAGGCCGGACTTTGGGTAATAAATCAGATGGGGGCCTTGTGACAAATTGATGTTTTTTTTTTACTGACCAGGTTATTAACTGAATTTTAATTCCACAGCTGCCGTGATGGGATTTGAACTCAGGTCCCTGGATTATAAATCACTAATCCAGTAGGAAGGAACTGCAGCAGATGCTGGATTATACCAGCACCTGAAGTTCTTGATTAGTCCGGGGTGTCAGGGGGTAATGGGGAGAAGGCAGGAGAATGGGGTTGAGAGGGAAAGATAGGTCCGCCATGATTGAATGGCGGAGTAGACTTGATGGGCCGAATGGCCTAATTCTGCTCCTAGAACCTTATGACCTTATACCGAAGATATAGACACAAAGTGCTGGAGTAACTCAGCGGGACAGGCATCATCTCTGGAGAAAAGGGTGGGTGACGTTCAGGTTGAAACCCTTTTTCATCTGAAGAAAGGTTCCAACCTGAAACATTACACATCCTATTTCTCCAGAGATGCTGCTGACCCGCTGAGTTACTCCAGCACTTTGTGTCTTTCTCCTGGTAACTTAACCCTTGCACTTCTTCCTTTATCTATTCAAAAGCTGTGAGTACAATCCTCACAAAATAATCGCCTCTGTTTTGCTCCCCAGCGCAATCCATATGGACTCATTGTCCGCTCATAAATCACTGCTATGATTGTTACATTCACAAGATTTCCTTCCCCTCCGTCTTATTCAAAGTTGTGCCACTACAGTGCCAAGCTACCCCTCTTGCTCTTCTTGAAGCTGTATCCTTGTTTAGTTTAGAGATACAGCGCGGAAACCAGGCCCTTCGGCCCACCGGGTCCGCGCCGACCAGCGATCCCCGCACATTAACACTATCCTACACACACACACACACGCGGGACAAATTTTACCTTTACCCAAGCCAATTAACCTACAATCCTGCACGTCTTTGGAGTGTGGAGGAAACCGGAGCACCCGAGAAAACCCACGCAGGTCACGGTAGAACGTACAAACTCCGTACAGACAGCACCCGTAGTCAGGGTCGAACCTGGACTCTGGCGCTGTGAGGCAGCGACTCTACCGCTGGGCCACCGTGCCACCTCAAGAATCGGTGCAAATTAGGAAGGGGCAAAACTCACAAAAGCACCAACGTAAGCTGGACTGTGACGGCAGATGCAGACACAAACACAAAGTCATTCTGCAGCACACTGCAGAAAACAACATTGAGAGCCTTGTGCTCTAATCTGACAGGGTTACTAACATGAAATCACATATAAATAGCCTCATTGTTATGGTAACTGTTCCGACATTTTGCTTCATTGCTGCTGTGTGCTGTGACTCTTAAGCTTATTGAAGTGATTGCATTGAGATAAGAGGCGCTGAGCTAACCACCAAATAAAAGACTTTCATCTAAAATGTTGCCTGCTGCCTGTGCTTTTCAGCGTCTTATATACTTGGATAGACACAAAAAGCTGGAGTAACTCAGCGGGACAGGCAGCATCTCTGGAGAGGAGGAATGGGGTGATGTTTCGGGTCGAGACCCTTCTTCTCATCCAAAACATTATCCATTCTTTCTCTCCAGAGATGCTGCCTGAATTACTCCAGCATTTTGTGTCTATCTTTGGTTTAAACCAGCATCCGCAGTTCCTTGTGTCTATCTGCAGTTCTTTCCTACACAACTCTGTATACTGTCTCAGTGCTTATCTAACATGTATCTAAGTGTTTATGTACAGTGACACTTGTACTGATCTGTATAGAAAAAATGAATGTCACTGTTCCCTTGGTACATGTGACAATAAAATACCATAACATATCATATCATACAAGGCATGGGTCTACTAATAACGCAGTCTGACGGGTTTTGCTGAATTAGACAGGAGGGGCTGGAACATTTGCTGTATGTTTCTAGGACGTTACTTTAATCAGTATCTGGATGCTGGATTCCACAAGATGAAGGTTTAGATATGCAGAGATGCAAAGTTCCTTCAGCTTTCCCGTTAGTGTATCAGTCATTTGATCACGCTGTGGAATGTTCCCCGTGTAGTTTAAGTTTAGTTTAGAGATACAGCGCGGAAACAGGCCCTTCGGCCCACCGAGTCCGTGCCGACCAGCGATCCCCGCGCATAAACACGATCCTACACACACTAGGGACAATTTACATGTACACCAAGCCAATCGATCTACAAACCTGTACGTCTTTGGGGCGTGGGAGGAAATTGAAGATCTCGGAGGAAACCCACGCAGGTCACGGGGAGAACGTGCAAACTCCGTACAGAGAGCACCCGTAGTCGGATCGGACCCGGGGAAGATGGCAACTCTACTGCTGCACCACTGTGCTGCCCCACATTCATCGTTACATATGGAAGATGAGTTAAAGCCCTGTCCCACGGTACGAGTTCATTCCAAGAGCTCTCCGAGTTTGCCCTGATTCGAACTCGGAGATTTACGGTAATGGCCGCTCGTCGGTACTCAGGGCTCTCGTGGACATTTTTCAACATGTTGAAAAATCTTCCCGAGTCTTCCCGAGCTTACCTGCCGTTAGCGAGTCTTCCTGAGTACCTGCCGTTTAGCGTTACGAGCCGCTAAGAGACGTCCCCGAGCTCCGACGTACCCGCTACGTTCATTCTCCGTGCTTACCACGAGTTTGATTTTTTTTTTACTCGGAGAGCTCTTGGACCGTGGGACAGGGCTATTAATTGTCCAATACACAAGGGCAGAATGAAATTCCTTGTTCGCACTAAGCTCACGTCGATGTACATGGTAATGATGGATACAACGATGATTTCAAAGACAAGGCAACAGATTGGTACAAACTCTAACCACAACCCATCCTCAGCACCACACTGGCTTGCACTGTCATAGTCTGGTTTACTAGAATTCAGATAATATGTAGACACAAAAAGCTGGAGTGACTCAGCAGGTCAGGCAGCATCTCTGGAGAAAAGGAATGGCTGACGTTTCGGGTCGAGACCCTTCTTCCGACTGAGAATCAGGGAAAAGGGAAACGAGAGATATACTGTAGATGGTGATATAGAGAGATATAGAAACATAGGAAAATAGGTGCAGCAGGAGGCCATTCGGCCCTTCCAGCAGCACCGCCATTCAATATGATCATGGCTGATCATCTAAAACCAGTACCCCGTTCCTGCTTTCTCCCCATATCCCTTGATTCCTTTAGCCCGAAGAGCTAAATCTCTCTTGGAAACATCCAGTGAATTAGCCTCCACTGCCTTCTGTGGCAGAGAATTCCACAGATTCACAACTCTCTGGCTGAAAAAGCTTTTCCTCATCTCAGTCCTAAATGGCCTAGCCCTTATTCTTAAATTGTGACCCCTGGTTCTGGACTCCCCCAACATCGGAAATATTTTTCCTGCATCTAGCCTGTCCAAACCTTTAAGAATTTTATATCCCCTCTCATCCTTCTAAATTCCAGTGAATACAAACCCAGTCGACCCATTCTTTCATCACATATCAGTCCCGCCATCCCGGGAATTAACCTGGTGAACCTACACTGCACTCCCTCAATAACAATAATGTCCTTCCTCAAATTAGGAGACCAAAACTGCACACAATACTCCAGGTGTGGTCTCGCCAGGGCTCTGTACAACTGCAGTAGGACCTCCTTCCTCCTAAACTCAAATCCTATCGCAATGAAGGTCAACATGCCAATAGCTTTCTTCTGTACCTGCATGCTTACTTTCAGTGACTGATGTACAAGCCACCCAGGTCTCGTTGCACCTCCCCTTTTCCTAATCTGACACCATTCAGATAATAATCTGCCTTCCTGTTCTTGCCACCAAAGTGGATAACCTCACATTTATCTCACATTAACCTCACATCTGCCATGCTTCTGTCCACTCACCCAACCTATCCAAGTCACCCTGCAGCCTCATAGCATCCTCATCGTAGCTCACAATGCCACCCAGCTTTGTGACATCCGCAAACTCGTCTAAATCTTTAATATATATTGTAAATAGCTGGGCTCCCAGCAGGGAGCCTTGCGGCACCCCACTAGTCACTGCCTGCCATTCTGAAAAGGACCCATTACTCTTTGCTTCCTGTCTGCCAACCAGTTCTCTATCCATGTCAATACGCCATCCCCAATACCATGTGCTCTAATTTTGCACACTAATCTCTTGTGCGAGATCTTGTCAAAGGCTTTTTGAAAGTCCAGATACACCACATCCACTGGCTCTCCCTTATCCATTCTACTTGTTACCTCCTCAAAAAATTCCAGAAGATTCGTCAAGCATGATTTTTTCCCCTTCATAAATCCAATGATCTTCTTACCGCAACTACTGTATCTATTTCAATTAATTCCGATATATATCCCAAAAAACGTTTTCAAAAAAGTCGACTCCATTGTTACAAGCTTTATTTGGGATTATAAGAATCATAGAATAAGTAAAAAACATTTATGTAAGTCAAAGAGCAACGGAGGTTTGGCGTTGCCAAATTTCTTATTTTATTTTTGGGCAGTCTATATTAAAAACATGAATTTCTGGCTGGAAGAAATGGATCAATATCCAGATTGGTTAAGGAGGGAAAAGGAAGACTGTTTACCTTTTGAAATTGGTTCGATTATACTTGCTCCCACAAAACTGCATAAAACAACCTATAAGGAAAACCCTATAATACATAGTGGAATACGAATTTGGAAACAATTTAAAAAAGCTTTAAAACTGAATAATATACCACTATGTCTTCCCATTGTAAATAATCCTTTATTCAAGCCATCCATATTGGATAGAGGTTTTATACAATGGAAAAATTATGGAATTAAAAAGATTGGACATCTTTATAGGGAAGGCATCTTTCTGTCATTTCAAGAGTTACAACAGAATTATGGACTACAGTCAAATAATTTTTTCAGATATCTACAAATTAGAGATTATGTTAAATCTAATATACAAGTATATAGGACTAGGGAACCAGAAATTCTTGATGAATGTTTGAATAAGCATCCTAACACTGAAAAATTAATAGCTTATATCTATAACATCCTCTTAAACAATGAGGTACCACCGATGGAACTATATAGACAAACATGGGAAAATGAGTTAGGTCACTCTATAACGAAAGACATTTGGGACGAAAGTTTACAACATATACATCAATGCTCGTTAAATGCCAGACATGCTTTAATACAATTTAAAGTCTTACACAGATTACATTATTCCAAAATAAAACTAAATAGAATCTTCCCACATATTTCTCCTATCTGTGATAAATGTCTACATCTAGAGGCCAATTTAACACATACTTTTGCAAATTGTATAAAAATCAAACATTTCTGGATTGATATTTTTGAAATAATTTCTGAAGTTGTTAATACTAAATTGGATCCAGACTCAAAATTAATAATACTTGGGATATCAGAACAAAGTTTAACACTCACAACAAGCCAAAGAAACTTCCTTGACTACAGTATAATAACTGGGAAAAAATTAATATTAAAATTTTGGAAAGGTCCTATAACCCCCACAATTAAAATGTGGATTGTGGAAATGTCGGAGACCTTACATCTAGAAAGAATTAGACTTGTCTTAATGGACAAACAAGAACTTTTTGTTAAAATATGGGCTCCATTCATTAACTATTTGAAGGGATAGATGGGCCCAGCACGAAAACCCAACTGAAGCTTGAACTCAGGATTAGATGTAAAATTATATTTCATAACCTACGAACTTATCTCCAATGACGTATTATAAATAACTCATCCCACCTCTATTTTTTTTCTTTTTTTTCCTCGATATTTGTAATGCTTTTTTCTATCTATATAAAAAAAACCACTAGAAGCAGAATTAATTGACAATTGACAATTTTAATAATGTATGATTGATGTATATGAAAAGTTTCTATTATAATATGTTACTATACTTTATAATATGTTTGCTTCTAATAAAAATATTAATCCAAAAAATAAAAAAATAAAAAAATAAAAAATCCATTCTGATTTTGACCGATCCTGTCACTGCTTTCCAAATGCGCTGCTATAACATCTTTAACAATCGACTCAAGCATCTTCCCACTACCGATGTAAGGCTAACTGGTCTATAATTCCCCGTTTTCTCTCTCCCTCCTTTCTTAAAAAGTGGGGTTACATTGGCTACCCTCCAGTCCACAGGAAGTGATCCAGAGTGAAGAGAACATTGGAAAATGATCACCAATGCCTGCACGATTTCTGGGGCCACCTCCTAGAGCACTCTGGGATATAGAACAAATGAATAAAAGATTTAAAAAGTAACAATGATGAAGGAAATGGCCCATTGTTGGATGCGGGGAGAGGGGAAGCAAGGGTCTGAGGGAAGCAAGGGAATGGCGGTGCAGGCTCGAAGGGCCGAATGGCCTACTCCTGCACCTATTTTCTATGTTTCCATATTTCTATGTTTCTATGTTACTTGAAGTTAGAGAAGTCAATGTTCATACCACTGGGGTGTAAGCTGCCCAAGCGAAATATGAGGTGCTGTTCCGTCAATTTGTGCTGGGCCTCACTCTGGCAGTGGATAGGCCCAGGACAGCAAGGTCAGTGTAGGTATTGGGCGGGGAGTTAAAAGTTGATTTATTTGTCGAGTTGTCGCGTGCAGCTTGAATGTAAAGCTGCAGCAGGTAAGAATTTCATTGTTCTGGTTCCGGCACATATGACAATTCAACACTCTTGCCTCTCGACCAGAACAGTCTACAGGGCTAACACATCCTTCTTGCTTCTGTATTCTAAGTTATGAACGCAGCCAAGAATCCTATGAGCTTTGAGGACATTGTCAATCCATCCAGCTATCTTCAAAGAGGAACTTACATCTGCCTACAGCTCTCCCAGTGCCTCCGCTCTGTAGTGTTTACAAGTGTAAAGAAATCTTTAAGCACACATCAAGATATGACCTTGATATGCTGTTGTAACACACATTGCTGTTTAATTGAAACTTAGCACAGTAATTAATTCCTTGATTTATGGATGCTCCATTTATAAATGTTTAATGCCATTGACTCTATTGGGCGTGTTTCTTCTCTTTACATAACTATATTTTGCTATAACTGTGTGTGTCTTCCCTGCCCAGACAATGAAAGACCCACAGAACATTTTGCCCAATTTATAATTTACAAATGTTTTTCTTCTTGAAGTTTCAATGAATTAAACATTATCCAGGATGGTAGAAAGAAGGAACTGCAGATACTGGTTTCCACAAAAGCATATAAAGTGCTGGTGTAATTCAGCATGTCAGGCAGCATTGCTGGAGAACATGGATAGGCGACGGTTCCCAATATAGTTTCTACACCGGTTGGATAAAGTTCCTTCAAACAATCCCGAGAGAGTAATACAAAAGGAACTGCAGATGCTGGTTTATAACAAAGATGTACTCAAAACTGTTAAGATTATTAAGGGCTTGGACACACTAGAGGCAGGAAACATGTTCCCGATGTTGGGCGAGTCCAGAACCAGGGGCCACAGTTTAAGAATAAGGAGTAAACCATTTAGAACGGAGACGAGGAAACACTTTTTCTCACAGAGAGTTGTGAGTCTGTGGAATTCTCTGCCTCAGAGGGCGTTGGAGGCAGGTTCTCTGGATACTTTCAAGAGAGAGCTAGATAGGGCTCTTAAAGATAGCGGAGTCAGGGGATATGGGGAGAGGGCAGGAACGGGGTACTGATTGGGGATGATCAGCCATGATCACATTGAATGGCGGTGCTGGCTCGAAGGGCCAAATGGCCTACTCCTGCACCTATTGTCTATTGTCTATTGTCTAAAACGCTGGAGGAACTCAGCAGTCAGGCACATCCCTGGAGAAATGGACAGATGACCAATCCCAAAATAGTTTCTTCTCTGGTTGGATAAAGTTCCTTCTACACGATCTCATTAAAAAAATCCCAAGCACAAGTATGCCTAGTTATTCATCTGTATCTGCAGTGGATTGAGTATTACTACTATATCTCTCACACTCAGACGCACAGTCACTTGCCCAGAGTAGGGGAATCGAGAACCAGAAGACATAGGTTTAAGGTGAGGGGGGAAATATTTAATGGGAACTTGAGCCAGCGGTGCAGGCTCGAAGGGCCGAATGGCCTACTTCTGCACCTATTGTCTATTGTCTGAGGGGTAACTTTTCTATGCAAAGGGTGGTAGGTGCATGGAATGAGCTGCCGGAGGATGTCGTTGAGGCTGGGACTATCGCAACGTTTAAGAAACAACTAGACAGGTACATGGATAGGACAGGTTTGGAGGGGTATGGGCCAAATGCAGGCAGGTGGGACTAGTGAAGATGGGACATGTTGGCCGGTGTGGGGAAGATGGGCCGAAGAGCCTGTTTCCATGCTGTATCACTCTATGACTCAGATAACACTGCAGAGTACCGAACAACCTGTTGCTGGTTGGAAGCTTGGCTAACTACAGCTGTGAAAGTGAAATGTTTTATAAACAAGCCAAGGCCACCTCTGCTATGATTAATGAAGAACTCCGGGAGATCTGAATATTATGATGGGGATTAGCAGGTTAAAATGAGCTGGTGGGATTTAATCCTCATCTAGCTCGGTCAGCACTCTGCAGCATTGTATTTATAAGAGAACAGACTTCTCTTTAAATCTTTCATCTGTGAAATGTCTTTTGCATGTAAAAAATAAGCAATTTTTAATATTGCAGTATCTGCAGAAATGCTATTTTCAGTGGTGAGTGTTAAGAACTAGAATTAGAGAATTAACCAAATACTTAACAAGGAAGTTGCAGCAGTAGATATCCACTGTCTCAGTACAGTACAGCCCCCCCCCCCTCATCTATGGTGGTCCCACAGAGTGTGGCTCTGATACTGGGTGGTCCCACAGAGTGTGGACCAGGTACAGGGTGGTCCTACGATGCAAGGTCCAATACTGTGACGTTCCACAGTGTGTGGCCCTGATATTCTGTGGCCCCACCGGGTTGAGTCTAGTACTGGGTGGTCCGAAGTGTAGGTCATGTACTGGGTGGTCTCTAGGGTGAAGGTTGGATGAATGAATGAAAGAATGAATGAATGAATGAATGAATAAGTTTATTGGCCAAGTATTCACATACAAGGAATTCGCCTTGGTGCTCTGCTCGCAAGTAACAACACGACGTACAGTAACAATTAAGAATGACACATAAAACATTAAACATTAATAATAAAACATTATAGTTTAAACATGCGAATGAAATAGAATACCAGAGCAAAACATTTGGTTATTGAGTAGAGCAACTACTCGTGGAAAAAAGCTGTTTTTATGTCTGGCTGTGGCGGCTTTGACAGTCCGGAGTCGCCTTCCAGAGGGAAGTGATTCAAAGAGTTTGTGGCAAGGGTGAGAGGGGTCAGAGATGATCTTGCCCGCTCGCTTCCTGGCCCTTGCAGTGAACAGTGTAGTCACAGACTGGGTGGTCCCACAGTGCGTCAAGGTACTGGGTGGTCCCACACAGTGTGGGGGGGATGGTCTATTACAGGGTGGTCCCACAAAATGGGGTCTGATGGTCAGTGGTCCCACAGTGTGGGTGTCACACTGGGTGGGTCTGTCAGCGTGGGCCCGGTACTGGTGATAGGAATTAGGTCCCACACAATAGGCAATAGACAATAGACAACAGGTGCAGGAGTAGGACATTTTGCCCTTCGGGCCAGCACCGCCATTCAATGTGATCATGGCTGATCATCCCCAATCAGTACCCTGATACTCTGCTATTTTTAAGAGCCCTATCTAGTTCTCTCTTGAAAGCATCCAGAGAACCTGCCTCCACCGCCCTCTGAGGCAGAGAATTCCACAGACTCACCACTCTCTGTGAGAAAAAGTGTTTTCTCGTCTCCGTTCTAAATGGCTTACTCCTTATTCTTAAACCGTGGCCCCTGGTTCTGGACTCCCCCAACATCGGGAACATGTTCCCTGCCTCTAGCGTGTCCAAGCCCTTAACAATCTTATATGTTTCATAGCGTGGAGTATTGTACAAGAGAGTTTTATGGAAAGCAGAGAAAAATAGAAACAGCCAAAGGCCAAATGTTCTTTGAGTATTCTTCGACCATTCACTGTGAAATAGCCAATCCTTTAATCCTAAGCCCATTTTCATATTTTCTCCTGGTTTTCCTTGGTGTTTTTTATGTTCAGAAACCGATTGTTTTACTTACGTTCAGCACCTTGGCTTCCATCACCCTGCATGCTGCAGTTCCACACATTCACCGCCCATCTACCTCTCAGTGTAAAATATCTTATCCTGGATTATAAAACCGTGAGCTCCTTCTAATTCCTATCACCAACTGGAGAGCAGTCTAGTCCTGACCAACCATCTACCTCATTGGAGACCATTGGGATTATCTTTACTGGATTTTATCTTCAACTAAACATTATTCCTTTTATTCTGTACGTGTACACAGTGGATGGATTGATTGTAATCATGTGTAGTCTTTAGAAACATAGAAAATATGTGCAGGCGTAGGCCATTCGGCCCTTTGAACCAGCACCGCCATTCAATATGATCATGGCTGATCATCCAAAATCAGTACCCCGTTCCTGCTTTCTCCCCATATCCCTTGATTCCTTTAGACCTTTAGAGCTAAATCTAACTCTCTCTTGAAAACATCCAGTGAATTGGCCTCCACTGCCTTCTGTGGCAGAGAATTCCACAGATTCACAACTCTCTGGCTGAAAAAGCTTTTCCTCATCTCAGTCCAAAATGGCCTAGCCCTTAGTCTTAAACTGTGGCCCCTGGTTCTGGACTCCCCCAACATGGGGAACATTTTTCCTGCATCTAGCCTGTCCAATCCCTTTAGAATTTTATATGTTTCTATAAGATATCCTCTCATCCTTCTAAATTCCAGTAAATACAAGCCCATTCGACCCATATGTCAGTCCCGCCACGCAGGAATTAACCTGGTGAACCTACGCTGCACTCCCTCAATAGCAAGAATGTCCTTCCTCAAATTAGACCAAAACTGCACACAATACTCCAGGTGTGGTCTCACCAGGGCCCTGTACAACTGCAGTAGGACTTCCTTGCTCCTAAACTCAAATCCTCTCGCAATGAAGGCCAACATGCCATTCGCTTTCTTCACTGCCTGCTGTACATGCATGTTTACTTTCAGTGACTGATGTACAAGCACACCCAGGTCTCGCTGCACCTCCCCTTTTCCTAATCTGACACCATTCAGGTAATAATCTGCCTTCCTGTTCTTGCCACCAAAGTGGATAACCTTACATTTATCCACATAGAAACATATAAACATAGAAAATAGGTGCAGGAAGAGGCCATCCGGCCCTTCGAGCCAACCGCCATTCATCGCGATCATGGCTGATCGTCCCCAATCAATAACCCGTGTCTGCCTTCTCCCCATATCCCTTGAGTCCACTAACCCCTAGAGCTCTATTTAACTCTCTTTTAAATCCATCCAGTGGCTTGGCCTCCACTGCCCTCTGTGGCAGGGAATTCCACAAACATTATACTGCATCTGCCATGCATCGGCCCATTAGGAACTCCTTGCTCCGAAACTCAAATCCTCTCGCTATGAAGGTCAACATGCCATTTGCTGGATAGCACACAACAAAAAACGTTTCACCCCACCTCTGTAAATATGACGATAAACCAAGTTAAACTAAACTAAATGCTGCAACCAACCTGTTGACTACAGTCAGAATGATACATGTTTGAATGAGAACTTTTGCTCTTGTAATGTCTAGTGATCACAGGCCCAGTCACCCAGTCTCTCCTCCTACGACAATCCTGCAGCCCATGAGTCGGGCTGAATGTACACTCTTTATTCGTTCTTGGGTTAGGAGAGCAAAGCTGCAGTTTTCCTCCCACAATCCAAACAGGTTTGAAGGTTAATTGTCCCTAGCGTGTAGGATGGTGTTAGTGAATGGAGTGATAGCTGCTCGGCGCGGACCCGGTGGGCCGAAGGGCCTGTTTGCCCACTATATCTCTAAAGTGAAGCCTAAAGACACTGCCTTTCTGTTTTCCCCAACAAGGTGGATAACGTCACGTTTACCCACATTGAACCGTGTGCGTCACGTATTTCCCCATCCACCCAACTTGTCTGAAGCATCTTGCAGCCTCTTTGCATCCTCGCCCGCAGCCTTGCCTAGTGTCATGCTGTCCACACACTTAGTAATGCCACATTCCATTCCCTAATCGGAATGATTGACGAGACTGCGGCAGGCTGGGGCCAAGAACCCATCCCCGTGGGACCCCGCGCGTCTCTGACTGCCGTCTCTGCTTCCCGTCCGTCAACTAACATTCAATCCATCTCTGTAGATCACTGCCAATCCCATCTGATTGCAGACTTATCTTCTAAGTGGGTCTTTATCAAAGGCCTTCTGAAAACTCAGAGTCATCCTGTTGCTGGGTGGTCCGCTCTGTGTAGGTCTGGTATCTGGTGGTGGGGGTGGTCTTTCTGCATGGGTCTAGGGTGAGGGGCTTGCTCTCCATGTGGATCTGGTAGTGGGGGGGGGGGTCCCACCACGTGTGGTGGGTGGTCCCAGTTAGCGTGGGTCCCGTACCGGGTGGGCTTGCTCAGCTTGGAGACCGAAATTATACTGTGTGAAACATAGAAACATAGAAAATAGGTGCAGGAAGGAGTAGGCCATTCGGCCCTTCGAACCTGCACCGCCATTCAATATGATCATGGCTGATCATCCAACTCAGTATCCTGTACCTGCCTTCTCTCCATACCCCCTGATCCCTTTAGCCACAAGGGCCACATCTAACTCCCTCTTAAATATAGCCAATGAACTGGCCTCAACTACTTTCTCTGTGTGAAAAAAAATGTCCTATAAGACTTCCCCCTTATCCTTAAACTGTGACCCCTTGTTCTGGACTTCCCCAAATAACTAGAATCCTCTACGCAAGCACTCAGACACCTACATAAACTAAGTGCCTGCAGAGGCAGAGGCAGAGGCACAGGGACCAAACAAGAGATGAGATCGGATAGCATTACAGTCAACAATCTTGTGACGTGCGGTCCCAGGCGGGCGCCAGGGAGGACAATGGAGCAGGTGTGTAACTGTGTGAAGGGGCAGACAGCTTCACCGTGACTCTGGCAGCAATAACAGGAGGGGTGTGGCACAGTGGAGCAACCGGTAAAGCTGCGGCATCACACCTCCAGTCAGTGGGGTCCAACCCGAATCCCCGTACAAAGAAGGAACTGCAGAAGCTGGCCAATACACGAAAGGACACAAAGCGCCGGAGTAACTCAGCAGGTCAGGCAACGTCTCTGGTGAACAGGGATAGGTGACGTATCAGGTCAGGACCCATCAGTTTAAGAATAAGGGGTAAGCCATTTAGAACGGAGACAAGGAAACACTTCTTCACACAGAGAGTTGTGAGTCTGTGGAATTCTCTGCCTCAGAGGGTGGTGGAGGCAGGTTCTCTGGATACTTTCAAGAGAGAGCTAGATAGGGCTCTTAAAGATAGCGGAGTCAGGGGATATGGGGAGAAGGCAGGAACGGGGTACTGATTAGGGATGATCAGCCATGATCACATTGAATGGCTCGAAGGGCCGAATGGCCTACTCCTGCACCTATTGTCTATTGTCTATCTTCAGACCTAATGCGAAGAAGGGTCTCGACCCAAAACGTCACCCATCCATGTTCTCCAGAGATGCTGCCTGACCCGCTGAGTTACTCCAGCACCGTGTGTCCGTCCTATTCCGGGTATTGTCTGTGTGCAGTTTGTACTTGTTCCTCTGTGGCTGCATGGGTTTTCTCCCACAACCCAGAGACGTGCAGATTGGGGGATGCAATGGCAATTCAAATTGTCCCGAGGGTGTGGGAACGCGGTAGAATCTGGGAGGTAGCATTGTGGGCAGACCAGTAGAAGAGCAAAGCGCTGGAGACCTGTGTTTGATCCTGACTATGAGTACTGTCCAGTGGCGGAAATCCCGGGGGAGGGGGGGGGGCAGAGAGGGGGACACGTACCCCCTCTGTTTTGAGAGGTGGGGGATGATCCCCCCCCCCCCAATTTTTTGTAATCCAGATTTTAAAACCCGGTGAAATCTCCGCTTTCCGCGAGACAGTGGGGGTGGGAAGATAGAGAAATTGTGTCCCCCCTGTCCCCCGGTCCCCTCCATATTTTGATAGCGATTTCCGTCACTGCTGTCTGTTCAGAGTTTGCATGTTCTCACTGTGACTTTCCTCTCACACTCCACAGACGTGCAGGTTTGTAGGTTAATTGACTTCAGTAGAATTGGATATTGTCCCCAGTGTGTGTAGGATAGGGCTAGTGAACGGGGATCGCTGGTCGGTGCGGGCTCGGTAAGCCGAAGGGCCTGTTTCCACGCTGTATCTCTAAAGTCTAGATTCATAAGACTTTGGAGCAGTAGTAGGCCATTCAGCCCACTGAGTCTACCCCGCCATTCTAATGTTTAAAGGTGAAATGGGTGCAGAATGGTTGGTGTGGGCTTGGTAGCTGAGGGGTGTGTGCTTTCCTGCTGTGTGGCTGTTTTCTCTTGATACAGAAGTCTCTTTCGCTGTCAAAACCCCAAGGATCTACCTGGGTTAAACAATAGCCAGGTGGCTGGCGAGAGCATGCACTAGGAGCTGAACTCCAGCAGGGGTCAGTGTTTCACTGACACCATCAGCAGGGGTGCGGAGTGGACAATGCACCTGTCTCATCCCTCACCTCACCCGCTCGCACCTGTGACCTACAACTGAAACACTCACCTGTGCTGCATCAACTAAAGGGCCTGTCCCACTTACGTGTCCTTGGCACGCAAATTACGCGACCTCGTGGTCGCGTTGAGGCGCACGGGCATCGTGTGGCCGCGCGGGGCCGGTCCCACTGAGAAGCGTGGAGGGGTATGTAGTTGTGAGCGATATCGCGCGGGGCTCCGGGATTTTGTAGCGAACAAAATCTTCGCGCACCAACGGCCTGTTGTGTAACTGACGGCCAAAGTGGGACAGGCCCAAGACCCTGGCGCGGCGCAACGTCTCACCTCCAACAGCAGCAGAAGCAGGCAAACGATCGGCGAGCTCGGCCTGGGGCTCACGGCCGTTACGGTCCGGATCCGTCCCCACTTCTACTCCCAGAGCGGGGCCAAGTTCCAGGCAGCGGGCGGTCGATGGCCGCACAGCGGTCGGCTGCCTGCCCCTTTTCCGGGGTTACGTCCGTGACCGCGTGTCCCTAGAGAGGGAACATGCGGTGTCCATGGGGACTGTGGAGGCCTTCTGTGAACGCTGGTCACCGCAGGAGGTTGAATATATTATAGATAAAAATGTTAATATTTTAATTTGATAATTTTGTTTAAGTGTTTTTTAAATTGTGTGAGCTTTCTAACCTCCCTTGTAAATTGTACATTTGTTTAAAAATCTAATAAAAAAAACATTTACAGAAAAAAAAAAAAAAAAGAGCGGGGCCAAGAAAATTGAAGGAATGGGTGACGTTTCGGGTGAAGACCCTTCTTTCAGACTGAAGAAGAGTCTCGACACGAAACATCACCCATTGCTTCTCTCCAGAGATGCTGCCGGTCCCGCTGAGTTACTCCTGCATTTTGTGTCCATCTTCAAATGATGTCACGCGCTCCAGACGGCTGTTCGGGCGCATGATGACGCGAGCGACTCCCGCGTAATTAGCGTGCCAAGGACTCGTAAGTGGGACAGGGGCTTAACACTTCACAGGATGCGAGAGCTCCCTTGCACCGAGCTGTAAACTACCTGGTCTCACAGGTATCATTCCTTCAGTTTAGTTTAGTTTAGAGATACAGCGTGGAAACAGGCCCTTCGGCCCAACAAGCCCGCACCGACCAGCGATCCCCGCACATTAACACTATCTACACCCACTAGGGACATTTACCAAGCCAATTAACCTACATACCTGTACTTCTCTGGAGTGTGGGAGGAAACCGAAGATCTCGGAGAAAACCCACGCGGCCACGGGGAGAACGTACAAACTCTGCACAGACAGCACCCATCGTCGGGATCGAACCTGGGTCCCTGGCACTGTGAGGCAGCAACTCTACCGCTGCGCCACCGTAACTGCTGGGTTAACTCAGCAGGACAGGCAGCATCTCTGGAGAGAGGGAATGGGCGATGTTTCGGGTCGAGTCCGCGCCGACCAGCGATCCCCCGTACACCAGTTCTATGGTATCCCAGTTTCGCCTTCCTACACAATTTACAGAAGCCAATTAACCTACAAACCTGCACCATTTTGGAATGTGGGAGGAAACCGGAGAACCCGCAGGCCCGTGGTGACAGGGAGAACGTGCAAACACCACACAGACAGCGCCCGTTGTCAGGATCGAACCCGGGTCTCTGGCGCTGTGAGGCAGCAACTCTACCGCTGTGTCACCAAGCTGCCCATACAGTAAATCTATTCACTGAGAGCCAGCGTTGCATTTTTTATCACCGCTACCACACGAAGATCACTGCACACTAGGACCATAAAACATATTTGGGATTTTGTACACCTCTATAAGATCACCCCTCTTCCTCCTGCGCTCCAAGGAACAGAGTCCGAGCCTGCTCAACCTGATCTTTAGTCAGAGGGTGGTGAATCTGTGGAATTCCTTGCCGCAGAAGGCTGTGGAGGACAAGCCAATGGATAATTTGAAGACTGAGACAACACACCAGAATTCACCCATGATTTACAACGGCAACAAATAATAATTAAAAAACACTTTGAATGTAGTTCAGTCAAGATCGGCAGGTCAGGCTGTATCAATGGAACCAGCAACGCACCAATCTGAATCTTGATTAGTACGGGTGTCAGGGGTTATGGGGAGAAGGCAGGACTTTGGGGACTGGACTTTGCTGCCTTCCCCCACAGTGGGAACCAACCATCGTGGGGGGATGTTTTTATGTTTATTGTTAAATTCTTTAATGTTGTGTCTTATCTTTATTGGTCTGCTACAGTGGCAAGTCCAATTTCACTACACCGATTGGTGGATGAGATCATAAATACATGTCCTTTGTATCCTTGTAAGGCAGGAGAATGGGGTTTGGAGGAAAAGAGAGATCAGGCATGATTGAATGGCAGAGCAGACTTGATGGACCGAATGGCCTAATTCTGCTCCGAGCACTTATGACCTTATGACCTCCCCCTCCCTATAGCTCAGGGCCCTCAAGTCCTGGCAACATCCTCGTAAGCCCACTGGCCTACAGTTCCCATCCATTTCCCTGCAGCCCTTCCCGAATCGAGGAACGACACTTGTCCTGGAACCTCCAGCCTGCCCAACAATAAGGAAGCAGCTTCATCGCAGAAAGCGAGTGGCGATTCAAACGACGAGGACTCAGCATTATCTTCCCCGGAATAATGTGAAAGGCCCAACTATTGTGGAGAATAAGTAATTAAAATAAGCCCACTCATTAGCAGATTCCTACACCAGTAAGCCCCCCCCCCCTGGTGTACAAGACCTGGCCGTCCAATGGAGAAAAAAAAACAACACGTCTCATAATCTGTCAAAGTACAGCTGGAGGTATTCAAAGCAGAAAAAAAACCCACTTCCATTTCACAAAATCCGCCGTTACTTCTAAATTGCAATAAAAATTCGGCGCAATGTTTCACTGTCATCCCCCCGCTAACTTGAAACTAGCAAATGGTCTCTTATCAGCAAAGCCCTGCTGTTGCAAAGGAGTTCCTCACTGAGAACGTCTCAGATATGTCATATTGATACCTCTGACAGCGCCCGGTAAACTTTGCAGGAGTTTTGTACAGTTTTTCTTCTTACTTGACAGTCTATTAACGAACCGTGGGCATTGTCGACGCGTAAATAGGTTGAGTATGTTCAAGAAGGGACTGCAGATGCTGGAAAATCGAAGGTAGACAAAAATGCTGGAGAAACTCAGCGGGTGCGGCAGCGTTTTACGCTGCCGCACCCGCTGAGTTTCTCCAGCATTTTTGTCCACAATAGGTTGAGTATGTTGGGTCCCACTCAAATACTGCGAGTAAACTCCTTACATGGATAGGACAGGTCGGGAGGGATATGGACCAAACGCGGGCAGGTGGGACTAGTGTAGCCGGTGTGGGCAAGTTGGGCCGAAGGGCCTGTTTCCACACTGTGTCACTCTATGACTCCATCTGCTTGAGTTAGACTCTTCTACATCAAGGCTAAAATCCCGTCTCACCTAAAAAAAATCGGACCAACAAGCACTTATCACTCTATGGTGCTATGATTGGGAATTAGCTTGTTTATGAAGGAACTGCAGATGCTGGAAAAACAAAGGTAGACAAAAGTGCTGGAGAAACTCAGCGGGTGCAGCAGCATCTATGGAGCGAAGGAAATAGGCAACGTTTCAGACTGAAGAAGGGTTTCGGCCCAAAACGTTGCCTATTTCCTTCGCTCCATAGATGCTGCTGCACCCGCTGAGTTTCTCCAGCACTTTTGTCTACCTTGGGAATTATCTTCATTGAAACATTGCTTCCGTGTGCTCTCCCCGTTACCAGGGGGAAGGTGTCACCAAAGTCTTTATTTCATTCCAACATAGACTCCCCCGCTCTCTTTCCTACATTCTCTGATCACCCATCCTTCCTCCCTCCATTCTCCGGGCACTCCCTTGCCTCTTCCTTCGACCGCCCTCCCTCCACCCAGCCCTGTCCTGAACTCCTCCCCCACCACCAGTCCCCGCCATCACCACTCCGCTCCCCCCCACCACTCCCATCCACGATCCCATCCAACCTCTACACTCCTCTGCCCGTTCCCAGGACCTGTTCTCCCAGTAGATCCTCAGAAAGAATCAGACGGATGATTAAGCTGCAACAATCAATTGGAATTATCGATCAGGAGAGCCCAGAGCCTTGGGGGAGACCTGGTAAAGGCTGGAAATCGAAAGTAGACAAAAATGCTGGAGAAACTCAGCGGGTGCAGCAGCATCTATGGAGCGAAGGAAATAGGCAACGTTTCGGGCCGAAACCCTTCTTCAGACTGGTGTAGGGTGGGGGGTGGGGAGAAGAAAGGAAAAAGGAAGAGGAGGAGCCCGAGGGCTGAGGGAGAGCTGAGAAGGGGAGGAGACAGCAAGGGCTACCGGAAATTGGAGAATTCAATGTTTATGCCGCTGGGGTGCAGACTGCCCAAGCGGAATATGAGGGGCTTCTATCACTCTTCAGACTCTTCAATCTGAAGAAGGGTCCAGACTCGAAATGTCACCTCGCCTTTTACTTCAGAGATGCTGCCTGACCCACTGAGTTACATCAGCACTTTGTGCCTTTCTTTGGTATGAACCAGCGTCTGCAGTTCCTTGATTCTAAATTTCTAATCTATCTTTGAATTCATCCTCCGCTTTATTGTGTAATTTATTTCCCTGCCTCCAGGTTCATGCTTCTGAAACCTGCTCCATTTGTTTTTATATTGCTCCCTGCAGGCTTCGGCAACCTTATTCTAATGACGGTCCCGAAGGTGGCATTCCTCTCTTGTTCAGCGTACGCACCAGGCTCCCTTTGCACCACCTGGCTAGGTCTTGCTGCCTCTTTGATCAGATGATTTTTATCTTGAGCCACTTGATTACCGCTCGATTTTTTTGCCGACATTTTTGCCGGCACCCGTCATTGTCGCGGCATGTTGAAAATCCAGCGGGGACCAGAACAATGTACGACTCTTTGGGCGACTGCTCACCACCAAACAGGCGTCACCCCACGCGCGGAAAGCTTGGTCAATGGTAGGCTTTGGACTTCCAGGAGTCCAGAACCAGGGGCCACAGTTTAAGAATAAGGAGTAAGCCATTTAGAACGGAGACGAGGAAACACTTTTTCTCACAGAGAGTGGTGAGTCTGTGGAATTCTCTGCCTCAGAGGGTGGTGGAGGCAGGTTCTCTGGATGCTTTCAAGAGAGAGCTCGATAGGGCTCTTAAAAATAGCGGAGTCAGGGGATATGGGGAGAAGGCAGGAACGGGGTACTGATTGGGGATGATCAGCCATGATCACATTGAATGGCGGTGCTGGCTCGAAGGGCCAAATGGCCTACTCCTGCACCTATTGTCTATTGTCTATTGCTTTCAAGAGTAAATCGCTTTTGCAGTTTTAGAGATACAGCTTGGGAACAGGCCCTTCAGCCCACTCTGCCCCTGTCGACCAACGATCGCTCGTTCTATCCTACACACTAGGGACAATATACAGATGCCAATTAACCTACAGACCTGCACTTCTTTGGAGTGTGGGAGGAAACCGGAGCACCCGGGGAAAACCCACACGGTCACAGGGAGAACGTAGACTCCGCACAGACAGCACCAGTAGTCAGGATTGAACCCGGGTGTAAGGCAGCAACTCTACCGCTGCGCCACCGCGTCGCCCTTATGAAACAGTATTTGTTATTTGAAGGTGTGATTGGTTGTTCAGACTAGATAAACCACTGAATATAGAATATCTAGATCAGAGTTGGTTGAGGAGAGAAATCGATGGTGATGGGAGATCCAGTCTGTAGGACCTGGAAAGTGAAATGGGCATTCAGTGATGGAGCCAACACTGTAACTAGCTACAACTCACGTTCAAATGGGAATGGATTACAAGTGAGGAGTGCAGATCATACGTTACTCCAGAGACATTACTCCAGCACTTTGTCTTTTTTTTGTTGTAAACCAGCATCTGCAGTTCCTTGCTTCCACATTACGATCATCTTCCTGGCTGTTATATAGCTGTCCACCTTCCATTGAGATGAAACAAACCTCCACCCTGACTCTCAGCCAGTTTCTTTACAGCCAAAGACTTTTCTCTTCCAGTCTTCAAATCCTGTTTAATCTCTGAATTGCAGTAAACTGTGTTTTAATGTTAAGCACTTAAGTTTATCAATATTGTAAGATCTATCAGAGACTTGCTTATTGATTTTTAACCTCTGGTTTGTTAATGCCTTGTCACTCTGTTAAGTTGCTTCTCATGCTTGACAATGGTTCAAAGGTACCTGATTGTCACGTGTACCTGGATACACGTGAGATTCTTTGTTTTGTATTCAGTTTAGTAACATCACACCGTGCATAAGCACGACTATACTCGAGGATAAGAGTGCAACGATGGTAGTGCAAGAACAAGTCACACTGAGGCAGGACACGAATCGGCTCCACGTTTCCGCGCACCAACACTATCCTACACACACCAGGGACAATTTACAATTATACCAAGCCAATTAACCTACAAACCTGCACGTCTTTGGAGTGTGGGAGGAAACCGGAGCACCCGGAGAAAACCCATGCTATCAATAGACAATAGACAATAGACAATTAGGTGCAGGAGTAGGCCAGTCGGCCCTTCGAGCCAGCACCGCCATTCAATGTGATCACGGCTGATCATGAATGGAGCAGCTGGGCTTGTACACTCTGGAGTTTAGAAGGATGAGAGGGGATCTTATTGAAACATATAAGATCGTTAAGGGTTTGGACACGCTAGAGGTAGGAAACATGTTCCCGATGTTGGGGAGAGTCCAGAACCAGGGGCCACAGTTTAAGAATAAGGGGTAAGCCATTTAGAACGGAGACGAGAAAACACCTTTTCTCACAGAGAGTGGTGAGTCTGAGGAATTCTCTGCCTCAGAGGGCGGTGGAGGCAGGTTCTCTGGATGCTTTGAAGAGAGAGCTAGATAGGGCTCTTATAAAATAGCGGAGTCAGGGGATATGGGGAGAAGGCAGGAACGGGGTACTGATTATGGATGATCAGCCATGATCACATTGAATGGCGGTGCTGGCTCGAAGGGCCGAATGGCCTACTCCTGCACCTATTGTCTATTGTCTATTGAGACCGGAGGGTGGGGGGGGGGGGGGGGGCGGGGTGTCGTGGAGTAAATATTCCAGTGAATATAAGCCCAGTCGATTCATTGTTTCAACATATGTTAGTCCCGCCATCCCGGGAATTAACCTGGTGAACCTACACTGCACTCCCTCAATAACAAGAATGTCCTTCCCCTCAAAGTAGGAGACCAAAACCGCACACAATACTGCAGGTGGCGGTCTCACCAGGCGCCTGTGCAACTGCAGTAGGATCTCCTTGCTCCTAGACTCAAATCCTCTCGGTATGAAGGGCAACATGCCATTTGCTTTCTTCTTGAAGCATACAGCGTCACTACCACTGCTGCAAGACCACACGGCACAGGGGAAGGCCAGTCCGCGGCTCAGCCTCTATGATAAAGCTATCCAATTAGCAGCACATCCCTACTCTCTCTCCCAGCCTTGCAAATATCACAGGTCACGCACTGCCAATCTCAGCAACTGGCTGTGCAAAGATAAGATTCTCCTCTCTCCCTCCCCGCCCCGATCTATCGCTTGCTCCGATATCTGTTGGATGAAATTAAATGCGCCTCGCAAAAGGTTGTACAGAACTCTCGGTAGAATTTTCAATCATGCTATCAGACTTTGACACCACTGACACAGGGCTGGGCCGAGTTTGCTGTCAATCCCAGATGATTACGAGATGATTACGACCTCTGCAACGTTGGGGAGGGCCCGGGCCAGGCTCTGGAGAGCAGAGACAATTAACAAACACTCTGACTTAATTAAACACAGATACTGTTGTGGGCCGGTGCTCGTAACTCAATGGTTCATTCTTCCCCGACTGTGAAGACCGCTGCAAAAACGTGACCGTGGCAAACCTACATTCAGTACTCAAATGAACAGCTTCCACAGGCTGGCCGTTCGTTCGGGTAGGAAGGAACTGCAGGTGCTGGTTTAAACCGAAGGTAGACACAAAATGCCAGAGTAACTCAGCGGGACGACAAACATTAAAAAAAAAGAACCATCTCTGCTAGGTGGAGGAGTCTTGGTAGATGGGAAACTGGCTGGTTCTGCGGCCTGAGGAAGAGACGGAGGGCTTTAAGACCTTCCTGGTGGGGGATGGAGGTGAAGAGTGACTGGACGTCCATTGTAAAAGATGAGGGAGTGGGGGTCCTAGAAAACGGGAGTCACTGAAGAGACGGAGGGGCCGTGTGTGTGGTGTCTTGGACAGGTCGGGAGGGATTGGACCAGAGGGGATAGGAGGAGGTCTGAAGAAGGCCCGAAACATCACCCATCCCTTCTCTCCAGAGATGCTGCCTGTCCTGCTGAGTTACTCCAGCACTTTGTGTCTATCTCTGGTTATTTGTTCCCTTGTTTCCCAGATAGGGGAGACATTCAAACTGCATTGGCTCATCCAGCTGATCAGGACACAACACACCAGAATTCACCCATGATTTACAAACGGCAACAAATAATAATCAAAAAAAATACTTTGTATGGAGTTCAGTCAATATCAGCAGGTCAATGGAAAGAGCAACGCACCAATCTGAATCTTGATTAGTACGGGTGTCAGAGGTTATGGGGAGAAGGCAGGAGTATGGGGTTAGGAGGGAGAGATAGGGGTGGAAGATTGCAACCTTCACGTGGTCCACCCGGTTTCGACTAATGCAATCAACTCGACGTGCACAAACGGAAGATCAAATAGGACAAGTTGTCCAACAACTTTAGGCTGTGCACGGCACACGAGAGAAGAAGAAGACAGGGAGAGATAGATCAGCCATGATTGAATGGCGGAGTAGACTTGATGGGCCGAATGGCCTAATTCTACTATTCCTTATGACCTTAGAACTGAAGGCATTAACGAGAAAGAAAAATAATAAAAAGTAAATGAAAACGATTTATTAAAAAGGTGGGCAGCACGGCGGTAGAGTTGCTGCCCCACAGCACCGGAGACCCGGGTTCCATCCTGACTATGGGTGCTGTCGGTACGGGGTTTGTACGTTCTACCCCGTGACTGCGAGGGTTTTCTCCGGCATGCTGTTTTCATTTACTTTTTTACATTTGCCTTTCAGTTCTGATTCAGACTGCTCCCGTTTCTCTTTCCATTGATACTGCCTGACCTGCTGATCTCTGACTCAACTAAATGCAAAGTGTATTTTTAATCAAATAAATCAATGTTCATACCACTGGGCTGTAAGCTGCCCAAGCAAAATATGAGGTCCTGCTCCTCCAGTTTGCGCTGGGCCTCACTCTGACAGTGGAGGAGGCCCAGGACAGGAAGGTCAGTGTGGGAATGGGAGGGGGAGGTAAAGTGTGTTTAGCGGCCAGGAGATCGGACTAGGCGGGACTGAGCGGAGGTGTTCAGACGAAACAATCGCCCGAGCCTGTGTGAACAATGGGTCTGCTTTGATGGAGGTGAAGTGATTGATCGGGAGTAGCTGGGAGTAGGAGTCTACAGCAAAGATTAAAAACAAGAGAATGAGGGGCAAGGGAAATTGTATTTTTCATCGAGGGTTGGAGAGTTTACTTCAGGAGTTAGAACTCATGTCACCGTTTAATGGAAGATAGACACAAAATGCTGGAGTAACTCAGCGGGACAGACAGCATCTCCGGAGAGAAGGAATGGGTGACGTTTCAGGTCAGACTGAAGAATGCTGCCTGTCCCACTGAGTTAGTCCAGCATTTTGTGTCTATCTTTGGCTTAAACCAGCATCTGCAGTTCCTTCATACACATCACAACGTTTAATGTATTGCTTAGATGGTTCAAGCCAAGAGGGCTGAAGAAAGATGGGAAGAAGGCACCCATGTTGGGATAGACACGAGCGCAGGACACAATGGGCCAAAAGAGCTTTGTTTAACTTCAACCCTAACAGGACACGAACAAATCCTGAATTGGCTATGTGGGCCTGCCTCACACAATGAGAATCAGGACATCTCACAATCAGATTCCCTTCTCCCCCCGCTTCTGTTCCTCCGCTCCAAGACCCTTTTCCTTGCATTGGAGACTGAGCTTGCAATGTCTCAGCTATAGATTGCGATCATTTGTTTCCACATATAATCACGTCCCATTGCATGAATACACGAGGTAATCAGTGACTCAGTGACTTTCCATAACAGTGCTTGGATTAAACTGCACCTTATCACAGATCTCAGATATGCTTTGATCTCACACAAAAGTATTTTGCAGATAATGAGTTACTTTGAAGTTCGATGATTATTCAGCACTGTATCAGGCGGTCAGTCCAATGAGAACTCCATAACAGTAGTCAGTTCAACAACTAGTTAGATAATCTTCTCTGTGGAACTTTGGTGCCCCCCTATATTCCCACTCGCTCAATCATATCTTCAATCAACTTTCAGGCAATGATCACTCCCGCCCGGCCTCCCACAAGCTCTGATTTCTCTGTTGCTCCACTTTCTTTTGACATTGTTTCTGCCTAATCTCAAATGTAGCCCAGGCCCTCAAATGTCCATGTCAGGTACATCTGAGGATTATTGTTGAGGCCCTGATGGAAAGAACACAGTCTGAAGAAGGGTCTTGACCCGAAACATCACCCATTCCTTCTCTCAGGAGATGCTGCTTGTTTGTCCCGCTGAGTTACTCCAGCATTTTATGTCTATCTTAGGTCGACACAGCCAGGACTGGGCTCCCTGCACCAAGGAGGCGGGAATGAGACACTGTTGTAAAGGACTGGGTTTCCCATTGAATCGTATCCTGTGGCAAATTAATATTCTTTGCAGGATACAAACAAGGCAATTAGAAAAAAAGTAGGAGTAACTTAGTCAGGTCCGCAGGAACAGTCATTCCTTCCCTCCAGAGATGTTGCCTGTCCCGCTGAGTTACTCCAGCATTTTGTGTCTATATCCGGTTTATTAAACCAGCATCTGCAGTTTCTTCTTAAAGCCCTGTCCCACGGTACGAGTTCATTCCAAGAGCTCTCCCGAGTTAAAAAAAATCAAACTCGTGGTAAGCACGGAGAATGAACCGTAGCGGGTACGTCGGAGCTCGGGGACGTCTCTTAGCGCTTAACGGCAGGTACTCGGGAAGACTCGCTAACGGCAGGCAAGCTCGGGAAGACTCGGGAAGATTTTTCAACATGTTTCAAAATGTCCACGAGAGCCCCGAAGTACCGACGACGAGCGGTCCCATTACCGTAAATCTCCGAGTTCGAATCAGGGCAATCTCGGGAGAACTCTTGGAATGAACTCGTACCGTGGGACAGGGCTATTACACAAAACCAGGGACAAATGGATTAGAAACGAGAACTCCAAAACGCTGGAAAATTTGGACTTGGAAAATGTATCAAAGTATCAGGGGGCTGTGAAATGGTGAGGAGGACTGGAGAAGATCGGCTACCAGAAGGGAGCGGGCTCAGGGAAAGCGTGAAGGGTGGTAATTGCATTTTGATGATAGACACAAAAATGCGGCAGAAATACAAAAGTCAGCAGGACAGGCAGCATGTCTGGAGGGAAGGAATGGGTGACTTTTCAGGCCCAGACCCTTCTTCAGACCAGACCCGAAACTCCACCCATATTCCGCCTCCCAGAGATGCTGCCGTCCAGCTGAGTTACTCCAGCAGTTTGTGTTTAAGAAGAAACTGCAGATGCTGGAAAAATCGAAGGTAGATACAAATGCTGGAGAAGGAACAGGTGATGTTTCGGGTCAAGACCCTTCTTCAGACTCAAGAAGGGTCTGAAAATGGGTCAAGACCCAAAACGTCACCTATTCCTTTCGCTCCATAGATGCTGCCTGACCCGCTGAGTTTCTCCAGCATTTTTATCTACCAGCATTTTGTGTCTATCTTCGGGGCAAACTGGAATTCCTACATCTTACATAGTGATGTTGTAGTGAAAAGATTGTGAATACTTCTGCGTTGTTCCAGCAAGGAGCATAATGAGTTATAATGGGCCAACTGGGCACCTCCTGTATACAACAAAACTGTTGGAGGAACTCAGTCATTCCGGTGGTGAGACCCTTTCTCGTCTGCTCCTCGTTTGAAATTCCTACTGTCCCTCGAGTCTCCTCGTGTGTTGGGTCATTGTCAAGCTGCTGACGTCTTGACCCTCTCAAATTAGCGAGAGGGTCTCAGAAATGGGCTGAGATTCTTTCCCTGTGTCTCTCACATGGAGGACCATGGGGGACCTTCCAACGGGTTCGCTCAGGATGAAAGCATCGTCCAATGAATCCTTCAGAGGAGAAGAATCTTTCAATGCGTTCCTTAGGAAGGATTTTCAATACATTCTTTTGAGAATGTTCACCTCTCACCTAGTTTCTTACTGAGTTTAATTTAGTTTATATTAGAGATACAGCATGGAAAACAGGCCCTTCGGCCCATCGAGACCACGTTGACCAGCCATCCCCGCACACTTACACTTTACCCTGCACACATTAAGAACAATTTACACGTATGCCAAGCCAATTAAGACGTACGAACCTGTACGTCTTTGGAGTGTGGGAGGACACTGGAGATCCCGGTGAAAACCCACGCAGGTCACGGGGGAGAACGTGCAAAACTCCGTACAGACAGCACCCGTAGTCAGGATCGAACCCGGGTCTCTGGCGCTGCGCCACCGGTGCCGCCCACAGTTATTCTGTGAGACACGGAGCATCTTTCAATGGGCCCCTCAAAGGATGAGATTTGTTCAATATATCTGTTATGATCTGAGGGTCAATTCAATCGATCTCTCAGCGTTGTGCGGATTTAGATTCCTCACAGAGCCTCCAATGCCTCTTACGTGAATGCCTGAAGCTGGCCAAAGATTCTCATTCCCACCTCACTGGCCTTGTTTTACAGAACAAAGCATTAAGAAAAAAATAATAATAAATGCAAAGAAATAAAGTGGGCAAACAATGTGCCTGATAACTGAGGATAAAGATTTGAGCCTTTAGTTTGCAAGAACTGTTCCAGTTCAAAGCTTTAAATCTTCAAATTGGAGATTAGCTTCAATCAGTGGGGCAGAAGCCATAATCAAAAGCAATAAGCCCTGAAGGCAAAGATGAAAGCTGGACATGGATAAAACGACCAGAAATGGAATTTAATAATCCACAAAAGTAAACAGTCAGCTCTGTGAAAAATAATACAACTGCCGCAGCTGGCATTTTTGCGATCCTTAAAGTGGATTAACAGAAATGAATGTCATTCCTAAACCATAACATGATCTCAGTTTCCCATCCACAGGGAGACACCGAAGAGAGACACAAAATGCAGGAGTAACTCAGCGGGACAGGCAGCATCTCTGGAGAGAGGGAACGGGTGACACTTCGGGTTCGAGGCCCTTCCTCAGCCATTCCTTCTCCGTTTGAAGAAAGGTCTCAACCTGAAACGTCACCCAGCATTTTGTGTCCACCTTCGGTGTGAACCAGCATCTGCAGCTCCTTCCTACACAGGGAGACACTGTTCTACAAACATAGCAACACCGCTCGCCGACTCGGGAGTGACCCTCAACCATTCCCCAACCTGTGGCTTAAATCTCCAACCACACACAGAAACCAATATTCAGTTTAGTTCATTGTCACCTGTCCCGGGGTGCAGTGAAAAGCTTTTGCTGCGTGCTTATCCAGTCAACGGAAAGACTATAGATGATTACAATCAAGCCCCGTTCCTCCAACGTAATAATCCACCGCTCATCCAGTCTCCCCACAACGTAACCCGTTCCCACAACGCAATTTTCCACCACTCACCCATAGCCCCCAACCGCGCAGAGGCTGCTCATTTCGCCTTATTCACACTCCCTCATTTTACTCCCTCATAAGATTCTGTACAAATTTCAGTGCTACCGCGCGTAGCGTTTCGGCAAAGATACAAAAACACATACAGAAAAGACACATACACACACACACACACATACAGACACATACACACACACACACATACAGACACATACACACACACACATAGACACATATACACACACACACACATACACAGACACATACACACACACACATAGACACACACACACACACATACAGACACATACACACACACACATACACACACATACACACACACATACACACACACATACACACACATACAGACACATACACACACACATACAGACACACACAGCACACACACACATACAGACACATACACACAACACATACAGACACATACTCACACACACACACACATACAAGATGAGAGTTTTATAAGTAATATAGATAGATACATAATAAGCAAATAACGTTTAGTGCAAGGTAAAGCCAGCAAAGTCCGATCAAAGATAGTCCGAGGATCACCAAGGAGGTAGGTAGTGGTTCAGCACTGTTCACTGGTGATAGGATGATTCGGTTGCCCGATAACAGCTGGCAAGTAACTGTCCCTGAATCTGGAGGTGTGCTTTTTCACCCTTCTGTACCTTTTACCCGATAGGAGAGGGGGAAAGTTCCTACTGTGTGGGAAGGGAACTTTAGATGCTGGTTTACACCGAAGATAGACACAAAGTGCAGGAGTAACTCAGCGGGACAGGCAGCACCCCTGGAGAGAGGGAATGGGTGATGTTTCGGGTTGACACACTTCAGGATCGAGTCTGAAGAAGGGTCTCGACCCGAAACGTCACCCGTTCCTTCTCTCCAGAGATGCTGCCTGACCCGCAGAGTTACTCCAGCTTTTTGTGTTCAACCTCCTACTGGCTTGGCGTGTACCTGCAATTTAAGTCAGGGCTGGGGAAATGGCTCAAAGAAGAAACAAAATATTTTGTATCTGAATGAACACAGCAGGGATAATAATAATGTTGGGGAATAAATGAGGCGACTACAGATGCATGGGTACATCCTAATAACCATTTCAGTGATCTTATCACGCAGTTAGAAATTACACGTTCCAGAATGCTGTTCGAGGTAGTCAATGTGGAAGAGGTAGCAAGATAACACACAATGGGATAATTGGACAGGTACAGAGATAGGAACGCTTTAGAGGGATATGGGCCAAATGAGAGCAGGTAGGACCATTGTAGATGGGGCACCTTGGTCAGCTCGGCCAAGCTGGGGCTGAAATGCTGTTTCCGTGCTATAAAACTCCACGACTATGACTCTATAAAGGGGTCATGGGGAGAAGGTAGGAAAATGGAGTTAGGAGGGGGATGAGGGGGGGATTTTATAGAAACATATAAAATTATAAAAGGACTGGACAAGCTAGATGCAGGAAAAATGTTCCCAATGTTGGGGCGAGTCCAGAACCAGGGGCCACAGTCTTAGAATAAAAAGGAGGCCATTTAAGACTGAGGTGAGAAAAAAACGTTTTTCACCCAGAGAGTTGTGAATTTGTGGAATTCCCTGCCACAGTGGAGGCCAAATCACTGGATGGATTTAAGAGAGAGTTAGATAGAGCTCTAGGGGCTATGGGGAGAA
The DNA here is from genome assembly GCA_038087875.1 of Malacoraja senta. Taxonomy (NCBI): domain Eukaryota; kingdom Metazoa; phylum Chordata; class Chondrichthyes; order Rajiformes; family Rajidae; genus Malacoraja; species Malacoraja senta. Next base: position 24,099,872 of record CM075988.1, read on the forward strand.
GGCAGGCATGGGTTATTGATTGGGGACAATCAGCCATGATCACAATGAATGGCGGTGCTGGCTCGAAGGGCCGAATGGGCCTCCTCCTGCAATTATTTTCTATGTTTCTATGGGAGAGATAGATTAGCCATGATACATATATACATAGATACATAGACAATAGGTGCAGGAGGAGGCCATTCGACCCTTCGAGCCAGCACCACCACTCACCGGGATCATGGCTGATCATCCACACTCAGTACCCCGTTCCTGCCTTCTCCCACATCCCTTGATT
>CM075988.1:24100345-24134032 GCA_038087875.1 Malacoraja senta
CATTGATTGTTCCACCTTCAAGTAACCCGTGCATCCCCTCTCTCTCCATCCCTCCCCCACCTAGTGGTTGTACTAGTTTCACTGTCGACATGGTGAGTTTAGTTGTCAGTACAACTTATTTTCACCTGGGCCACAGCTAACAAAGGACTGTTTTCTTTATCATCATTACTTTTTTGCATATCTTTCATTCATTTGTTCTATGGGGTGGGAGATGCAGCCTTCACGCGATCCGTCCTGTTTCGACCAATGCAATCATCCCGGCGTGCACAATCTAATAATATCAAATAGAACAAGTTGTCCAACAACTTTAGGCTGTGCACGCCATACACAAGAAGATTTGTTCTATATCTTTCATTTCCCTTTCCTCTGACTCTCAGACTGAAGAAGGGTGTCGACCCGAAACGTCACCTATTCCTTTTCTCCAGAGGTGCTGCCTGTCCCGCTGAGTTACTCCAGCTTTTAGTGCCGAGGTAAATGACAGGGTTCCGTCCTTGAGAAGTGTTGGGGACTTAAACAGTTGGTAAGTTGGAAATGAGGGACAGAGAGTGGGAGAGGGTCACAGCGACGGGGGTGACGGGAGAGCGAGGAGGGGCCGAGTGGCCACAAGCCGGTCTCAGTGACTCGGTGAGTTAGTGGCCGAGTCTGCTCGGCGCCTCCTGCTGGCCACGGCTCCACCCCCCCCCCCCCCCCACCCAACACATTCCAGGGAAAGAGTGGGGCCAGGGGAACTGCGCATTCCCACCCACCCTGCAGAAGATGCCTGCAGTTCCACAGCACCGGCACATCCACCATCCTCCACACCCCCCCACTGGTCTCCCAAACGAACGCTCGTATCCACGGGCTGACCCGCTACTTCTGATAACTATTACAATCTTTACTCAGAGGGTGGTGAATCTGTGGAATTCTCTGCCACAGAAGGCTGTGGAGGCCAAGTCAGTGGATATTTTTACGGCAGAGATGGACAGATTCTTGATTAGTACGGGTGTCAGGAGTAATGGCAGGAGAATGGGGTTCGGAGGGAAAGATAGATCAGCCATGATTGAATGGCGGAGTAGCCTCCAGAGGGCGGTGGAGGCAGGTTCTCTGGATGCTTTCAAGAGAGAGCTAGATAGGGCTCTTAAAAATAGCGGAGTCAGGGGATATGGGGAGAAGGCAGGAACGGGGTACTGATTGGGGATGATCAGCATTGAATGGCGGTGCTGGCTCGAAGGGCCAAATGGCCTTCTCCTGCACCTATTGTCTATTGTCTATTGTCTATAGACGTGATGGGCCGAATGGCCTGATTCTTCTCCTATCACTAAGGAACATGAATTACGGATGGGGTAATAGAGAGAGTGATAGCTGCAGCTTTATAGATGTGTATTCAGGTGAATGGAAGCACGTTTCCATTAGATAAAAGTATGGGGGCACTCCATAAAGCCATGTTTCATCTTTCAAAGTGCAGCCATGTGGGATTTGAATGAAAACCTGCATGATTTATCTTACAGGCACACGCAGCTGATAGGAATATTGTCCGCTCACAGTTCTGAGACAAGAGCTAGTTAGCAGCGATCTGCTGGGATCTGAGAAACTCACAAACAAGGTAATGGATTATGTCACAGCCCCCATCGATCACACAGCCTTATCTCCAGAGCTCTGTGTTCCATGACCTACATGAGATACAGGTCAGCTCCAACGTGCTCCTGGTGGAGGCCATTCAGTCTCCTGAGTTTCTCTCCCCCTTCAATTAGATCACAGCTCTCTTGTATTTTTAAAACCCAGCCCCACTTTGCTTCCACCAGCCTTAATATTCCTACCTTAAGACCTTTAGAGATACAGCATAGAAACAGGCCTTCGGGCCACCGAGTCCGCGTCCGACCAGCGATCATCCCATACACTAACACTATCCTACACACTAGGGCCAATTTAACAACTTTACCAAAGCTAATTAACCTACAAACCCGTAAAAGGGCTGTCTCACTGTGCGAGTTGACCCACGAGTGACCCCGAGTGAAAGACTCGTGGTTGCGTACGAGACTACAAGTTTATGATCCAGAGTTTAACCGAGTTCCCACGGGTATGTCTAAGTTTGCCGTTTACCTTCTCATTTCTGCGATGTTCCAAGTTCGTCTCCCGAGTGTACCAAGTTCCTCTCCCGTTAATCTTGAGGCAACAATGTATATCGACATGTTTAAAAATCATCACATTTTAACATACTATAAAAAGCCTGCCTTGTTTAAATTGGCTCATTTGGAGAAAATGTTTGCAAGAAGGCTATTGGAGTCCAGGTTGGAGCTTCGACTCTGACTCCGCGGTTTTTTCGACCCAGCGCCGCCCCGCCCAGCGGCGGGACGCCCTCAGACCGCAGACCGCAGACCGCAGACCGCAGACCGCGGCTGCTTGATGTTGGTGGTCGGCGGTCACAGCACTCCGGAGCGGCGACCCGGCAAGGCATCCGTGCATCAGAGGGATAACGGAACTAATCTCCCAGGTCTGTCCCTTCATCAAATGGCGAATCTGCTCCACTAAGACGGCCGTCTCCATATTCAGATTGCAAAGCAGCTAACGCAGCAGGCTGCAGCTCTGCATAACTGAGTGGTGATGGGTGGTGTAAAAGATTGTGATTATGGTCATGTTAAGAATTAAAAGTCATAAAATCAACGTGTGAAATGTGATTCTTATTTTTCAAAGTCTCTCATAGGAAACAATGAGCGTATAGAGCCCAGGGAGAGGGGGAGAAAGGGACGTACACTCACAGAGGCAGAGTCTCTCAGCCTGTGTGAGAGGGAAGGAGGGAGAGAGACACACACACACAAGGTGGATGTGAAATCTCACCTACCTGTTTCAGTGACAGGCACCCGCAGCCAGTGAATGAAGACACCCCCATCTGTCTCCCCCTCCTCTCCCTCCACTCTCCACTCCTCCACCTCTCTCCTCCACCCCACCCACCTCACCCCCCTCACCCCCCCTCCCCCAATTTGGAAATGTCATCCCATCACCCATTCCTTCTCTCCAGAGATGCTGCCTGCCCTCTGAGTTAAAGAGTTCCCACTTGCAGCAGCATAATAGGCCAGTAAACACAATACTTATAGATAATATACTAAACAAAGAAAATATATATTAAAAAATACAGTATTATTGCAAAAATCCCAAAGTCCTTAGTGCAACCAAGGCAGTTTGTAGTTCATAGTTTAGTTAGCATTTGTAGCGTTCAAGAGCCCGATGGTTGTTGGGAAGAAGCTGTTCTTGAACCTGGAGGTCATGGTTTTCAGATTCTTATACCTTCTGCTCAGCAGGAATGAAATGAGAGCATGGCCAGGGTAGTGTGGGTCCATGACAATGCTGGCTGCCTTTTTTTGAGGCAGCACCTCATATAGAACCCTTTGATTCAGTAAAGTTCAGTAAAGAGATCGGGAATCTGGCATCATGGCTTGAGAATAAAACCCAGCCTTTAACATCCGCATAATGAAAGAGTTGGTGTTGTCCTACGGAACAGGGGTGCAGGAGAGGTGAACACAACCCTGTCTTCTTCAACAGCACTGGTAGAGATGGCTTCTGGACGTGACTGGCAAACCTCAGATTAGGCTGCCATGAAGTGTCATAAAATGTTCTCACGCTGTTCCTCAATACTGGTTTGTCTTAAGGTTGTGAGCTCAGTCCCAAATACACAAAATCTATATATAAACTTCAAGCGATTTTTTCTTTTCAACCCACTCTGTCACCTTATCAATAACTTTTACTTTGTTAAGCAGAATTTGTCTTTAAAAAGTCTAAGTAACTGATATTTCTGTCCCTGATTATTGTTTCTAAAAAGAGTTCCCACGGTAGAATCACGAGTCACAAAGGTAAACGCACGGGCCGCTACGTTCTTACAACGAGTTGAAATGTTTCAAATTTTAACCTCAAGAGTACATTTTACTCGTGGAAAAGTTCAAACATGTTTGAACTTTTGCAAGAGTTAACAAGTTTCACGGGTACCTGCCGTTAGCGGCACGAGTCGCTAAGTTGCGTCCACGAGTTCCGACGTTCCCGCTACGTTAATTGTACGTGATTACCACGAGTTAAATTTGTTTTAAACTCGGGGTACCTCGTGGGTCAACTCGCACAGTGAGACAGCCCTTTAAGTCTGTGGAGTGTGGGAGGAAACCGGAGCACCCGGAGAAAACCCACGTGGTCACGGGGAGAACGTACAAACTCCATACAGACAGCACCCGTAGTCAGGATCGAACCCGGTCTCAGGCACTGTAAAGGGCCTGTCCCACTTTCACGACCTAATTCACGACCTTTTTTACTCGTGGATATTTTTCATCAGGCTAGAAAAAACGCCCCGACCTACTTGATGCCACGAGTACCTACGACTAGCATCACAACCTACCTACGACTTACCTACGACCTCCTACGACCTCGTGACGACCATGCTGCGAGTACGAGTCAAGGGCAAACTCGGCAGAGGTCGTGAATTAGGTGGTGAAAGTGGGACAGGCCCTTAAGGCAGCAACTCTACCGCTGCGCCACCGTGCCGCCCTTACCTCATAACGTACTGCTCGTTTTAGTCTTGGAAACTTCAATTAACCTGTCATCAAACCTCTTCTGAAGCAGGGTGCTGACCCAAAATGTCACCTATCCATGTTCCCCAGAGATGCTGCCTGACCTGCTGAGTTACTTCAGCGTTTTGTGTCTATCTTTGGTATAAACCAGCATCTGCAGTTCCTTTCCATTACATTGGACTCCAGGTGTGGCAGTAAGTTAGAGAGGAAGGCTACAGTACAAAGGAGACACAAGGGACCGCAGATGCTGGAATCTTCAGCAAAGACTAAGTGCTGGAATAAATTGGTGGGTCAGGCAGCATATGTGGAGGACATGGATAGATGGCGTTTTGGATCGGGACTCTTCTTCACTCAGAAGAAGGATCCTGACCTGAGACCAGGCCTAGCCATTCCCTCCACAAATGCTGCCTGGCCCACTGAGTCATTCCGGCAACTTGTATTCTGTTTGAGTAAGACCACACCATTGGCTTCACCTCAGGAGATGCTTGGTTGGAGGAAGAGTAGGATGCGGGAACACAAAGCCATCATCCCTGCGTTAAGAGGTGTCTGCGTGAGGTGGACACACAACTTGCATCGGACCCTCCCACCACAGCAGAGGATCATCAGGGGAAGAGAGACTCCATTTGCAGAGAGGGCAGGATAACCATTGAGTGGGTCACGGAGAGGGCAGAGGTCAGGGGGCAAAGCAACTCAACATCAATCAAATATCCCTGTGCCTTAATTGGCGCATGTGACAATAACGAACTTCAATTTTGTCCCTTGAGCACAAAGAGACACTTTCTAAAGATTAAAAATCACTGCCAACATATTGATTAAGGGAAACTGGGTCAAAGTTCAAAAGTTCTCAGAGCAGAATTAGGCCTTTTGGCCCATTAAGTCTACTCTGCCATTCAATCATGGTTGATCCATCTCTCCCTCTCATCCTCATTCTCCAGCCTTTTCCCCGTAACTCCCGACACCCGTACTAATCTATCTATCTCCGCCTTAAATATATCCATTGACTTGGCCTCCACAGCTGTGTGTGGCAATGAATTCCACAGATTCACCACCCGCTGACTAAAGACATTCCCCCTCGTCTCCTTCATCTGAGTGTGGCCATTTCTAACTCTCTGCTTCGGACCATCACACTCTTGCCCGAGTCTCCACATGTACATTTACACTCCATTTGTACTTGTAGGTTTACAAGGTTAATTCCCGGGATGGCGGGACTGTCATATGCTGAGAGAATGGAGCAGCTGGGCTTGTACACTGTGGAGTTTAGAAGGATGAGAGGGTATATCATTGAAACATATAAGATTGTTAAGCGTTTGGACACGCTAGAGGCAGGAAACATGTTCCTGATGTTGGGGGGAGTCCAGAACCAGGGGCCACAGTTTAAGAATAAGGAGTAAGCCATTTAGAACGGAGACGAGAAAACACTTTTTCTCACAGAGAGTGGTGAGTCTGTGGAATTCTCTGCCTCAGAGGATGGTGGAGGCAGGTTCTCTGGATACTTTCAAGAGAGAGCTAGATAGGGCTCTTAAAAATAGCGGAGTCAGGGGATATGGGGAGAAGGCAGGAACGGGGTACTGATTGGGGATGATCAGCCATGATCACACTGGCTCGAAGGGCCGAATGGCCTACTCCTGCACCTATTGTCTATTGTCTACAAGTTTCAAAGTCGCCTTGTCGAGTCTCATTGTCGGTTACTCGTTTGCACCTAGCCCACAGCTAACAATGGCCCGTTTACTTATCATGGTAACTTTTTTGCGCATCTTTCATTCATTTGTTCTATATCCCTCCATACCACCGTCTATATCTCTCGTTTCCCTCTCCCCCTGACTCTCAGTCTGAAGAAGGGTCTCGACCTGAAACGTCACCTATTCCCTTTCTCCAGAGATGCTGCCTGTCCCACTGAGTTACTCCAGCTCTTTATTTCTGTCTTCATTTCTTTCCATGCCCAATTCTGCCTCAAATGTCTTCACCTCTCTCTTTAGTCTGACCCCCGAATTCCTCCCTCTCTCAGCTTCTATTAACATCTCCATTTCGCCATTCCGTATTTCAGACTTTCTTTCTCAATGTGAACATCTCGCTTTCTCTTCTTGTTTTCTTTCATCGGTGTTTAAAAGAGTTGGTCGAAGAATAATTGAATTTCCATAACAATTGACTGCCTTACAAAAAAAAAAAAAAAAAATCTGCCGTTGACTGATAAAGACATTGTTTTGGATTCAATTTGTCGAGTTTTAATTATAATTCTTCTGTACGTCATCTGCTGAAGCTGATAACAATTTGAACTCTCACGAAACCAACACATCCCTTGGACCGATGGAGCAGGGAGAGATCACACTCTCGATATCAGAGCTCCGGAGATACTTGCTGGAGGGAAGGAAATTCATTGATGGAGAAAGAACCAATGATGTTGAGTGTGGGCCCAAAACGGGCTGTGAATAGATGATAGCGTTACATGAGTGTGTGGATGTGTGGGCAAGTCTGCAAAATGGGAGATGGAGTTTCTCCACTGCTCTGCGGTTCCTGAGTTAATTAAACCCAGCCCTTCAAATTCAGCAGCTTCTGATTGAAGTTATTGCCGCAGTTGCCTCCCAAATGTTTGCTCTGCGGAAGCAATTTTCTTCAACCTTTCAGGCAAAGGTTGAAGACAATGATTGACTCCTGTGCAGAATGCTGGAGTAACTCAGCGGTCCAGGCAGCATCTCTGCGTAGGTTTAAGGTGAAGGGGGGAAGATTTAATAGGAATCTGAGGGGTAACTTTTTTACACAAAGGGTGATGGATGTATGGAACGAACGGCCAGAGGAGGTAGTTGAGGCAGGGACTATTGTAACATTTAAGAAACAATTAGACAGGAACAACACCTCATATTTCGCTTGGGCAGTTTGCACCCCAGTGGTATGAATATTGACTTCTCTAACTTCAAGGAACCTTTACCTTCCCTCTCTCTCCATCCCTCCCCCCTTCCCAGTTCTCCGACTAGTCTGACTGTCCTCGTTTACATTTTTATCTCTGTTTGCTTTGTTGTTACCTTCTACGAGCTAACAATGACCTATTCTACATGCTCCTTGATCTCCATTCCCTTTGTCTAGTTTTCACACCTGGCATTTCCTTACCTCTGCATCTCCCTCTCCCCTAATTCAGTCTGAACGATCTCGACGCGAAACGTCACCTATTCCTTCTCCCCAGAGATGCAGCCTGTCCCGCTGAGTTACTCCAGGATTTTGTGTCTATCTTCAGTTTAAACCAGCATCTGCAGTTCCTTCCTACGCAGGTTTGTAGGTTAATTGGCTTGATATAATTGTAAATTGTCCCTAGTGTGTAGGATTGTGTGCAGGGATCGCTGGTCGGTGCGGACTTGGAGGGCAGAAGGGCCTGTTTCCGCGCAGTATCTCGAAACTAAACATTAGTTTGACCCCTAGATTTTAAGTTCAAATTTCCTCCTCCCATGTTGTAGATGTTACCTTTAGTTTAGTTTAGAGATACAGAGCGTAAACAGGCCCTTCGGCCCACTGGGTCCGCGCCGACCAGCGATCCCCGCACATTAACGCTACCCACTAGGGGCAATTTTTACATTTACCAAGCCAATTAACCTACAAACCTGCACGTCTTTGGAATGTGGGAGGAAACCGAAGGTCTCGGAGAAAACCCACGCAGGTCACGGGGAGAACGTACAAACTCAGTACAGACAGCGCCGGTAGTCAGTATCGAACCAGGGTCTCCGGCGCTGCATTCGCTGTAAGGCAGCAACTCTACCCGCTGTGCCACCGTGACCGCCTACTGTCAATGAAACTCAAATATCCATATACTCTCTGATTCACTGTTTACTCTTTGATGTGTTATTATATGAAGGAACCAGACTTCAAACAGAACCAAACATAAGTTATAATTACATAAAACAGACAGAAATATTGAATCATTCTCCAGTTGGAATTAAACAAGTTAAACAAAGCACAGAAGGCATTTTACCTTCAGATTAATTCCATTCAAATAGGATCATCTCAGGCTATCCATTGGGAAACGTGTAACATGTCTTATCCACTTGGATACTTTCAACAGAGCTGCCATTGGTGGTTCCACTCGTGGGAGAGTCTAGGACTAGAGGTCACAGCCTCAGAATTAAAGGATGTTCAATTAGGATGGAGATGAGGAGGAATTTTTTTAGTCAGAGGGTGGTGAATCATTGAAATTCATTGCCACAGACGGCTGTGGAGGCCAAGTCAATGGATATATTTAAGGGAGAGATAGATAGATTCTTGATTAGTACGGGTGTCAGGGCTTATGGGGAGAAGGCAGGAGAATGGGGTTAGGAGGTCACAGGTGGGTGACCTGTTTTTCTGGAGCTCCCGCAACTACAGCTGCGTCTGCTGGAGTGGAGGGCGGCAGCTTCGACCACCCCGGGCCGCGGAGTTTGAACCGGCCCGTCGCGGATGGAGCACGGATTCAGCCGCGGGACTGACTTACCATCACCCGGCGGGGTCACAACGTCAGAAGCCTGGATCGCCTCAGCGCAGAGGGAGAACAAAGAGGGAAGAGACAGAGACTTTAAGACTTTTGCCTCCATCACAGTGAGGAGCTGCCTGGTGAACTCACTGTGGTGGATGTTAATTTGTGTTTATTGTGTGTTTTGTTATTTATTATATGTATGACTGCAGGCAACGAAGTTTCGTTCAGACCAAAAGGTCTGAATGACAATAAAGGAATCTAATCTAATCTAATCTAATCTAAGGAAGGAGAGATGGATCATTCATGAATGAATGGCAGAGTAGACTTGATGGGCCGAATGGCCTAATTCTGCTCCTATCACTTATGACCTTATGACCTCCAACAATCAATTTCCAAACGACAGGACGATAAGCAGAAAAACACGTATTCAAATAAAATCCAAAATTATTATTCTGAATGAGAATCACCAGGGTCATATCTTCTGTATTATTACTTCCATTATAAATTAGTGCTTCACAAAAGGGAGAGAAAAAAATCAAACACGCCAACAGAGCAATTTTGGGACAATTATTTCGGCCACATATAGTTTAATCTAGAATTTCTCAATAATTCTTTCATTGCTAATTTATCCAATGTTTCTCATTAAATGATTACCTCCTTTTTCTTAGGCAACCCCTTGGGTTCAAGGAGTTTAGTTTAGTTTGGTTTAGTTTCGAGATACAGCGAGGAAACAGGCCCTTCGGCCCACCTAGTCTGCACCGACCAGCGATCCCCGCACACTAACACAACCCTACACACACTAGGGACAATTTACAATTGTACCAAGCCAAACCTGTGCATCTTTGGAGTGTGGGAGGAAAGCGGAGATCCCGGGGAAAACCCACGCAGGTCACGGGAGAAGGTACAACACCACCCGTAGTCCTTCTCTCCAGATTGTCCAGCTGAGTTACTCCAGCTTTTTGTGACCATCTTCGGTTTAAACCAGCATCTGCAGTTCCTTCCTACACAATGTGTGACTCATCTACTGTTTTCCCAAGGCCTTCCCACTACTTACCAGGTGTCTCTTGAAATTCTCTCACTTGCTTCGATAAGTGCAACATCAAGCAGCTCATCTCCATCCCAGGGAGAGGCAGTCTGCTCCATTGGCACCCTATCCAACTGCAGAATCATTAGCTTCCCCCCACCACCCACACACAATGAACACATTTCACAGCATCCACCAGAAGCAATTACCTCAGGTTTCCTCAAATAGCAACTCCCAAACCCATTATCTCTACTGACGATAGACAAACAATGCTGGAGGATCTCTAAATGCTGGAGAAGGAATGGGTGACGTTTCAGATTGAGACCCTTCCTCAGTCTGAAGATTGGTCTCGACCCGAAACGTCACCCTTTCCTTCTCTCCAGAGATGCTGCCTGTCCCTCCAGTATTCAGTTTAAGGATAAGGGGGGAAGTCTTTTAAGACCGAGATGAGAATTTTTTTTTTCACACAGAGAGTGGTGAATCTGTGGAATTCTCTGCCACAGAGGGTAGTTGAGGCCAGTTCATTGGCTATATTTAAGAGGGAGTTAGATGTGGCCCTTGTGGCTAAAGTGATCCGGGGGTATGGAGAGAAGGCAGGTACGGGATACTGAGTTGGATGATCAGCCATGATCATATTGAATGGCGGTGCAGGCTCGAAGGGCCGAATGGCCTCCTCCTGCACCTATTTTCTATATTTCCATGTTTCTATGTTAGTGTGTATCTTCGGTGTAAACCAGCATCTGCAGTTCCTTCCCAACCATTATCTTGACTACTTAGGAGGCCAAGCGCACAGTCTCATTGGGTTGTCGTCAGCAACTCCAAAGTCCCTCTAGGCCGCACACCATTCTGACTTGGATATAAAGTACCCATCATTTTCGTAACAGCACACAAAGCAAAGTATCTCTGAACACATGACATTAATAAATCAATACCTATAAGGCCTTTCCCAACCTACCAAACTGTCCACAGAATCACCACTGACTGAACGTTGTTGCCTTCCACCACGGTGAAGAATGTTGTGGTGGGTGTTTGTGTTCTATTTTATTGTGTATTGTGTGTTCTGTTTAAGTGTATCGCTGCTGGCAAATTCATTTCACTGCACCTTCGGGTGGAGGTGACGAATAAAATTGACTTCGACTTTGACACCTAGCTCCTCCATCTTCTAAAATTCAACAGACCAGCTCTAGGCTTCTCTATCGTGTAGATTCCCAGCCCTTGGTCTTGCTAACGCGGTTGCCTTTTACTGGAGAGTGGTTGAGTTGGCCCTTCTGTGCTCTGTTCCAAAGGCCCATCAGCCACTCAGACATAGTGTTGACCAGTGTGACCTGGCCTTGCTTTATACTACTCATGGCTATCTATGCAGGTATATGCAAACCTGAGACTTAAGGGCCTGTCCCACTTGGCGATTTTTTTTCGGCGACTGCCGGCGTCACATCAGTGTCGCCAAAAGAATTTGAACATTTCAAAATCCAGCCTGTCCCGACAAATAAAATGTTGCGACGCTTGAAAAAACACCGCGCGTCAATACGTCGTCACGCCGCAAATTTTCCAGCGACCTGATTCGTCAGTCAATGATGCTGGCAGTCGCCGAAAAAATCACCAAGTGGGACAGGCCCTTTAGAGTATGTGTTATGAGTCAGAGGAACAGGAACCGAGAGATATAGAAGGCACATGGGGGACAAATGAATGAAAGCTATGCAAAAAGCAACGATGATCAAGGAATGGTGGAGCCCACAATGATCCATTGTTGGCGGTGAGCTGGGTGATAACGAGTCATACAGACAGTGAAACTCCACAGGACGACAGTGAAACTAGTACAACGATCAGGGTGGGGTCGAGACCAGTTTTGGGTCTCGACCTGAAAAGGCGCCTATTCCTTCTCTCCACAGATGCTGCCTCACCCGCTGAGTTTCTCCAGCATTTTTGGTCCACCTTCAATTTTTCCAGCATCTGCAGTTCTTTCTTAAGCTAAATGCATGGACAGATAGACATAAAATGCTGGAGTAACTCAGCAGGACAGACAGCAACTCGTCCTGAAACTTCACCCAATCCCTTCCTCCAGAGATGCTGCCTGTCCCGATGAGTTACTCCAGCATTTTGTGTCTATCTTCGGTGTAAACCAGCATCTGCAGTTCCTTCCTAAACGAAATGCATATGTGGCAATATGTATCTGACTGTGTCTACATCTGTATTTAACTGTATGCTCCTGATGATGAGCTTGTATCTGACAGAGGGCATGCATCTGAGAATACTGTATCTAATTGTGAATACACATCTGAGCATATCTTTCTAAGTGAGTGTGTGTTCGATTGGAAGCTTGCAAGGAACAGTGATAATGCATCTGCAAGTGTATCTGTGACTGAGAGTTGCTTCAATCTGTGTGGACAGTCAGATAGCATCCAGCCTGACCCACATTCGTTATTTTCCGCGGGGACTGTTGACATTTTTGGACCTTTGGTAATTTTCAAATTGCAGTCTTCAAATTGATGAAACGGCCGTTGGTATCCTGTGCAGTAATGGCGGCGTGCGCCTCTTTGCGAGATTGATTTTCTCGGATGTAAACATCTAAAATCAACCCTGCATCTTATCTTGTCGGCTTGGTTTCAGTGAAAGCGTCAGGAAATGGACCTTGAAACTGCAACTCCTGCCGAGTGATGATGCTATCAGCAATATACCAAACGCACGTTCATCTGCCTTACACTAAAGGGCAAATCTCTTCCACTGCGCCACAATCTTACTCCATTTCAGCTCCAGATAAAGAGCTTTTGTACAGAAATGCGAGGGTAACAGAACACCCCCCCAGGGCACTTTCAGGAGCAGAACTGTGTTCGCACTCAGTCACAACAGTGGCACAGATGCCTTATATAAAAGGCACAGATGCCTAAAGAACTGGCCACACCTTAGACTTGGCAAGAGACAAGACGTATCTGATCAGATTAGAAAAGGTCACCCATAAGACTCGTGTGTTCACTGGGTTAAAACCATTGATAACATAAAATGTCACTGACGTCCACAGGAAATAAGCAGAAGGCACAGAGTTGCGGCCTCACAGCGCCAGAGACCCGGGTTCGATCCTGACTACGGGTGCTGTCTGTACGGAGTTTGTACATTCACCCCGTGACCGCGTGGGTTTTCCCCAGGTGCTCCGGTTTCCTCCCACACTCCAAAGACGTGCCGGTTCGTAGGTTAATTGACGTGTAGGTTTGTAGGCTAATTAGCTTGGGTGAAAATTGTGAATTGTCCCTAGTGTGTGTAGGATAGCGTGAGTGTGCGGGGATCCTGGCCGGCGCGGACTCGGTGGGCCGAAGGGCCTGTTTCCATGCTGTACCTCTAAAATAAACTAAACTAAATGGAATATTCGCATACATATCCAGAGAATAAGAGTATCCAAGGTTATTCCGCATCTGTGCAAAACCACTGATAAACCACTCATGGTAGTGTAAGGTAAGTCATTGCAGCAGAATCAGGCCATTCGGCCCATCAAGTGCCCTCCGCCATTCAATCATGGCTGATCTATTTTTCCCTCTCAACCCCAATTCTCCTGCCTTCTCCCCATTAGCTATTCTGGGAAGCCACATTTTAGACAGTAGGAAGGAACTGAAGATGCTGGCTTCCACCGAAGATGGCCACAAAATACTGGAGTAACTCAGCGGGTCAGGCAGCATCTCTGGAGCAAAGGATGACTAGTTGTCCATTCCTTCTGTCCAGAGATGCTGCCGGTCCCGCTGAATTACTCCAGCATTTTGTCTCTATTTTAGACAGTATATATTGGCCTTAGAGGAAGCACAGCATCGACTTGCAGGAGTGATGCCAGGAATCCAAGCATCACATCCAAGTTCAAAATGAGATTAGAGAAACATTGATTGTGTTCTGTGAAATATAGGGGGAGAATTCAAGATATTAAGGAAACAATAAGAGAAAACTAAATGATTTCCATTGATCGTGGAGCTCAGGTCATAACCTGAAAGCTGGAGACAGACCCTTCAGGAGTAAATGTGGAAAACCTATACTTACTTTGTTCTACTTAGCTCTACTAACCACGGTGGGAGATATTGTGCTTGGACAGCTTACAACTCAGCAGTATGATTTCTCTAAAATGTCAAGTAACCCTTGCATCCCCTCTCTCCCCGGCCCTCCCCCACCCAAGTCGTTATACTTGTTTCAATGTCATCCTGGTGAGTCTCATTGTCTGTAACTCGTTTTCACCTACACCACTAACACTGGCCCGTTTCCTTTACCATCGTTAATTTTTTTTTCCATATCTTTCATTCGTTTGTTCTGTATCTCTCTACCTCACCGTCTATATCTCTCGTTTCCCTTGCCCCCGACTCTCATTCCGAAGAAGTGTCTCGACCTGTCAAGTGTCAAGAACTGTGGAACAGCATCCCCCTTCCCATCAGAACTGCCCCCTCCATCGACTCCTTTAAGTCAAGACGAAAAACTTATCATTACTCCCAAGCCTTTCTTGATGTCCTCTGAGCGAGGGCCATATGTATATATGTATGTAGTTTGTTTGTTTATACTATTCTTATAACAAATGTAAAGCACTTTGGCCAACGAGAGTTGTTTTTTAAATGTGCTATATAAATAAATGTGACTTGTGACTTGACTCGACCCGAAACGTCACCCATTCCTTCTCTCCGGAGATGCTGCCTGACCCGCTGAGTTACTCCAGCTTTTTGTGTCTATCGTCAGTAGATATCGGAAGATAATGTCATTATTTTTATTAAGCTATAATGGGATTTAGGAAAAAGTGGGTCGATGGACTAGTTTAGACCTGATCTCAATGAATGTCAACACTTTGTTTGGGAGTTAATTGGTCTGTTTCTTAGCCAACAGTTTGGTCTAACGTGGTCTTAATCAGCATTGTGGAAGCACTTTCCTAAACTTCCCAACCGTCTCCCCTATTTGTGATAAATGCCACCTCCAAGAAGCGACTTTAACCCATTCTTTTGCTTCCTGCATAAAGACACAAAACTTCTGGAGGGGAATTATTCGATATCTTCTCTAAAATACTAAAAAATTAAACTGGAATCCGATACAAAACTGATAACATTAGGTATGTCAGAGGCCTATTCGAAGTTAACGATATTTCAAAGACGTTTCCTTGACTACGGCCTAATAACTGCGAAAAAACTCATACTCAAACTCTGGAAAAAGACATCGGTTCCCACAGTGAAGATGTGGATTACTGTCCGAGTAATGTCCGAGACTCGACATTTAGAAAACATTAGGCTTGTTTTGGCTGAAAAAGCAGATCAATTTTTCAAAACATGGTCTCCTTTCACTGAATTTCTACAACAACAGAATGGTTGAACACAAATTTAATACTGATGCTTGGGATGTGTGAGCGGGGTGGGGGGGGGGGGGGGTGGGGGGAAGGATAGTAGGGTATATCTCCATCTTCGTTTTTCTTATATCTCTTCTTTCCTCTCGCACTTCTTTGGTAGTTTAGGGGTCTTTTCTTTCCTTCCTTTTATTTTTCTTCTTTTTCTTCATTCTCTCCTCTCTTCTCTCTTTTTTTTTGATTCATGTATTAATGTTAAAAATGAAGCTGCACGAAAATTGTTTAACTTTCATGTCAATTGCCTTATTCTTGTCCAATTGCTTCTAATAAAATAAATAAAAAAAACTAAAAAAAAAACCATCACCACCCACTTCCAGAAGGCAACCAGTAATGGTGATAGATGATAGCCTTGCCAATGAAAGCCACAATCTAAGAACAATTTAAGATGAAGGCGGAGAGAATGTGCAAGTTGCAACAGCTCAGAGACGGCCACTTTCGCAAGAAAGACTTCCATTCATTGAAAGCCTGAATTGAGATGAATTGAAGAGTCTTGACCGGAAACGTCACTCCAGAGACACTGCCTGTCCCACTGAGTTACTCCAGCATTTTGTGTCTATCGTCGATTTAAACCAGCATCCGCAGTTCTTTCCTATCCATTCATTGAAACGTCACAGAGTGTTTGACCACTCATGGATTACTCTGCAGCAAAGTGCGCAGATATAAACATCAAGACGTCCTGTCAGACACGCTCGAGTAACATTGAGGGAATAATACAACAACTGGTGAAATCTCTGGATGTCGTGGTTGAGGAAGGAGAGCCGGCCAGAGCCACCGGAACGGAACAGGACGCTGGGCATTGGCTGCACGGCATCAGTAGATAATGAAGCTCCGGCAACGGCTGGTGCAAGTGGGAAGTGTGGAAAATACTCAGCAGGCTCTGAATAAACGTGAAGAATAAACAAGCGGAGGTGGGCTGGAGGTCTGGTCCAATCCACACCTTCTCTCTGCCGTCATCTTAAAGCAAAATCGCTCTTAGATCTGAGATTATGGGCTTCACTGGTCTGAAGAGGGGTCTCGACCCAAAAGCAGAGACCCAGGTTCGACCCTGACCATGGGTGCTGCCTGTACGGAGTTTGCATGTTCTTCCTGTGACCACGTGGGTTTATTCTCCAGGTGATCCACCCACATTCCAAAGACGTACAGGTTTCCAGGTTAAAATGTGTAGGAAAGCACCGCCGATGCTGGTAAAATCGGCGGTAGAGACAAAATGCTGGAGTAACTCAGCGGGTGAGGCAGCATCTCTGGAGAGAAGGAATGGGTGACGTTTCGGGTCGAGATGTCACCCATTCCTTCTCTCCAGAGATGCTGCCTGTCCCGCTGAGTTACTCCAGCTTCTTATGTCTATTGTCAGCCTCACTGGGGTAATGTCTCTATTCTCCAGGCAAACAGGGGAGGGTTGGGGCTGGTGATGTGTTGCAAAGTTCAACATAAAGGCAAATAACGGACAAGATTTCTGCCGAGACAGCAATTGAAAACATCAACAACAGTCGCAGCTGGAATGATCCAGCCAGTCAGGTGGGCACTCTGGAGTGGGGAATGACAGGGGGGAAAGGAGAGAAACAGCTTGTTTTCTGTTTAGCTTTAGACTTTAGAGAGATACAGCGCGGAAACAGGCTCCACCCGCTCCACTCCGACCAGCAACCGCTCCCCGTACACTAGCACTATCCAACACACACGAGGGACAATTTACAATTTACACAAGCCAATTCACCTACAAACCTGCTTGTCTTTGGAGTGTGGGAGGAAACCGGAGCACCCGGAGAAAACCCACGCGGTCACAGGGAGAACGTATAAACTCCGTACTGACAGCACCCGTAGACAGGATCTAGACAGCAGCTCTACCGCTGTGCCACCCCGAATATCTAACAAAAGATTCGAAGTTGAAGCACCTGGTTTATTTTTTGCACAAAGCCTGGCCGGCCGGCTGAGTGTTCTCTGCAATGTCCACCTGCACCAGCAGTTGTGGGAGACTCGTTATCTACTGATGTGCTGATGATGTCCAACTAATCCCCATTTGCCTGTTCCAGTGGTGGCTCTGAACAAGTCCATCTACTCACGTCTATCTACACAGCACCTAGATAACGGCACCAACTCCAGCACACGGCTGGCACGTGGCAGCCACGGCCTCACTGCACACGGGAGAAGCTACTTATTCACTCCTGGGATGTACTATCTCTGACAAGGTCTGCCTGGATCGTTCAGCCCTGGTTGTCCCAAGAAGGTAGTGACTTCCCTCAAGTCAACCTCGTTAGTTGGGATGAGGGCAGACGCAGGGCAAGCCTTCGTGGTGAGGAAATATTATATAATAGAACCGCTCGGATAGTGACTTTTATATAAGCTAGATAATTTGCAAAAGAAAAGCTTAAGGTTCTCAGAAACACATGTGTCCTAGATAATTAAAGTGCAATGAAACATACACAGGGAACAGATGAATCAAAACATAGAAACCTGAATCTGAACCTGCTTAGCTTTGTTTATTGCTTTGAGGCAATTATTACACTGGAGGAAATTGTATTTGATATGATTTTGTGTTGAAGAATGGATAGCTGAATAGTGCCTCTTCATAGGCCAGAGGTCATCAAAGTTCTAATGTAATACCTACATAAATGCCATGAGTTCTATCAAAGTTACTCCTCTCTGGACCCACCCCAGAGCATCAGATCTGTGTTGGAAGGTTCAGAGACTAGTCTCAGCTGAATAAAGAATCGATTTCAACAGCTACAAGCGTTTGAGTCAAGTTGACTTTAGATTGAGAAAAGAACTCACTTTAACAGTGGCAGGGCAAGCTAATATTAGTTTGTGTTATGGGTTTCTTGTAACTTTGTGCACGCCCTTTACGTGGCCCCTCTTTGCATACCTTGTATGTGCAAAACAAAGATTATCATTGTGACTTGTCACATATGACAATAAAGAATCATTTATTCATTCATTCATTCAAGCCTCGGTCAGCCAACAGGTTTGTTCCCTCCAAAGCACAGAAACATATCTATAGATAGACTCAAAAACCTGGAGTAACTCAGCGGGTCGGGCAGCATCTCTGGAGAAAAGGAATAGGTGACGTTTCAGGTCGAGATTCAGCGGAAACACATCCATTGTCTTGTTTTAACCACAATCCAACATCCCTGCGGCCATGTTCACTGAGCTTAAAAATGATGGAATATGAACTTACTTTCCTCAAATTCACCATGACAACGGCCCCAACAAATCACACCCGTCCAAACAAGAAGGTGGAAGCGTTTTGAACGGTGGACACTGATAAACTGACACTGATAACAAAGCCCAGTCTGAAAAGTTTTCACTCTAAAATGGTACCACGTGCAATTAGTCACGCACGATACTGTACAAGAATTAACTAGGTAGGTTAGTGTGAAACAAATAATTGTGGATATTAGTTTAAGGGAATAAACTGTGAATATTACAGTGTAAGAATTAATTGTGTACATTATAGTACGAGAGAAATGAATAGTGTGCATCAGTGTGAAAGGAATTCATTGTATCCATTAGTTTAAAATAATTGATCTCGGGTGCTAGTTTGAAAGGAATTAATCATATTTATTGCAATATGAAATGAATTAATTGTGTACAATAACAGTAATGTATTATGCATATTTGTTTGAGGAAAAATAGTATATCTTAATTTAAGATTAATTTATTGAATGCTCTAGTTTCAGAGGAATTAGTAATATATCTTAACGTGAAGAATTAATGGTGAATAAAGTCATAATGGTGGACATGTTGAAAGGTGCAGGGGTGGGTGCTAGGTACAGGATGTTGCAAGAGCTAAGCATATCCACTCTTGTAGTTTAGGGAAATGGAGGACTTGGGTTAGTGAGAGAGGAGCAAATCAGAAACTTGGGTCCTTATGCGACGTGAGATAGCTGATAGAAACATAGAAACATAGAAAATAGGCTCAGGAGTAGGCCATTAGGCCCTTCGAGCCAGCACCGCCTTTCAATATGATCAAGGCTGATCATCCCCAATCAGTACCCTGTTCTTGCTTTCTCCCCATATCCCTTGATTCCGTTTGCCCTAAGAGCTAAATCTAACTCTCTCTTGAAAACATCCAGTGAATTGGCCTCCACTGCCTTCTGTGGCAGAGAATTCCACAGAATCACAACTCTCTGGGTGAAAACGTTTTTCCTCATCTCAGTCCTAAATGGCCTACCCCTTATACTTAAACTGAGACCCTTGGTTCTGGACTCCCCCAACGTGGGGAATATTTTTCCCGCATCTAGCCTGTCCAATCCCTTAAGAATTTTATATGTTTCTATGAGATATGGACTGAAGGAGGGACCCGACCCAATATGTCACTTATCCATGATGTATAGAAAGGAACTGCAGATGGACACAAAATGGGAGACCCTTCTTCAGACTGAAATCTCCTCAAGGAACTGCCGATGCTGGTTCACACCAAAGATAGACACAAAATGCTGGAGTAACTCAGCGGGACAGGCAGCGTCTCTGGAGAGAAGGAATGGGAGACCCTTCTTCAGACATCTCCAGAGATGCTGCTTGCCCCGCTGAGTTACTCCAGCACGTTGTGTCATTTGTGAAACCTGCATCTGCAGTTCCTTGTATCACCATGATATAGCGTTTAAGAAAGAACTGCAGATGCTGGAAAAATCAAAGGTAGGCAAAAATGCTGGAGAAACTCAGCGGGTGAGGCAGCATCTATGGAGCGAAGGGTCTCGACCCGAAACGTCACCTATTCCTTCGCTCCATAGATGCTGCTTCACCCGCTTAGTTTCTCCAGCATTTTTGTCTGCCATGAAATAGCAGTCGCCAGTGAAAGTGGTTCGACCCCTGCACAGCAAAGCTGTATTTCTAGTGAGTGCGATGAGAGAGTTTTGGTCAATTAACCTGATTGAGTTTGGTTAGTAAGGTTACCGTTTATCGTGCAATGACTTTAGTGGATACTTTCTAATGGAACTACAAAACTTTAGCTGCTCACAGGCTGTGCTGGATGGTTACAGCGTCCATAGCACTTGAGTATAATCAAATGGATTGGTGCCTCTGTAAAGCCTCCATTAACAGTGCCCAGTGTGTCTCCTTTAAACTATGTCTAATGTGATTTAAAAAAATAATTGAAAAAGCACAACTCCATTAAGCATGGCTCAGTAGTGTGGGATCCAGCAGAGCTAACTGATGCATCAACACGAGCTGGAGTTGTAATGTCCCATTGCCTTCAGCAACATGTTAACACCACAGTGTGACACGCTGTGTAACGCAGCCACTTCTCTGCTAGACTTTTGCACTAGCTGGGCGGCAGAGTGGCGCAGCGGTAGAGTTGCTGCCTCACAGCGCCAGAGACCCGGGTTCGATCCTGACCACGGGTGCTGTCTGTGCAGAGTTTGTGCGCTCTCCCCGTGACCTGCAGAAATAGTCTACTGAGCTTACAGTGCGGCACGGTGGCGCAGCGGTAGAGTTGCTGCCTCACAGCGCCAGAGACCCGGGTTCGACCCTGACTACCGGTGCTGTCTGTGCGGAGTTTGCACGTTCTCCCCGTGACCGGCGTGGGTTTTCTCCGAGATCTTCGGTTTCTTCCCACACTCCAAAGACGTACAGGTTTGTAGGGTTAATCTGCTTGACATAAGTGTAAATTGTGCCGTGTGTGTGTGTGTGTGTAGGATAGTGTAAATGTGTCGGGATCGCTGGTCAGTGAGGACCCGGTGGGCCGAAGGGCCCGTTTGCACGCTGTATCTCTAAACTAAACGTTCAACATTATTAACATTCACTCTGTTGACGTTGACTGATGGTGATCTGGGAGCAGGGTAGGTCCAGAAGGTCTCCTGGTGTGAAACGGTTGCTGGTTTAGAATTGTGATAGATGCCTTTTCTCATTCCCATTCTAAAGGTTTCCAGTGCACCTGCAAATCTAGCCAACTTTTTAAACGCAAAGTCTCTTTCTCTGACTCACCTCAAGGCTCATCCCTGCCGTCTGCAGGCGCTGGGAGTGAGGGGCTTTGTCCAATCTCATCAGCAGCAAGCCAACGCCCAGGGTTCAGACGTTCTCGGAGCAGAATTAGGCCATTCGGCCCATCAGGTTTACTCCGCCATTCAATCATGGCTGATCTTGCTCTCCCTCTCAACTCCATTCCCCTGCCTTCTCCCCACAACCCCTGACACTAATCAATAATCTATCTATCTCTGCCTTAAAAATATCTACTGACTTGGCCTCCACAGCCTTCTGAGGCAATAAATTCCACAGATTCACCACCCTGACTAAAGACATTCCTCCTTGAAACATATAAGATTGTTAAGGGCTTGGACACGCTAGAGGCAGGAAACATGTTCCCGATGTTGGGGGAGTCCAGAACCAGGGGCCACACAGTTTAAGAATAAGGGGTAAGCCATTTAGAACGGAGACGAGGAAACACTATTTCTCACAGAGAGTGGTGATTCTGTGGAATTCTCTGCCTCAGTGGAGAAGGGTTACCTGGATGCTTTCAAGAGAGAGCTAGATTGGGCTCTTAAAAATAGCGGATATGGGGAGAAGGCAGGAACGGGGTACTGATTGGGGATGATCAGCCATGATCACATCGAATGGCGGTGCTGGCTCGAAGGGCCGAAGGGCTGAAGGGCCTACTCCTGCACCTATTGTCTATTGTCTATTGCCCTCATCTCCTTCTTAAAGGAACGTCCTTTTATTCGGAGGTTATGGCCTCTGGTCCTAGACTGACCCACCAGTGGAAACATCCTCTCCGTGTCCAGCCTGTCCAAGCGTGGTCAGGATGGAGACTACTTTGGCTGAGCAGCTCGGTTCAGGAGAGCCTCACGCAGGCAACCTTGCACCATCTGGAGCGGGATGGTGGGAATTCAGACTGACTAATAAAGGAGAACAGTGGGGAGCATGCAGTCACTCGACGTTGATGAGCGGAAAGTTTTACTGACTGGAAGCGATTGCTGTAAAGAGCGAGGATCGCTGTGCGGATAAAGCAGCTGGGGGTGTGAGGGAGGAGAGATCACGGGGAGCCCGCTCTACTCCGCGCCCGTTCCATTGCAATTTGGTGTTCGCAGTGGAAAGAGTGCAAGCTCGGGCGTCCTGGGGTTTATTACAGCAGCGTCAGGAGCCGTTACATTGCTGGCTGCTCGCTGCAAAATCCTGGGCTGACTTCTCCTGCAAACAGATGGAGGGAGTTGACGCCAGTCTCCACTTGAGTTCCCAGCTCCAGGCACCAGCCATCCATCCCTGGCAGCGGGCCAC
Organism: Malacoraja senta; assembly: GCA_038087875.1. Taxonomy (NCBI): domain Eukaryota; kingdom Metazoa; phylum Chordata; class Chondrichthyes; order Rajiformes; family Rajidae; genus Malacoraja; species Malacoraja senta. The sequence goes on from CM075988.1 coordinate 24,122,878, forward strand.
CATGTGAAGGACTCAAATACCCCCTGGGGCTGGCCTGCCTTTTACTGATTGCCAGGAGAAAAGTGGACCGTTGGAGATATGAGAGTGAGTGAGATAGCAGCGACAGTGGTCACTGCTGAAGGCCGAATTCCCAATTTTCAATGATGGACACAAAATGCTGGAGTAACTCAGCGGGACAGGCAGCGTCTCTGGAGAGAAGGAATGGGTTGAGACCATTCTTCACCCGATTCCTTCCCCGTCTGAGGAAGGGTGAATAACATGATGTTGTAGTGGGAGAGAAGAGGAATACGGTGGGAATTAGGAGAGGCATGCTGTGGACAAAGGGGAAAAGGTAGTTAGAGGCAAATCCCGGATATTGGGAGAGAGACATCGGTAGGGGGAATAGTGTGAAGATTGGGATGGGAATACTGTGGGATGTACAAGATGGATAGTTAAGGGTTTGGGAGAGGGATACCATGGTCCTCAGAAGCGGGATACAATAGATGGGAGAACATTATATGGTGGGAACTTGGAGACAGATACTGTAGGGAATGGGAGGGGAATACTTGTACGGTTTGGGAGGATGACATTGTGGGAGAATGGGATTGGAAGGGTGATGTTGTGAGGACGGGAATGCCTTGGGCATTTTGAAAGAGGGTGGAGATTGGGAGAAGGTTCATGTGGGATTAGGAGCATGATAGTGAGGATGACTAAAGACAGACACAAAAAGCTGGAGTAACTCAGCGGGACAGGCAGCATCTCTGGACAAAAGACAATATACAATAGACAATAGGTGCAGGAGTAGGCCATTCGGCCCTTCGAGCCAGCACCACCATTCAATGTGATCATGGCTGATCATCCCCAATCAGTACCCCGTTCCTGCCTTCTCCCCATATCCCCTGACTCCGCTATTTTTAAGAGCCCTATCTAGCTCTCTCTTGAAAGCATCCAGAGAACCTGCCTCCACCGCCCTCTCAGGCAGAGAATTCCACAGACTCACAACTCTCTGTGAGAAAAAGTGTTTCCTCGTCTCCGCTCTAAATGGCTTACTCCTTATTCTTAAACTGTGGCCCCTGGTTCTGGACTCCCCCAACATCGGGAACATGTTTCCTGCCTCTAGCGTGTCCAAGCCCTTAACAATGGAGAGAAGGAATGGGTGACGTTTCGGGTCGAGACCCTTCTTCAGACTCTGTGGCTTTGTTAAGCCAATACCCCCCCAACTCTAACTGGAAGAGACAATATTGATGGACTTCAACTTATATGGTAACACCAGCTGGCAAGCGTTGACCGTAAGGAATGCATTATCCACCTGGCTTTGGTGGACAGGAGACTTCAGTAACAGGATCATACGCACATGAACTGTGCTGGCCGAGCGAATGAAATGGTTTCCTCGGTAAGAGACTGAATAATATGAAGTATTTTTTATCAGTCACCCCCCGCAGTTTAACGTGTGGTATAAAGTTTTCAGTAATATTCGACACCAGCTACCCTAATAGAAAATATTAGATACAGCTGCCATTTTATTACCAGCATCTTGGAGTATAAGCAGCTGAGGAATGCAGCACATGTGTATCCAGTCTCTTGTTAAAAGGCAGGGAAATTGTCCAAACTTCAGAGCCAAAAATGGAGTTGGGGCCAGGCAACGGGGCTGGCTGGGGCTGGGGCTGCAGAATCAGCCTGCACTCTAGTTCACATCATGGATGGTACAGGTGGAATGGGAGCTGAGACCAGCCAGCCTGGTTGACCGCAGTTCCGACTGGGCTTTGCCTTGACCTGATTGAACATCAGAGAAACATGGAAAATAGGAGCAGGAATCGGCCATTAAGCCAGTTCTAACCCTCAATATGATAAGTTCTTGTTATAGGAGCAGAATTAGGCCACTCGGCCCATCAAGTCTGCTCTGCCTTCAATCATGGCTGATGTATCTTTCCCTCTTAACCCCAGTCTCCTGCCTTCTCTCCATAACCCCTGATACCCGTATTAATCAAGAATCTGTCAATCTCCGCCTTAAAAATATCCATTGACTTGGCCTCCACAGCCGTCTGTGGCAATGAGTTCCACAGATTCACCACCCTCTGACTAAAAAAATTCCTCGTCATCTCCTTTCTAAAGTTACGTCCTTTTATTCTGAGGCTGTGCCCTCTTGTCCTGGAGTCTCCTGCTAGTGGAAACATCCTCTCCTCATTGGCTAGGCTTGAAATATTACATTCAGTTCCTTCAACAAAAATATTGGTACATTTTGTGAATGGCTGGGGTCCACACACGGACCTCTGTATATTTCATCCCCAGTCAAGTCCTGCCGAGCCAAAGAAGATCAGTTTATTCCTAATCTTAGTGCTCGAGGCCCTGTCCCACTTATGTGTCCTTGGCACGCAAATTACGCGACCTCGTGGTCGCGTTGAGGCGCACGGGCATCGTGTGGCCGAGCGGGGCCGGTCCCACTGAGAAGCGCGGAGGGGTATGTAGTTGTGCGCGACATCGCGCGGGGCTCCGAAATCTTTGTAGTGAACTAAATCTTCGCGCGCAGTCTGCAAAGAAGGGTCTTGACCCGAAACGTCACCCATTGCTTCTCTCCAGAGATGCTGCCGGTCCCGCTGAGTTACTCCAGCTTTGTGTCCATCTTCAAATGACGTCACGCGCTCCAGACGGCTGTGCGTACGCATGTAATCGCGCCCGACCTTCGCGGGACCGTCGCGGCTCAATGCAACCACGAGGTCGCGTAATTTGCATGCCAAGGACACGTAAGTGGGACAGGCCCTCCAGTAGGCCAGGCAGCATCTGTCGAGGAAGGTAGGCAAATGATCTTTCGATTCGGGACCCTTCTTTGGACTGATCAATCCAAAGAATGATCCCGACCCGAAACGTTGCCAGTCCATCTCCTCTCACAGATGCCGACTGGCTGACTGAGCAGTTTGTCAGTAGCTCAGGAGCCCAACATCTGCAGTCCCCTTGCATCTCCCACTCCTAATCTTTATCTTCTGCCTGTCAGCCAGTCCATGCACAATCCCGCCTGGTTTAATTTCAAACTCTGTGCTACTTTTTAATAGACTTTCTGGAAATCCAAAGGCATTGCATCAACCAATTTCCCTGTATCTATTATAGGTTATGCATGTTCAACAAGATTCAATAGGTATGTCAAACAAGATTTCCCTTTCATAAATCCATGCTGATTTTGTCTAATCCCATTGATATTTTCCAAGCGCTCCCTTATCACAGATTTTATAATGGACTCTAACATTTCCCTTCTGCAGATGCCAGGCTGACTGGTCTGTCCTTCCCTGTTTCGCTCTCTATTTCTCTCTTTTAAGTAGCAGGATGACTATTTAACCCCTTCTCATAGTCATAAAGTGATACAGCATGGAAACAGGCCCTCCGGCCCAACTTGCCCACACCGGCCAACATGTCCCAGCTACACTAGTCCCACCTGCCTGCGCTTGATCCATATCCCTCCAAACCTGTCCTATCCATGTACCTGTCTAACTGTTGCCTCAACTACCTCCTCTGGCAGCTCGTTCCAAGCACCCACCACCCTTAGTGTGAAAAAGTTACCCCTCAGATTCCTATTAAATCTTTTCCCCATCACCTTGAACCTTTGTCCTCTGGTCCTCGATTCCCCTACTCTGGGCACGAGATTCTGTGCATCTACCCGATCTATTCCTCTCATGATTTTATACACCTCTACTAGATCACCCCTCATCCTCCTGCCCTCCCAGCCCACTCAACCTCTGGTTCGCAGAAACGGTCCCATTATCTCTCAGAGTTTGGAGGATGACAACCAATGCAAACACTATTTCCATGACTACTTCTTGTAGCAATCTGCAATGCAGATTATTAAATTCCAGTGATTCATTGGCTTTCAGACCCATTAATTCCTCCAGCAGTATTTTATTCCCACTGAGACTAATTTCCCCTTAATTTCTCCATTTCATTAGACTCTTGGTTTCCCTAGCATTTCTGAGAAGTTATTTGTGACTTCTTCCATGAAGGCATCACCAGAGTATTTGCGTAATTACTCTGTTATTGCTTCATTCCCCATTATAAATTCTCCTGCTTCTGTCTGCAAGGGGTCCACGCTTGTCTCTACTGATCTTTTTTTCTTATTACATATGTGTGGCACTTTTCCATTTGCTTTAATGTGTTTTTACTCTTTATTGTCGCCCTCCTAAGCTCTAGGTCATTCTTCGCTGCATACTAATACTTAAGTATTACATTTTCTTGGACAATTTATACAGTATTCCTTTTCCTGGGATTAAATCTGATCTTAAACCTCTTCTGTTAGCCATGCGTGGGTTACTTTCCATGTTTTTGTTCAGAAAGGGAAGGACGACTATTGCAGATTCTACATTTAATTCCTCGGAGTTAGCCCGCCTATTGTGCCGCCATGCATGAAATGTCGGACTAGAGGGCGTAGCTCTCAGGTGAGAGGGGCAAAGTTTAAAGGAGCTGTGCGGGGCAAGTTTGCCACCGTTATAATTATAATAATGTATACAAATTATTTAAGAAGCCAATTTAAAGGAGCAGAAGGCAAATGGGCTGTGAGATTGCAACCTTCACGTGGTCCGCCCCTGTTTCGACGAATGCAATCAACCCGGCGTGCACAATCAAATAAGATCCAATAGAACAAGTTGTCCGACAACTTTAGGCTGTGCACGCCACACACAAGAAGAAGCAGAAGAAGAAGAAGGCAAATATTGCACCGTGTGTATCCGTTTTCACGAATTTGTGGTTCTGCTTTAAATTGGACGATCTTTGGCTCTCGTTTTGAAGGGAACAGCTCTGTGTGAAGTTTGGCAACCAGAGCCCTGGCATTTCCAGGGAATGATCGAGGCAGGGGGAGGGAGTTTGAACGGGGAGACAGATACTGCCAAAGCACCTTCTGTCAAGGACTCTGCGATGACCATGAATCAGTCCAAGTCCAAAGTACAAAGCTGTGGACATTTCATTCCACTTGTACACAAAGCGGATTTGGAAAACAGACAACCAAACGCGGGACTCTGAAGGCCTCTGTCGCTTGGAATGTTAATGGCAGTCCACCCCCAGTTATTGCTGCTGTTGCCAGCAGAACCTTCTTGTTATGTGTGATGTTAACTAATAATATCATGTAACACATTCCTTTCATGTTGATAAGTTAAATGGTTGAGAACAATGTTGCAAACCACTCTCATTGAAACAGATGCTTCCCAGGGTTTGTCGAAAGAAACACACGCACTTTACAGAAATATTGACGCACAAGTCTCCCCTATTCTCTTCTCTCTTTCTCCCGTTCTATCCCCAAGAAAAATAAGACCTTCATTGTTCTGTTTTGGGACATTTGAATCGTGAACTGCAGGTGCTGGAATCTTGAGCAAAAAGCAAAGTACTGGAGGAACTCAGCGGGTCAGGCAGCATCTGTGGAGGGAATGGACAGATCAGGTTTGAGGTCCCTCCAGCACTTTGACTTTTTGCTTTCGTGATGATGGTGGGGAGATAACGGTGTAGGAAGGAACTGCAGATGCTGATTTAAACTGAAGATAGACACAAAGAGCTGGAGTAACGGGCCTGTCCCACAAACGCAACTTTTCAGCGACTGCCTTCGACCTTCAAGCTCGAGGGCACTCGCCTGAAAAACCTCGAGCTGGATCGGCCGTCAGCGATGAAACCGCGAGCCGGATCGACCGACCGCACACACACGCGCACGCACACACACGCACGCACACACATCGCAAAGGCGAGGGCCAGGGAAACATAGAAACATAGAAAATAGGTGCAGGAGGAGGCCATTCGGCCCTTCGAGCCAGCACCGCGGGGGAGCGCTGTCTGAAATTCACACCCGTGATGAACAGGAAGGTAAAATATGGCTGGCACAGTGTCCTTTAGAGAGGGGGGGGGCGGAGAGAAGGGGAGAGAAGGGGAGAGAAGGGGAGAAGGGGGGAGAAGGGGAGAGAAGGGGAGAGAAGAGGGGAGAAGGGGAGAGAAGGGGAGAGAAGGGGAGAGAAGGGGAGAGAAGAGGGGAGAAGGGGAGAGAAGGGGAGAGAAGAGGGGAGAAGGGAAGAGAAGGGGGGGAGAAGGGGAGAGAAGAGGGGAGAGAAGAGGGGAGAAGGGGGGGAGAAGGGGAGAGAAGAGGGGAGAAGGGGAGAGAAGAGGGGAGAAGGGGGAGAGAAGGGGGGAGAAGGGGGGGAGAAGGGGAGAGAAGGGGAGAGAAGGGGAGAGAAGAGGGGAGAAGGGGGAGTAGGGGGGAGAAGGGGAGAGAAGAGGGAGAGAAGAGGGGAGAAGGGGGGAGAAGGGGAGAGAAGAGGGGAGAAGGGGGGGAGAAGGAGTGGAGACACTTTTAAGAAGCCAGACAACTTTTAATAAAGTTTAGTGGGCATATAACATTACCGGTCGGTTTACTTACCTTTTTTTTCTCAACGAGCTATAACCTTCGACTACCTTTGATTGCCTTTGATTACCTACGATAGCATTACGACCTGCTACAACCTACCTCGACTAAACCTACAAGTAAAATAATATCAATTTATTTCCATGGCGACCTTTTTTTACTCAGCGGGACAGCTTGCTAAAAAAAATCGGCGCGACCTAGCTGAGGCCTCGAGTACCCGGGGACTACTCTCGAGCATGAAGGAGAGTTACAAAGACCTCCTAGGACCTCGTGTCGACCATGCTGCGAGTACGAGTCGAGGGCAAACTCTTCTAAACTCGCCAATTAGGTCGCCGTAGTGGGACAGGCCTTTAACTCAGCAACTCTGGAGTAATCATTGCTGACCATCCCAGATGGAGGGGGGGGGGGGACGACGACAATCGGTCCCAGGAGAATCAGACCACGTGGTGTTGGAGTCTGCCTGAAGTTTGAAGAAGGGTCTCGACCCGCAATGTCACCTATTCCTTTTCTCCAGAGTTGCTGCCTGACCCGCTGAGTTACACCAGCATTTAGTTTCTACCTTTGGTTGAGGGGTAACCATCGTCCTGGTACACAGACAGAGTTCTCAGTTTTAATTCCTGTGGATCCATCTTAAGAAAAAGACAGCTTAGGAAACAACATCTCTCCCTGAGGCTGGAATCGCAAAATGCCCCAAAGTGCTTTATAGCTATCGAAGTGCATTGAAATGCACTGTTGGGAATCTCAGCAGACAATTTATAGACGGCCAAGTTATTACAAAACAGCAATGAGGTAAATGGTTTCGTGGCACTGCTTTACAGCTCAGTATTAGCTGGGAGATGAGCGGAACTTCTCTGCTTCTCTTTGCTGCTGAAAGACTACAAAAGGTAGTAAACACTGCCCAGTCCATCATCGGCTCTGACCTCCCTTCCATCGAGGGGATCTATCGTAGTCGCTGCCTCAAAAAGGCTGGCAGTATCATCAAGGACCCACACCATCCTGGCCACACACTCATCTCCCTACTACCTTCAGGTAGAAGGTACAGGAGCCTGAAGACTGCAACGACCAGGTTCAGGAATAGCTACTTCCCACAGCCATCAGGCTATTAAACTTGGCTCGGACAAAACACTGAACATTAATAGCCCATTATCTGTTTATTTGCACTTTATCAGTTTATTTATTCATGTGTGTATATATATTTATATAATGGTATATGGACACACTGATCTGTTCTGTAGTCAATGCCTACTATGTTCTGTTGTGCTGAAGCAAAGCAAGAATTTCATTGTCCTATCAGGGACACATGACAATAAACTCTCTTGACTTGAAGCAGGGTTTTTGTTTGGTGAGGGGCGGATAGAGCCTTGGTTAAGTGCACCTTGGTAGCTCAGAAGGTGCAGCCCTCTCTCACAGCTCCGCTGGGAATGTGCAGCTTGGGTAGACTGGATCGTGAACTGGATCTTCTGACTCGGATCCAAGTCATTTATCCATCTGAGGTTGACACCGTCAGCGTCAGTTTACAAGATCCCTGTTTACACAAGAACGCATGAAGAAAGGAGCTGCCTCGGCCACTGGGTGCCTCCAGGCTGCCCCACCATTCAATCTGAGCGTGGCTGATCTACGCTTCACTCTCCCCTGACTCTCAGTCTGAAGAAGGGTCTCGACCCGATACGTGCACCATTCCTGCTCTCCAGAGATGCTGCCTGTCCCACTGAGTTACTCCAGCACTTTGTGTCGACCCACAATATTTATCTATTTCTATTCTAGCTTTAAACTTTTGAGGCAGGTATCTCTAAGCAGATAGGGTGAACTTTAAGGAGGGACGTACTTATAAAGATGAAATATGCCCAGAGATTCCACACTGCTCTGAAGCTTTAGGTGTAGGGCAACACAGTGGTGCCGCGGTAGAGACCCGTGTTCGATCCTGACTACGGGTGCTGTCTGTGTGGTGTTTGAACGTTTTCCCTGGGACCCCGTGGGTTTTCTCCAGGTGCTCCGGTTTCCGCCCACACTCCAAAGACGTGCAGGTTTGTCGGTTAATTGGCTTCGGTAAAATTGTAAATTGTCCCCAGTGTGTGTGGGATAGTGTTGGTGTGCGGGGATCGCTGGTTGGCGCGGACTCGGTGGGCCGAAGCGTCTGTTTCCGCGCCGTATCTCTGAACTAAACCAAAACTAATTGCAAAACGCTGAAATAAACAGCGGGGTCTATCTGAATTTCTAGGCTATGTTTTCCAGTTGATGTTTACAATCATTGTGTGGAACGGTGGGATGGGCTGGGAGGGAGAATGGAGAAGAGGCAGACACACAAAATCTCCCTGCGTTTGTCTGCGGCATCAAAGGCTGGGAACTTTGGTCTGTAAGCAACCTTGGGGCACTTTAACAAAAGTCAAGTCAAGTCAAGAGAGTTGTCATGTGTCCCAGATAGGACAATGAAATTCTTGCTTGCTACAGCACAACAGAACATTGTAGGCATAAATACAGAACAGATCAGTGTGTCTATATACCATAGACCATATATATATATACATAAATGAACAGATAAAGTGCAATAGAGGTAGACATAAATGCTGGAGAAACTCAGCGGAGGGTGAGGCAGCATCTATGGAGCGAAGGAAATAGGCAACGTTTCGACCCGAAACGTTGCCTATTTCCTTCGCTCCATAGAAGCTGCCTCACCCGCTGAGTTTCTCCAGCATTTTTGTGTCTACCTTCGATTTTCCAGCATCTGCAGTTCCTTCTTAAACAAAATAGATAAAGTGCAATAGGCTGTTTTAGTTCAGAGTTTGTTTGATGTCGTGTTTAATAGCCTGATGGCCGTGTGGAAGAATCTCTTCCTGAACCTGGATGTACCAGATTTCAGGCTCCTGTACCTTCTACCCGATGGCAATGGAGAAAAGCAGGGTGATGAAAAGCAGGGTGATGATAAATAAACTAGGCGTTTACACTCACAATGAGGAGCAGCGTGTACAGGGCAAAACATCACATGAGCAGAGGATGAATTGGGAAAACAAATGGCAATTGAAGATGTCCGTGTTTAGCTAGTGTTCAACTTGAGCAGCGAAGCTTATGCTCTCATTACCACCACTTCATTTTCCAGTTGATTTATGTATTCCTAGTTATTTCATATTCCTCCGGCATTTTTGCTTACTAACATAATCCCCCAGAACTGGCTGAACATCTATCCCCCCAAATGTTAGCATTCATACCAAAAGGATTTGAGTATAGGAGCAGGGAAGTTCTACTGCAGTTGTACAGGGTCTTGGTGAGACCACACCTGGAGTATTGCATACAGTTTTGGTCTCCAAATCTGAGGAAAGACATTTTTGCCATAGAGGGAGTGCAGAGAAGGTTCACCAGACTGATTCCTGGGATGTCAGGACTTTCATATGTTGAATGACTGGATAGACTCGGCTTGTACTCGCTAGAATTTAGAAGATTGAGGGGGGGTCTTACAGAAACTTACACAATTCTTAAGGGGTTGGACAGGCTAGATGCAGGAAGATTGTTCCCGATGTTCGGGAAGTCCAGGACAAGGGGTCACAGTTTAAGGATAAAGAGGAAATCTTTTAGGACGGAGATGAGAAAAACATTTTTCACACAGAGAGTGGTGATTCTCTGGAATTCTCTGCCACAGAAGATAGATGAGGCCAGTTCATTGGCTATATTTAAGAGGGAGTTAGATGTGGCCCTTGTGGCTAAAGGGATCAGGGGGTATGGAGAGAAAGCAGGTACAGGATACTGAGTTGGATGATCAGCCATGATCATATTGAATGGCGGTGCAGGCTCGTAGGGCCGAATGGCCTACTCCTGCACCTATTTTCTATGTTTCTATGTTTCTAAAAGATTCAGGGATTAACGGCTTTGTTTTGCAAACGTGGATTTTGAGATTGTTGGTCTCTGATGTGTTTGTGAGGAATGCAAACAGGCTGTCAGTAACTGCCTGGCCCAACTCAGGCACCAGTTACTGGAGCAAGAGGGCACAGATGGGCACAAGGCATCGCTGCACATGCAAATGTGTAGGAAGGAACTGTGGATGCTGCTTTAAACTGAAGATAGACACAAAAAGCTGGAATAACTCAGCGAGACAGGCAGCATCTGTGGAGAGAAGGAATGAGAGACCCTTCTTCAGTCTGAAACATCACCTATTCCTTTCCCCCCAGAGATGCTGCCAGAGTCTCTTGCCCAGAGCTGGGGAATCGAGAATCAGGGGACATGTCCTAGGTTTAATGAGAGTTGGGAAAGATTTAATGGAATGGAATGCTATTTATTGTCATTCAAACCTAGTTTTGAACGAAATATCATTTACTACAGTTTTTTACATTACAAAAAAACCCAAGACCCACACTTAACACAGTTTACATAAACATCCATCACAGTGAGTCTCCAACACCTCCTCACTGTGATGGAGGGCAAAGTCTTATCTCTTCCCTTTGTTCTTCTCCCGCGGTCCAGCAGTCCAACTGCAGCGTCGAGGTGAACTGGGGCTCCGATGTTAAAGCCCCCGGCGGGCGATGGTAAGTCCTGTGTCCATTTAGCCACGCCGGGTGATGTTAGGCCCCGGCTCCATGTCCTTTAAACCCCGCGGTTCAAGCAGTCCAACCCGCGGTCCAGCAGTCCAACTGCAGTGTCTAGGCGAACTGGGGCTCCGATGTTAGAGCCCCCGGCGGGCGACGGTAAGTCCCGTGGCCGCTAACCCGCGCCGGGCCATGTTAGGCCTCGCTCCGTGTCCTTTAAACCCCGCGCGTCCAGCGGGAGCAGTTGTCGTTGCGGGAGCTCTGAAAGCCGTCTCCCACCAGGGACCTGGAGCTCCCGATGTTCCTG
>CM075988.1:24134232-24252921 GCA_038087875.1 Malacoraja senta
GAAAGAAGGGTCTCGACCCGAAACGTCACCCATTGCTTCTCTCCAGAGATGCTGCCGGATCCCGCTGAGTTACTCCTGCATTTTGTGTCTATCTTCAATTTTCTTGGCCCCGCTCTGGGAGTAGAAGTGGGGGCGGATCCGGATCCACAACGGCCGTGAGCCCCAGGCCGAGCTCGGCGATCGTTTGCCTGCTTCTGCTGCTGTTGGAGGTGAGACGTTGCATCACGCCAGGGTCTTGGGCCTGTCCCACTTTGGCCGCAGTTACGCGACAGGCCATTGGCACGTGAAGATTTTGTTCGCTACAAAAATTTCGGAGCCCCGCGCGATGTTGCGCACAACTACATACCCCTCCGCGCTTCTCAGTGGGACCGGCCCCGCGCGGCCACACGATGCCCGTGCGCCTCAACGCGACCACGAGGTCGCGTAATTTGCATGCCAAGGACACGCAAGTGGGACAGGGCCTTTACTGATTGGGATGGAGTGGAGTAAGAGGAGAGAGGGCGAGGTGGAACTAGAAGAGAGAGGAATGAGCGATGAGAGAAAGTGAGGCGGGGGGGGAGGGGTGGGTTATATATTAATTGCAATCAAAGCATGAAAGGAGGCAAAGATTTGGAGACAAAAGCTGATAAAGGATAGTTAGTCAACCTTGCAAAGTCCTTGTCAGGAATGTCTGGGGACCAATATCTAAATTGGACAAGTTGTCACGCTGACAGAGTTGTACGCGGAGAATTATACCCTGCAGCCACAGTGCCAAGCTCGTCAATCACAATCCCTGGGTACTACCTGCCCCAGCGGCCCTGCTGACGGGTGGCACCTCTATAGCACGCGGGCACGGAGACTGCAATACTGATCCGCGCTCCCGTGAAGTCTCGTGACTTCCACACTCCACAGAGACCTGTAGGTTTGTAGGTAAATTGTCCGTGGTGCGTGCAGGGTAAGTGTTAACGTCCGGGGATCGCTGGTCAGTGCGGACTCGGTGGGCTGAAGGGCCTGTTTCCGCGCTGTATCTCTAAACTAAACCACACCTAACCTAAACAAATAAATGTGAAAGAGGTCAGAGTCCCAAGGAATAAATGAACGGTGTACTTGCATGCAAGTCCTATGCTGAAACACAACGCGTTGTACTCTGTATTTCAGTGGCAACTGATTGGGAAAGGTTCAGAAAACATCACGTTGAACCGAATGTTTCTTATTCCAATTGAACTGAATGTTTTTATTCCTGACATTTGGTTAATTAATGGATCACATAACCTTAAACGATCGTCAACTCGGGATTAGCAATACAAACTGCTTCAGTGTTGTGCATAAGCTGTACATGTATCGCAAAACTCACCATAAATAAACGCTAAAATACAACGCTCAATAGTCTTTTCAATAATTTACAGTGAAGGATGATCATTATCCAAGCCGGACACAGGCAAAGGTTGTCAAGAATGAAGCCATTTTGCAGATTACACAAAGCTGGGTGGCAGTGTGAACTGTGAGGAGGATGCGATGAGTCTGTAGGCCGACTTGGGCAGGTTGGGTGAGTGGGCAGAGGCATGGCAGATACACACAAAAAGCTGGAGTAACTGAGCGGGACAGGCAGCATCTCTGGAGAGAAGGAACGGGTGACGTTTCGGATCGAGACCCTTCTTCACACTAGTCAGGGTAAAGTGAAACGCGAGATATACGACGATGATGTAGAGAGATAAAGAACAATGAAAGAAAGATGTGTAAAAAAGTAACACGACAGAAACATGGAAAATAGGTGCAGGAGGAGGCCATTCGGCCCTTCGAGCCAGCACCGCCATTCATTGTGATCATGGCTGATCATCCCCAATCAATAACCCGTGCCTGCCTTCTCCCCATATCCCTTGACTCCACCAGCCCCTAGAGCTCTATCTAACTCTCTCTTAAATCCATCCAGTGACTTGGCCTCCACTGCCCTCTGTGGCAGAGAATTCCACAAATTCACAATTCTCTGGGTGGAAACAGTTTTTTCTCACCTCAGTCTTAAATGGCCTCCCCCTTTATTCCCCTTTGATAAAGGAAACAGGCCATAGTTAGCGGTTTGTCGGGTGAAAACGAGAAGCTGGTGCGACTTGGGTGGGGGAGGGAAGGGGAAGAGAGAGGGAATGCCGGGGTTACTTGAAGTGAGAGCAAGCGACCACTGGGCTGTAAGCTGCAAAATATGAGATGCTGCTCCTCCAATTAACAGCGACCCACTTGTTTCAGAGAGACTGACAGTGCCCTAGCCCACCGACGGTGAATGGGCGCCAGGGCTGGAGAATTCCACAGCTCACTGGAGCGTTGTTCTTGCCCACGCGGCTGAGATGATGCGCTGCTGTGTTTCTCGGCCGGGAGAGCCCATGCATCCTTGTTTTAGTAAATGTCAAACGCTGGTTAATAGCCGAGGCCCTCAGTCACGTCACGATACCGGCAGCTGCTGACTTTCATTCGACTCCTACAGTTAAATAGGCAACTGATGAACACATCAGAATGCACGGCGGAGAAACGCACCATCTGCCCACAAAGAACCACAAACTCTATCCGCAGCTGGACGCACAGGGCAAGATTTCATTTTGTTTCTTCTCTCGTCCCCAACCAAAAATACTCATGCGGCAATCTAAGTACAGACATACTACCCCAAAATGCACAATGGTGCTATTTCATGGCTGACATTAACTAGATGAAGTACCCTCTTCTTTAGTCTGAGGATGGTGAATCTGTGGAATTCATTGCCACAGACAGCTGGGGCAGCTAAGTCAATGGATATTATTAAGGCAGAGATTGATAAGGATTCTTGATTAGCCAGGGGTTATGGGGACAAGTTTCAGTTTGGTTTACAGTGAAAAGCTCTTTGTCACCTGCTAACCAGTCAGCGGAAAGACAATACATGATCACGATCGGGTCGTCCACAGGGAACAGATACATGACAAAGGGAATAATGTTTAGTGCAAGATAAGGTCCAGTAAGGCAGGAGAAAGGGGTTGGGAGGGAGAGATAGACCAGTCATGATTGAATGGCGGAGTGGACTTGATGGGCTGAATGGCCTATAACTTCTGAACGTATGAGCAGGTGAATACAAACTCGAGCATTGCAGTTCGTGCCTGGATCCCGTGCGTGTGTGGAAGTGTGTGAGAACATGTTGCATGGACTTCGGATGAGCCGGGAATCGGAGGTGGTGATCCTCGAAGCAGAGTTAGACAATAGACAATAGGTGCAGGAACAGGCCATTCGGCCCTTCGAGCCAGCACCGCCATTCAATGTGATCATGGCTGATCATCCCCAATCAGTACCCCGTTCCTGCCTTCTCCCCATATCCCCTGACTCCGCTATTTTTAAGAGCCCTATCAAGCTCTCTCTTGAAAGCATCCAGAGAACCTGCCTCCACCGCCCTCTGAGGCAGAGAATTCCACAGACTCACCACTCTCTGTGAGAAAAAGTGTTTCCTCGTCTCCGTTCTAAATGGCTTACTCCTTATTCTTAAACTGTGGCCCCTGGTTCTGGACTCCCCCAACATCAGGAACATGTTTCCTGCCTCTAGCGTGTCCAAGCCCTTAACAATCTTATATGTTTCAATGAGATTCCCTCTCAACCTTCTAAACTCCAGAGTGTACAAGCCCAGCTGCTCCATTCTCTCAGCATATGACAGTCCCGCCATCCCGGGCATTAACCGTGTAAACCTACGCTGCACTCCCTCAAATGCTTTTTCCCTCAGCCGAGTAAAACAAGGTCAAGGCGGACGCGGAGATCGATCCAGCTCCATCCATCGAGTAAACCAAATGAAAATAAGCATTTGTGTGCCCTGCAGCCGTCTCCATTGAGTTCAGGAAGAAAGGGAGAGCAGGGATAGAACCCTGACCTGCATAATGTGCGGCAGCAGAGATACTCGATGAACGCAAATGTGCCTCACACACACTGCACATGAAGCTACTCACTGGTCAATGATCCAGGCTCAATCCAGAATACAAATGTGGAGCGTTTGTTCATGTCCAGGGCTATTCCCAGCCCACTCACGTAAAAAAGCTCGAGAAAACACATCCCTTCCGAAGGAACCCTTCCTTCACCATTGCCCCGTTAATTGTGAATCCAAATGTGGTCAAGCACATTTGTTGCAGGAAGGAACTGCAGACGCTGGTTTGAAAGGGAGACACAAAATGCTGGAGTAACTCAGCGGGACAGGCAGCATCTCCGGAGAGAAGGAATGGGCGACGTTGCGGGTCGAGACCCTTTCTTTACATTTGTCGTCAGCCACCGGTAAGAGATGGTGGTCGTGTGATCTCCTCGTTCATGCAGAGTGCAACCATGAACCTGAACCTCTTGAGTGTTGGTAAAATGGGGGAAACAAATGGAAGAGGCAGAGGATGTGTTGTAGTCAATAGACAATAGACAATAGACAATAGGTGCAGGAGTAGGCCATTCGGCCCTTCGAGCCAGCACCGCCATTCAATGTGATCATGGCTGATCATCCCCAATCAGTACCCCGTTCCTGCCTTCTCCACATATCCCCTGACTCTGCTATTTTTAAGAGCCCTATCTAGCTCTCTCTTGAAAGCATCCAGAGAACCTGCCTCCACCGCCCTCTGAGGCAGAGAATTCCACAGACTCACCACTCTCTGTGAGAAAAAGTGTTTCCTCGTCTCCGTTCTAAATGGCTTACCCCTTATTCTTAAACTGTGGCCCCTGGTTCTGGACTCTCCCAACACCGGGAACATGTTTCCTGCCTCTAGCGTGTCCAAGCCCTTAACAATCTTATATGTTTCATTAGTCGTTGAGTGACTTGCTCCCATGGTCACTGAATGGTGGCCTTATTCTGCTGCTGTGTCTCATGGTCTTATAACTGGAGGATGGAGTGGACCCACTCACATACTTCCCCTTCAAGAAACTCCTGCGCCAGGAATCTGTGGAGGTCTGTGTGGCTCCCACGTTGGTTTTGAGTTCTGATGCGCCAGTTGAGCTCAGGGCAGTTTAGTTTAGTTTCCAGCACATTAACACCATCCTACACACACTCGGGACAATTTTTACATTTACCAAGACAATTAACCTGCAAACCTGCACGTCTTTGGGAGTGTTGGAGGAATCCGAAGATTGGGGAGGAAACCCACGCAGGTCGGGATCGAACCCGAATTTAAGAATAAGGAGTAAGCCATTTAGAACGGAGACGAGGAAACACTTTTTCTCACAGAGTGTGGTGAGTCTGTGGAATTCTCTGCCTCAGAGGGCGGTGGAGGCGGGTTCTCTGGATGCTTTCAAGAGAGAGCTAGATAGGGCTCTTAAAAATAGCGGAGTCAGGGGATATGGGGAGAAGGCAGGAACGGGGTACTGATTGGGGATGATCAGCCATGATCGCATTGAATGGCGGTGCTGGCTCGTAGGGCCAAATGGCCTACTCCTGCACCTATTGTCTATTGAACCCGGGTCTCCGCGGCTGTAAGGCAACAACTCTACCGCTGCGCCACCATGGCTGCACTCGTAGAAGTCATCCTCGATCGCAAAGGTGGTGATGGTGCCGGTAATCAACGTAGGACATTAAGGATTCTCAATATTTGCAAATTCAATTTCCGTTGAATGACAGGGCCACCTGAAGGATAATTGTACAGGCTGGTGAAATGATAGTTGTCCAGTACAGTTTGGCGATTATCGTGCTGCTACCGGCAGGCTTCCATCACCTTCTCCTCCTTCAAATATGAAGACATATCATCGCTGCTTCGTTTGACTTCAGCAGCACCCATTTGTAAACAGTTTCCCAAACGGATTAGCTGCAAGCATTGAGTGTTCACCAGGCGTAACAATTATCAGCATTCACCAGGAAGAGTCCCAACCTGAAGCATCACCCATCCTTTTTCTCCACAGATGCTGCCTGACCGGCTGAGTTACTCCAGCACTTTGTGTCCATCTTTGGTATAGACCAACATCTGCAGTTCCTTTCTGTACACCAGGTCTGTCTGTTTCAGTCCAGGTGTGAAGAAGAGTCTTGACCCTAGACATCACCTATCCATGTCCTCCAGAGATGCTGCCTGACCCGCTGAGTTACTCCAGCACTTTGTGACTTTCGTAAACCAGCGTCTGTAGTTCTTGGTTTATGTGTGTGTGTGTGTCCTTCCTAAATTATTGCAATATTGGGAGACATGGTGTTGGAAGAACCACTGCCTTTTTTGGCAAGGGCCAGGAATCAAATGTTCTGCATTTCCCTCCCCAAACATTTAAGCCTTATATTTATTATTCCGCAAGTTACTGAATCACACACAGGTCACCACCTCAGCTAATTACTGGAGCAAGCTCCTAATGGCATTATTTCCACATCTCATCATGACTTCAAGCTTACTAAAGTAATTATATTCAGCGATATTGAGAAGCTGGAGAGAGCATGGATCAATAGATCCCCTTGTGGCATCATGCTCATTCATTTGCACGTATGTGCGTGCATGCACACACGTGCTCTGTGCGAGTTCAACTCTGACACACAAACGATTTAGTAATAAATCGCAGTGTTTATTGTAAATTTAAATTAGTTTAGTTTCGAGATACAGTGCAGAAACGGGCCCTCTGGCCCACCGAGTCCGCTTCGACCAGCGATCCCCGCACAACAAGATTATCTGACACGCACTCGGGCCAATTTACAACTTGCCAAGCCAATTAGCCGACAAACCTGCTCGTCTTTGTAGCAACTCTACCGCTGTGCCAACATAACAGTGGATAAAGGAAGATCAAAATGGCAGAAAACACATTTCCATTGAACCTGCGATAAAGGAAATGTATCTCAGCTCTCACAAGAGAGTTATGAATCTGTGGAATGCTCTGCCTCAGAAGACAGTGGAGGCCAACTCTCTGGATGCTTTCAAGAGAGAGTTAGATAGGGCTCTTAAAGATAGCAGAGTCAGGGGATATGGTGAGAAGGCAGGAACGGGGTACAGATTGTGGATGATCAGCCATGATCACAATGAATGGCGGTGCTGGCTCGAAGGGCCCAATGGCCTACTCCTGCACCTATTGTCTATTGTCTCTCAGTGAAGAGTTAGAATCCAGAATCAAGCAACTGGGTTGGAGTGGGATTCGAGTCACAGGCAGGCCCAAGTAGGCAAAAACGAATTGACAGATGTTTAAAGGAAATGTGAAGGGAAGCTTTTAGTTTTTACACACAGAGGGAGGTGGGTGCCCAGTACACACTGCCAATGGTGCAGATTGAGGCAGATATGTTAGTGGTGTTTAAGTGGATTTTTAGTTAAGCCCCTGTCCCACTTAGGAGACCTAAACAGCAACCTCTGGTGACCTTGCCCGCCACCCAAAAAAAAAATCAAGGTGGAGGTGACCTGCAACCTCCTACCACCTCCCAGGCATTTGTTGAAAACCTTCCTCGACTATGTAGAAAACCGGCTTCGACTAGACCTGCGACTAAAAAATTATCGATTTTTAAAACTGCAACATATTTTTGGTCGAGGCCGGTTTTAATCACGATGAAAAAATAGCAGCAACCTAGATGAAGCCTCGACCACCGCGGAAACCACTTTCGACCATTAGGGAGAGTGACCAAAACCTCCGGTGACCTCATGAAAACCTTGGGTGGCAGGCAAGGTCACCAGAGGTTGCTGTTTAGGTCTCCTAAGTGGGACACGGGCTTTAGGCACATGGATCTGCATGGAATGGAGGAACATGGATCACGAGCAGTCCGGGAGGTCAGTTTAACTTGGCATCATGCTGGACACAGATATTGTGGGGCCTAATGGGTCATTTCCTGTGAAGATAGACACAAAGTGCTGGAGTAACTCAGCGGGACAGGCAGCATCTCTGGAGAGAAGGAATGGGTGACGTTTAGGGTGGAGACCCTCGTGCTGTATAGCTCTATGTTCTAGAATGTATAAGAAAGAACTGCAGATGCTGGTTAAAATCGAAGGTAGACACAAAATGCTGGAGTAACTGAAGGGTCTCGACCCGAAACGCCGCCCATTCCTTCTCTCCAGAGATGCTGCCTGTCCCGCTGAGTTACGCCAGCATTTTGCGTAAACCTAGATCTATGTTCTGTTTTTTTCTTCATCAAGGGACACCTGTTAATCAGTTGGGCGTCACAACAAAGAGACTCATTGCCACCTTTATTGATTCAGGCGGTATAAAAAAAACCAAATATAATTCTCAAATTACCAGGGAGAGATGAATCATCAACTGACCAGTCTGGTTGTCTAACAAGAGAATCACTGTAAAAACACTCCTATTTACAAGCTGACGCAAGATAAGTTTATTAGTTTAGAGATACAGCACAGAAACGGGCCCTTCGGCCCACCGAGTCTGCACTGACCAGCGATCCCCGCACACTAATACTATCCTACACACACTGGGGACAATTTACAATTTTACCAAAGCCAATTAGCCTACCTTTGGAGTGTGGGAGGAAACCAGAGCAACCGGAGAAAACTCATTAAAGGCCAACTTCCCTCCTGGGATATATAAAGTTCTACTTTAGTCTTCAGTCTGAAGAAGGGTCTTCACCCGAAACGTCACCCATTCCTTCCCTCCAGAGATGCTGACTGACCCGCTGAGTTACTCCAGCTGTTTGTGTCTATCTTCGGTGTAAACCAGCATCTGCAGTTCCTTCCTACACAATGAATGAAGTTAATGGATTCATATTATACTGGGATTGTTCTGCGCTTGTAGTTGTCACACAGAACCAGAGCTACTGATAATAGTGAACAGGACCTGGTGTCACTGGTGATTGTGATCAGCATTCAGAGTCACGAGTAACAGTAAGAATAATTCACACTCGCACCTGGAGGTGCAAGTGTGTGGAATTATCTGCCTCAATAGACAATAGGTGCAGGAGTAGGCCATTTGGCCCTTTGAGCCAGCACCGCCATTCAATGTGATCATGGCTGATCATCCCCAATCAGTACCCTGTTCCTGCCTTCTCCCCATATCCCCTGACTCCGCTATTTTTAAGAGCCCTATCGAGCTCTCTCTTGAAAGTATCCAGAGAACCTGCCTCCACCGCCCTCTGAGGCAGAGAATTCCACAGACTCACCACTCTCTGTGAGAAAAAGTGTTTCCTCGTCTCCGTTCTAGGGCATCAGAGGGCATCTGTTCTAGGGCATCTGAAAAATAGCGGAGTCAGGGGATATGGGGAGAAGGCAGGAACGGGGTACTGATTGGGGATGATCAGCCTTGATCACATTGAAAAGCGGTGCTGGCTCGAAGGGCCAAATGGCCTACTCCTGCACCTATTGTCTATTGTCAGTCAGTCATAGTCATACATTTATGCCTGTCCCGCTGAGTTACTCCAGCATTTTGTGTTTATCTTCGATTTAAACCAGCACCTGCAGTTCCTTCCCTGCACGTAAATACAGTTCTATGGGGTAGTGGTTCTACCGTAAGGTGGAGTTTGTCCAATGGACACCGGCCGGCACTTACCGAAGACAGTGAGGTTGACCTGGCTCTCTCTGTTTCCGGTTGGGAAGGTCGCAAACTCACAGATGTACACTCCCTCGTCCATGAGCTCCAGCCTGGACATCTCAATGGTGGCGTCGCTGAGAGAGGGGTTCTTGAAGGAGACTCTGTGCTTGTACGGCGGCAGGACGGACTCGCCCATCGTGGGGTGGTAGATGGCGATGTTCTGCTTCGATCCGTTGGTCGCCTTCTGCCATGTCACCTGCGTGATTTTGATGGTGGGGTCGTTGTTGACGAAGGTGCATCGCAACACCACGCTGGTGCCGATAAACGCCGACAAGCTCTCGTCCACTGTCACGGTCTGCGCCTGGAAAACTACAACAACACACCCCTCGTTAGAAGTCAGTCGGAATAATCGACAATAGACAATAGGTGCAGGAGTAGGCCATTCGGCCCTTCGACCCAGCACCGACATTCAATGTGATCATGGCTGATCATCCCCAATCAGTACCCCGTTCCTGCCTTCTCCCCATATCCCCTGACTCTGCTATCTTTAAGAGCCCTATGTAGCTCTCTCTTGAAAGCATCCAGAGAACCGGCCTCCACCGCCCTCTCCCCATATCTCCTGACTCCGCTATTTTTCAGAGCCCTATCAAGCTCTCTCTTGAAAGCATCCAGTGAATTGGCCTCCACTGCCTCCGAGGCAGAGAATTCCACAGATTCACAACCCTCTGTGTGAAAAAGTTTTTCCTCATCTCCGTTCTATGGCTTACCCCTTATTCTTAAACTGTGACCCCTGGTTCTGGACTCCCCCAAGATCAGGGACATGTTTCCTGCCTCTAGCCTGTCCAAACCCTTAATAATCTTATATGTTACAATAAGATCTCCTCTCATCCTCCTAAATTCCAGAGTATACAAGCCCAGCTAACAGCTACGTGCACGGTTCTTCATATGACTAAAGGGCCTGTCCCATTTACGCGATTTTATTCGGCAACTTGCCGGCACCCGTCATGGTCCGCTGGGTGACGCCTGTGTGGACGTGAGTAGTCACCCAAAGAGTCGTACCTTTTTCTGATCGCTGCTGGATCAGCCACCTGCCATGACTATGACTGGTGCCCTTAACGCACACACAAAGCATTGGTCCCAAAGGACTTGGCAGCCTCGGAAGGGGCCAGAGCGTGTCGCTACATTGGTTCCTTGATGGCAAGTACAGGCACAGACAATGCCTATCAACGCAGCATCTGTACAAGCAGAGGGCTTCAACCCAAGAACAGCTGTGTTACTGAAGATGGACACAAAACGCTGGAGTAACTCGGCGGGTCGGGCGGTATCTCTGGAGAATATGGACGGGCGACGTTTCAGGTCGGGAGCCTTCTTCAGTCTGAATGAAGGTCCTGACCTGAAACGTCACCCATCCATTTTCTCCGGAGATGCCGCCTTACCCGCTGTGATACTCCAGCATTTTGTGTCTATCTTCGATAGAAACCAGCATTCGCAGTTCCTTCCTACACCACAGGTTTATAGGTTAATAGCCCTGTCCCACGGTACGAGTTCATTCCAAGAGCTCTCCCGAGTTAAAAAAAAATCAAACTCATGGTAAGCGCGTAGAATGAACGTAGCGGGTACGTCGGAGCTCGGGGACGTCTCTTAGCGGCTCGTAACGCTAACGGCAGGTACTCGGGAAGACTCGCTAACGGCAGGTAAGCACGGGAAGACTCGTGAAGATTTTTCAACATGTTGAAAAATGTCCACGAGAGCCCCGAGTACCGACGAGTGGCCATTACCGTAAATCTCCGAGTTCGAACCAGGGCAAACTCGGGAGAACTCTTGGAATGAACTCGTACCGTGGGACATGGGTTTTAAGGTGAAGGTGAAAAGATTTAACAGGAGTCTGATGGACAGCTTTTTCACACAAAGGGTGGTGGGTGTATTGAACGAGCTGCCAGAGGAGGTAGTCGAGGCTGGGACTATCGCAACGGTTAAGAACCAGTTAAACAGGTACATGGATAGGAGAGGTTTGGAGGGATATGGGTCAAACACAGGCAGTGTAGATGGGACATGTTGGCCGGTGTGGGCAAGTTGGGCCTGTTTCCACGCTGTGCGACTGACTCTATGACCATAGCGGTATTACCATCTGTACTGCACTGATGTCACAGGAAGCTGAAGACACTCAACGACAAAAGACTTCAATCTGATACCGTCGACTTTAATTTGAGAGTACTGCTTTATTACATTAAGCGCTGAAGAATTAATAAACAATCTGCATTCATTAAGGAATTCCATAAGACATAAGACATAAGTTACATAAGACATGTGGTGAGAGGATACTTGTGAGGGGGAGGAGGAGGGGGAGGGGTGCAAGAGGCTGGCTGTAGAAAGGGCACCGTCTCGGAGAGTGAGAATAGCAACTATTTATTTCGCAGCAAGGATCGTGTCAAGCCAAATTCTTCAAGTAACAATACAAGTGCTGGTTTACATAACGCACTGTGTTCAGTCCAGGGAACTAATTTCCATTCCTGTGGATCAGCACAAGTTTTGAGAGAACAACATAATTAATGACGAGAATGAGTTCCTGGAGCCATGTGTGCACGTTCCCACCGGCAAAGCCCACTGCCCGGCCAGTCTTTCCTCCGTCACCCGCGGCTGTAGTCTTTCAGCTCAACGTTTCCAAATGCCCAATATTTATTCATGGAAAAATATATCATATGGACTATTACATCTCAATGCCACGCTACCAATCAATGCAGCCCCCACAGACTCGCTGAACGCTGCCAAGTTTCACTGTTCCCATGGACGGGTAACTATTGATGCACTGACCTACTGTAGATATGTACCCAGCGCAGGGAGCGCACAGCAGAGCCCAGCAACGCATTACGTTACAGTATACACTCACACACACACACTCACACACACACTCACACACACTCACTCACACACACACACAGCAGAGCTCAGCACTGCATTATTGTACAGTACGCACACACCCTCACAAACACACTCACAAACACTCACACACACTCACAAACATTCAAACACACACTCAGAAACACACACAAACACTCACACACTGACACACAGCAGAGCTCAGCACTGCATTATGTTACAGCACACACACACACACACTCACTATTCACACTTGTGCTTTGTATTAGAGAAGTCACTGAAGAGCAAACAATTCTAGATATAAACATTTTGTGTACAGGTCATGTCGTTAGACCAGACTTGCCCTCGGAAATTCAACCTTTTTTTCTCAACTGTAACAAGCCCCTTGGGGCTCATCACATCAATGAGCCTTGAAGTGTAGGAACAAAATACCCACATCAACATGTACACACACACACACAGGACAACGGTCATCTATTCGAGCAGCTCTGTGGTTTTCCAGTTAATTTCCGATTAGTTTTTTACCTCCCTAAGATTTACCAGAGAGCCTTACAGCATGGAAACAGGCCCTTCAAAAAGAAAAAAAACAATTCTTCAAGCCCCATATTGGTTGCACAGTGGCACAGCAGTAGAGCTATCACCTCAGCCCCAGATTCAATTGTGACTACATGTACTGTCGGAACAGAGTTTGCACGTTCTCGCCGTGACCTGCGTGGGTTTTCTCAGAGATCTTCGGTTTCCTCCCACACTCCAAAGACGTGCAGGTCTGTAGGTTAATTGGCTTGGTGTAAATGTAAAATTGTCCCTAGTGTGTGTGTGTGCGTAGGATAGTGTTAGTGTGCGGGGATCGCTGGTCGGCGCGGACTCGGTGGGCCGAAGGGCCTGTTTCCGCGCTGTATCTCTAAATCTCAATTGCATTCAACATCCCACCTCATTAATACTGAACTTAATCCACGCAAGGCCTTAGCTCTCATTCCAACTCAGTTAAAAAAAACAACGGCTCCCAGCTCCATTTTGTCAAATTCGTCCCCATGTTCTGGGAACAGGAGTATTAAACACACTTGATTCTGCACAGTATGTGGTCCTTGCAGTAAATCGCTCAAATTAAACCGTAGATCTTCAGCTGTCATGCACAGGTTATTTCAACATATCATAGCTAAACACCAAGGAGATTATCTGTGTGGAGCAGGTTGAAAAATACACACAGACAGAGCCCTACCTCCCTCCTCCCCATAAAATGTCCACAGCGCACTGGCGATAACACTGCTTATTCCAGTTCATGCTGTTTATGTGAAGCAGATAAGGACAGGAATCATTTTTGCCCTTGAAGGCAGAGGGCAATTTTTACTCATCAGCAGTTTCAGCAGAGCGATCCTGAAACTATTACACAGTCAGTGAAAAATAGTCTCTACTGAGAGGATGTTGCACTCACATCTTCAAATATAGGTCTCCACAAGGAACGTTCAAAGCAGCAGTGTCTCGCAGAAGATTGTGTGTGTGTGTGTGTGTGTGTGTGTGTCTGTGTGTGTGTGTCTGTGTGTGTGTCTGTGTCTGTGTGTGTGTCTGTGTCTGTGTCTGTGTGTCTGTCTGTGTCCTTGTCTGTGTCTGTGTCTGTGTCTGTGTCTGTGTGTGTCTGTGTCTGTGTCTGTGTCTGTGTCTGTGTCTGTGTGTGTGTCTGTGTGTGTCTGTGTGTGTGTCTGTGTGTGTCTGTGTGTGTCTGTGTGTCTGTGTGTCTGTGTGCGTGTGCGTGTCCGTGTCCGTGTCCGTGTCCGTGTCTGTGTGTGTGTCTGTGTGTGTGTGTGTGCGTGCGTGCGTGTGTGTGTGGGCAGCTGGTCGTGTGGTCGGATGTCTGTGCAGGATTAGGCCATTCGGCCCATCAAAGAGGGCAGCACAGTGGTGCAGCATCAGAGAAGTAGACAAACTTGTCCCTCAAAAAAGCTTTTGAGGGTACCTCAGTACACGTGACAATAGACCAAACTAAAATATGATTATGCCTCTGGGAATGACTAGCTGTTTGCGATTTTCAGCGTCAATATTTCAACTCTCCAGAATTGGTCCAGATTCTCGCTCAGACTTTGGACTAATACACCCCATCGATTTTCTGGTGAAGTTGCCGTTTTCAGATAAAACGCAAGCACTGAAGCAAACATCCTCGAGGCGGTCCTGGGTTTCAGAGATGCTGCAATTAGTGTCTTTAGCCAGAGAGTAAGCATGACGTTCGTGGGTCACTCACATCTGCGCACAGTGATACCACTGCAGCCGAGTACGTGCTTGTGTTAAAACAATGCCCGAGGTTCCAAACCTGTGTACGTTGAATTGGTGCACTGCTCTCTAATCCCAGCCACCCCCTGAAATACGCTTTCTCCTCTCTCTCCCCCCCCCCCCCCACGACCAACACCCCCCTGCCTCACCCCTTCTACCACCACCACCCACGCCTCATTTCCCTCCCCCACCCCTGACTCAGTCTCGACCCAAAACGTCACCTATTCCTTTTCTCCAGAGACGCTGCCTGTCCCGCGGAGTTACTTTAGTTTAGAGCTACAGCGCGGAAACAGGCCCTTCGGCCCACCGAGTCCGCCCCGACCAGCGATCCCCGCACACTAACACCATCCTACACACGCCAAGCCAATTAACCTACAAACCTGCACGTCTTTGGAGTGCGGGACGAAACCGATGATCTCGGAGAAAACCCACGCAAGCCACGGGAAGAACGCACAAACTCCGTACAGGCAGCACCTGTGGTCGGGATGGAACCCGGGTCTCTAGCGCTGCGAGCGCTGTAAGGCAGCAACTCTACCGCTGCGCCACCGTGCCGCTCTTTGTGTCTATCTTCTCCAGCACTTTGTGTCTATCGTCGGTTTAAACCAGCATTTGCAGTTCCTACCTACACATCATCAAAACCTTTGTTCCAATGTCCAATGGATACAGCGTTGGCTCATGTTCACACAGATTGTAAAGTTTTGTTCCTTTTAATGTTTGACCGAAATAAACATATTCATTCATTCATTCAAAATTAGGCCATTCGGCCCATCAAGTCTACTCTGCCATTCAATCATGGCTGATCTATCTTTCCCTCACAACCCCATTCCCCTGCCTTCTCCACATAACCCTTGACACCCCGTACTAGAATAGTGGACCCGCCGTCTGTGGCAATGAATTCCACAGATTCACCACCCTCCGACTAAAGAAATTCCTTCTCTTCTTCCTAAATATACTCAGTATATTCAACAATGGGAATTCACAGGGAATCATGAAAATCTGAGATTAGGTTGGGAAAGTGAATTTGAGGTAAACAAACTGAATGACACTGCGTTCGAATCTGTTCATCTATTGGCCATAATCACACGTTAGCAATTTTAATCAAATCTATAAGGTGACTTAATGTTTGGGAAAGTGAATTAGGTGCGCGCCGGGGCTCTAACACCACGACCCTGCATTAACCGGCGTGGCTTTAATGGCCACGGGATGATCACCATCGCCCGCCGGGGGCTTTGACTTTGACTCTGACATCGGGGGGGGGGGGGGGGGGGCAGTGGAGAGATACGTTTTTTTTGCCTTCCATCACAGCGCTGTGATGGATGGATGTGTAAATTGTGTTGTGTCTCCGGTCTTCTTCGTTTTGTATTGTATGGCTGCAGAAACGACATTTTGTTTGGACCTCAAGGGGTCCAAATGACAAATTTGTCCAAAAGACAAATAAACAAATTGTTTCTTTATCCCACAGTCTTAAACTGATACTTGTTTCCCATCAACTTTTGTAGACCAATTTTCTGTGGTTTCATCATTCTAAACATAGTTTTGAACAAAACCTTCACTGAGTAAGCTAAAGAAACTTAGACCCCTGCCCACGTTATGTACAAGTCACCAAGTCCGACTGTAGGTAGACACAAAATGCTGGAGTAACTCAGCGGGACAGGCAGCATCTCTGGAGAGAAGGATTGGGTGACGTTTCGGGTCGAGACCCCTTCTTCAGACTGAGGCTCAGGGGAAAGGGAAACAAGAGATATAGGACAAATGAGGGGAGGTTCAACGGGATCTGGGGGGTTCTTGTTCATCAGTCAATGAAAGTAAGCATGCAAGTAAAGCAGGCAGTGAAGAAAGCAAATGGCACGACAGCCTTAATAAGGACCTCAACCCGAAATGTCACCCATTCCTTCCCGCTTTCTCCCCATATCCCTTGATTCCGTTAGCCCCAAGAACTCTATCTAACTCTCTCTTGAATACATCCAGTGAATTGGCCTCCACTGCCTTCTGTGGCAGAGAATTCCACAGATTCACAACTCTGTGTAAAAAAGATTTTCCTCATCTCAGTCCTAAATGGCCAACCCCTTATTCTTAAACTGTGAACCCAGGTTCTGGACTCCCCTACAGTTAGCTCAAGTAACAATGTCAGCACATAGTGATAATAATAATACATTTTATTTATATAGTGCTTTTCAAGGACTCAAAGTTAGAGATTACGGTTGGCATGCTGTTAGGAGGCCTGGAATATAGCTCGACAGGTCAGTACACTAGAATGAATCAGACCTTGGCAGCCTAGGGTATAAATTACGATTGGAATTAAAACTAGCCAGTAGGAGTAATGAATGGTGACATGAGATGATTGGATTTTCATTATCACGCTGTGTGATTCATTAATACCCTCGGCAAAGAGGAACCTGCTCCATCTCCCTGGTTTGTGTGATGGGCAACACCAAATGCACCACCGCCTTCCACCTTCAATTGTCCATTATGCTGATCCAGAGAACCATCTCCTGCAAGAGTAACCGGAGATACGTGTAGTCCTCTCCAGCAATATCCATATGAATAGTATCACCACTTGCTCAATGCAGTACCCACTTCCAACCATCATAATATCCTACTTTGGATGCAGTTAGGGCGATCACGGTGGCGCAGCGGTAGAGTTGCTGCCTTATGCAGCGAATGCAGCGCCAGAGACCCGGGTTCGATCCCGATTACCGGTGCTGCCTGTACGGAGTTTGTACGTTCTCCCCGTGACCTGCGTGGGTTTTCTCCGAGATCATCTGTTTCCTCCCACACTCCAAAGACGTACAGGTTTGTAGGTTAATTGGCTTGGTAAATGTAAACATTGTCCCTCGTGGGTGTAGGATAGTGTTAATGTGCGGGATCGCTGGTCGGCGCGGACCCGGTGGGCCGAAGGGCCTGTTTCCGCGCTGTATCTCTAAACTAAACTAAACTGACACTATTATTAACTTTCGCTCCTTTTAATGGCCAGCATTTTCCAACCTCCATTATAACTCCGGCAGGGATTAGCGCTCAGCACGCATCTAATCGTTGCACACGTGCTTGGAGTGCTGCTGCTTGCAGCCAACCTTGTTGGTAAAAGCAATGCTGCCCCAGAGCTCCATCCATCCTCCACCAACCCAGACCCGCTCGGCCAGACGGCTGTGGAGGCCAAGTCAATGGATATTTTTACGGCAGAGATCGACAGAGTCTTGAATAGTACGGGTGTCAGGACTTACGGGGAGAAGGCAGGAGAAAGTCTGAAGGGTCTCGACCCGAAACCTCACCCATTCCTTCTCTCCAGAGATGCAGCCTGTCCCGCTGAGTTACTCCAGCATTTTGAGTCTATCTTAGGCAGGAGAAAGGTTGAGAGATCAGCCATGATTGAACGGCAGAGAAGACTGGATGGGCCGAATGGCCTGATTCTTCTCCTATCACTTACGAACCTATGAACCCCCAACAATGCTCAACGTGCCAGCTCCACCATAGCTTGCCCGCAAGTAGTGGCCACACGGGAGATCAGTGGACGTGCTTTGCCAGAGGCAGAGCCCAGAGGAATGGCAGATACAGCGGTCACTGCAACCGGCAGCAAGGCGCTAAAAGCATTTGCAGAAGCTGACGCCGGCTAATTGGAAAAGGTTTCCGACGCCAAGCACTGGGTGGATAAGATAAGCAGATGCAGCATTGGTAAACTGGCACCAGACAAAGTTCCTCTGGGGATCACGGGTTCAGATCCACTCATCGTCTGTCACCCGGTCGGTGCCACTGCAGAAAGGATTTGCCAGCAAGTTGAAGCTTCCTGAAGAGTGAAGTGATCCCAATGAGAATGAAGAGAAGGTGGGAAACGGCCAAAGGGCGGCACATTGGAAACCGGGGCTCCTGGAGAAAACCCACATGGTCACACTGTTCCTTAGTCACAGGGTGGTGAATCTGTGGAATTCTTTGCCACAGAAGGTTGTGGGGGCCAAGTCAGTGGATATTTTTAAAGCGGAGATAGATTCATGACGAGTACAGGCGTCAGGGGTTATGGGAGAAGGCAGGAGAATGGGGTTGAGAGGGAGAGATAGATCAGTCACGATTGAATGGTGGAGTAGACTTGTCGGGCCAAATAGGCTAATTCTACTCCTATCACATATGACGGGGACAATGTACAAACTCTGCACACTGACAGCACCCCTAGTCAGGATCGAACCTGGGTTTTGGGCGCTGTAAGGCAGCAACTCTACCGTTGCGCCACCATTACAAGCAAAGGTTGGACAAGTTAAGGTTGTACCTTTTGGAGTAGAGAAGAGCGGTAGACGACAAGACAATAGGTGCAGGAGTAGGCCATTCGGCCCTTCGAGGCAGCACCGCCATTCAATGTGATCATGGCTGATCATCCCCAATCAGTACCCCGTTCCTGCCTTCTCCCCATATCCCCTGACTCCGCTATCTTTAAGAGCCCTATCTAGCTCACTCTTGAAAGCATCCAGAGAACCTGCCTCCACCGCCCTCTGAGGCGGAGAATTCCACGACTTGACTGAAATATACACGGGTCGCGAGCGGTCTTGACGGAGGGCATGCAGAGAGGATATTTCCTCTTGCTGGAGAATTTACAAGCAGGAGTCACCGTTTAAAAATCGGGGGTCATGCACTGAAGACAGGCGAGGGGGAAACTTCCCCTCGGAAGGTCATCATTGGATCTCACCACCTCAAAGGACAGTGAGGGCAGTCTTAAATATTCCAAAATCAGAACTTGAGGAATACTTGATTGGAAAGGGGGTGGAAGATTCCGATGGGGGTGAGCACGGAATGTGCGGATGAGGTACAAGATCCCCCATGAATTTATTAAATGGGGAGAAGCCCGATGGAGCAAGTGACATGCTCTTGCTATTTTACACAGGTGTGTAACGTCACAATGGACGCAACAGTGAATAGAAATCTACTTCTCTCCCACCACCAGGATTTCATTACCAACTATGCAACTGAGGAACGTTTGGAAAACTATTACTAAAATGGACACCCGCCTCTCATTCCTGACGAGTTTGAGTTGAGCTTATTGTCACGTGTACCGAGGTACAGTGAAAAGCCTTTTGCTGCGTGCTAACCAGTCAGCGGAAAGACAATACATGATTACAATCGAGCCGTTCACAGCGTACAGATACGTGCTAAAGGGAATAACGTGAATAGCACTCCGTGCAAGTTAAATCCAGTAAAGTCCGAGCAAAGACAGAGATGGTCCCCAGTGTCTCCATGAGGTAGATTGGAGTTTAGGACCGAAGATAGACACAAAAAGCTGGAGCAACTCAGCGGGCCAGGCAGTATCTCTGGAGAGAAAGGAATGGGTGACGTTTCGGGTCGACAACCCTTCTTCAGACTCTGCTCTCTAGCTGTTGGTAGGAGGGTTCAGTTGCCCGATTACAGCTGAAATGTGACAATGCAAGATGGAGTAGGATCTGGTAACCCAACGAGATCACCCTTTCCGTTTAGAAGCCGCTCTTACACAGGGCATTGTTCCAAAACAGTGGGCGGAAATCGTTTTAAAACTTGGGGGTGGGGGGGGGGAACCACACAATGAGGCTGCCATCTAGGACAGGGTCGGCAACCTATGGCCCAGGGGGCGGATCCGGCCCCTAACCCAAAATCTTTCGGGCCCGTTTTTTTTTTCCCAATTAGTTTTCTCGGACCTGGGAACTGCAGCCAGACCTGGGCAAGCGAGTCGACCTGGACTGGCTGTAGTACCCAGGTCACAAAACATTGGGGGGGGTGGGGGGAGATTGTCCCCCACCTCTCAAAACATGGGGGGGGGGGGGACTGGGCCCCCATCGTCCCCTTCAGGATTTCCGCCCATGTTCCAACAGGTCAGATGGCTGTTTTAGCATCCATTAGGACGGCAGCAGGGAGAGGATTCTCAAGAGCCCTTTGAGGTAAACAGTGCTGAGGGAGCATGTGGCGCTCCCAGCTGCTGATGCCTCCCACTCTCTGCACATTTGTCCAAGTTGGCTGCTTATGTCTCTGGCATAGTGCTGCTGTCAGCCTGTGCCGTAATCCTCGCCTGCAGACACTGTTCTCAGACACACCTCCGGTACCCAGGGAGTGCTCGCAACAATACAGCAAGGCAGAAGAGAGAGGGCTCACACACACACAGTCACTAATAGCTATTGCAAGGAATCAAAAGGGCTGAACTGCCAATTAGCAGAAGCCAACTGTCCTTCGAGCTCCCGGCCAATGAGTGACAACGTACGGACTACAGCCAAAGGTGCAACTGTGGACATGGAGCTCTGCACAAGGTGTGGAAAGGTGTGCTGATGAGAAATCTCAGTCAAACGCCAAGCTTTCAATAATATCTTCCCAAGACTCATCATTTGTTTAATTCAGTTTAGTGATACAGCGCGGAACCGACCCTTCGGCCCACCAAGTCCGTGCTGACCAGCGAACTCAGAGTACCACAACTATCGTGCACGTTGGGGCACATATAATTTTGCCAAAGCCAATTAACCTACAAACCCGTACGTCTTTGGGGTGTGGGAGGACACCGGAGATCCTGGAGAAAATCCACAGGGAGAACGTGCAAACTCCGTACAGACAGCACTCGTCGTCAGGATCGATCCGGCCTGTAACGTCGCCCATTCATGTCCTCCTAAGATGCTGCCTGATCCGCTGAATTACTCCCATTACTTTGGATCTTTTTTTGTTGTAAACCAGCAGTACCTTGTGTAAGTAAGTAAGTTTTATTTATATAGCACGTTTAAATCAACTTGCGTTGAAACCAAAGTGCTTTACATAAAAGAAATAATTAGGTTTCCGTACATCAGTACTTCAAGAACAATAGGTATGGATATCCTTTCACATACTGTGTAGGAAGGAACTGCAGATGCTGTTTAAAAACCGAAGAAAGATGCAAAAGCAGGAGTAACTCAGCGGGACAGCAGCATCTCTGGAGAGAAGGAATGGGTGACGTTTCAGGTCGAGACCCCTTCTTCAGACGTCTCGACACGAAACGCACACGCCATTCCTTCTCTCCAGAAATGCGGCCTATCCCGCTGAGTTACTCCAGCTGTCTGTGTCTATCTTCTTTGATAGAGTGGTTTACCTTTCCAATGAAATGACGGCATGATACCATTATTATTGCACGGCAATGTATTTTCACGGTGGGTGTAAACCACAAATTTGGAATATTACCAGCTGAGATCAAAGTGAAATGTGAAACCTGGCTAAGCTGTCAGACTGCGGAATTACAACTCATCCCAGCAGTTCATATTGAAACAGCTCGCACACAAGGATTTCCAGAGGGAGTATGTGTTTTTACAATCCAACTTATTTACTTTGCAAAAGAACCCTTTCATTTGGAAAACAACATTTTAAATAATCAGCAACAGAGGAGTTTTGGCAAGTTTCACCGATCAGAGAGATTATGGTTGCAATAGAACCAGATCACACTAAACACACCCTTTTAACAGATATGATGTATCACAGGATAATGGCTGTGGTTTTCAGTGGAACTGTAAAGGACATCCAGAATTAATCTGTGTAGGAGGGAACTGCAGATGTTGGTTACACCGAAAATAGACACAAAATGCTGGAGTTTAGTTTAGACATACAGCACGGAAAAGCTGGGCCCTCGCCATGCCGACCAGCGATCCCCGCACATTAACACCATCCTACACCCACCAGGGACAATTTTTACATTTACCAAGCCAATTAACCTACACAAACCTGCACGTCTTTGGAGTAACTCCGCGGAATCAGGCAGCGTCTCTGACAGACGAAATCTACAAGGCCTCGTCTAGGCGGAAACGGCTTTCTATTCTGCCGCAAGTATTCAGGACAAAGTGGATGTCAGAGCAAATTGACCCCATGAACGGTGAGCTGGGAGGGGCGGGAGACCTTCGTGGAAATGCAGAACAGCAGCGCAAAGAAAACTAAACGTAAACCTGCAGGTACAGAAGGCAGTGAAGGATACACATGGCATGTTGGCCTTCATAGCAAGAGGACTTTAGTATAGGAGCAAGGAGGTCCAACTGCAGTTGTACAGGATCCTGGTGAGACCACACCTGGAGTATTGTGTGCAATTGGTCTCCTAATTTAAGGAAGGATATTCTTGCTATTGAGGGAGTGCAGCGTAGGATCACCAGGTTAATTCCCAAGATGGCGGGACTGACATATGATGAAAGAATGGTCGACTGGGCTTGTATTTAGAAGGATGAGAGCGGATCTTACAGAACCGTATAAAAATCTTAAGGATTGGACAGGCCAGATGCAGGAAAAAATTCCCTCTCGCTCACACTTGTCCTCTTCATGAAGGTGCTTACTGATGGAGAAGTGGCACAGAAGAGGTGATCAAGCCTAGGGATCAGCCATGTTGTGGACCAAGTGGACAACTCCTATTATCTTGTATTCGAGATACAGCACGGCCCACAGAGTCCATGCCAGCCATCGACTACCCGTTCATCCTTGCATGTTAGGGGCCGCTCGTCTACAAACCTGCATATCTTTGGGATGTTGGAGGAAACCAGACTTACTGGGGGAACTGGTCCAGGACCAGGGGCCACAGTTTAAGAATAAGGGCTAGGCCATTTAGGACTGAGATGAGGAAAAGCTTTTTCACTCAGAGAGTTGGGAATCTGTGGAATTCTCTGCCACAGAAGGCAGTGGAGGCCAATTCACGGAATGTTTTCAAGAGAGAGTTAGATATAGCTCTTAGGGCAAATGGAATCAAGGGATATGGGGAGAAAGCAGGATCGGGGTACTGATCCGCCATGATCATATTGAATGGTGGTGCTGGCTCGAAGGGCCGAACGGCCTTCTCCTGCATCTATTTTCTATGACTATAGACAAAGAATGCTGGAGTAACTCAGCGGGCCAGGCAGCGTGTCTGGATAGAAGGAATGGGTGACATTTTGGGTCGAGACCCTTCTTCAGACCGCGATGGGGGAAGAGGTAAACTAGGGATATGAAGAGGTACAGAACAAATGAACGAAAGGTACGCAAAGGGACAAATCAAGCCAGAAACAGACTCTTCTACTGAAGGAGAATATGCTCAGACACTCCGTATAGCAGCAAGCTGGCCATGTATAGACAATAGACAATAGGTGCAGGAGTCGGCCATTTGGCCCTTCCAGCCAGCACCGCCATTCAATGTGATCATGGCTGATCATCTCCAATCAGTACCCCGTTCCTGCCTTCTCCCCATATCCCCTGACTCCGCTATTTTTAAAGAGCCCTATCCGGCTCTCTTGAGCTCTCCTATCCAGAGAACCTGCCTCCACCGCCCTCTGAGGCAGAGAATTCCACAGACTCACCACTCTCTGTGAGAAAAAGTGTTTCCTCGTCTCCGTTCTAAATGGCTTACTCCTTATTCTTAAACTGTGTGTGGCCCCTGGTTCTGGACTCCCCCAACATCGGAAACATGTTTCCTGCCTCTAGTGTGTCCAAGCCCTTAACAATGTTTGTTTTGTTTTGGTGATTGTATTGGTGCCACATCCTGCACCCACACACAACTGACTGACTTCATCCGCTTCACCACCAACTTCCATCCGGCACTCAAATACACCTGGACCATTTCCGACACTTCCCTACCATTCCTTGACCTCACTATCTCCATCGCAGGTGATAGACTTCTTACCGACATCCACTACAAACCTACCGACTCCCATGGCTATCTGGACTACACTTCTTCCCACCCTGCTTCCTGTAAGGACTCCATCCCCCACTCCCAATTCCTCCGTCTACGCCGCATCTGCTCCCAGGATGAGGCGTTCCACACCAGGGCATCTGAAATGTCCTCATTCTTCAGGGAACGGGGGTTCCCCTCCTCCACCATAGATGAGGCTCGCACCAGGGTCTCTGCCATACCCCGCAACACTGCTCTCTCTCCCCATCCCCCCACTCACAACAAGGGCAGAGTCCCCCTAGTCCTCACCTTTCACCCCACCAGCCGTCACATACAACAAGTGATCCTCCGTCAGTTTCGCCACCTCCAACGTGACCCCACCACTCGCCACATCTTCCCATCTCCCCCCATGTCTGCCTTCCGCAAAGACCACTCCCTCCGTAACTCCCTTGTCAATTCTTCCCTTCCCTCCCATACCACCCCCTCCCCGGGTACTTTCCCTTGCAACCGCAAGAGATGCAACACTTGTCCCTTCACCTCCCCCCTCTACTCCATTCAAGGACCTAAGCAGTCGTTCCAGGTGCGACAGAGGTTCACCTGCATCTCCTCCAACCTCATCTATTACATTCGCTGCTCTAGATGCCAGCTGATCTACATCGGTGAGACCAAGCGGAGGCTTGGCGATCGTTTCGCCGAACACCTCCGGTCGGTCCGCAATAACCAACCTGAACTCCCGGTGGCTCAGCACTTCAACTCCCCCTCCCATTCCGTATCTGACCTCTCTGTCCTGGGTCTCCTCCATGGCCACAGCGAGCAACACCGTAAATTGGAGGAAATGCACCTCATATTCCGCTTGGGCAGTCTACATCCTGGGGGCTTGAACATTGAATTCTCCCAATTCTGCTAGCCCTTGCTGTCCCCTCCCCTTCATCAGCCATCTGGTTGTCTCCTCCCATCCCCCAGCCCTCGGGCTCCTCCTCCGCCTTTTTCCTTTTTTCCTTTCTTCTCCCCACCCCCTATCAGTCTGAAGAAGGGTTTCGGCCCGAAACGTTACCTATTTCCTTCGCTCCATAGATGCTGCTGCACCCGCTGAGTTTCTCCTGCATTTTTGTGTACCCTTAACAATCTTATATGTTTCAAACATATATGTATATATGACTTGTATGTAAACATATATGACTTGTATGTATAGAGACGAATGAACATCGTGGAATAAGTTAGAAAATACCCAGCAATTACCCCAATACATTAAGAAAGTTGGGAGACCATCACACCCATCGGCATTATTTAATCGAGCTTCCTTCCCACATACAAACTTCACCTTCCGAAACAGAATTTGCAAATACTGCACCCATTAACTGAGCAGGTGAGCACCAGGAACATTAACTAGCAGCGTTGCGGTTAGAAATGATGACAAACATTGTTGAGTTTGAGAAGTAATTCACCATCAATAATTCACCATTCACCTCCTTCCACTCCTAACCAACACAGAATTTGTTTTTTTAAATCTGTCAAGCTCTTGGCTCAGAGCCAGAAGGCAGAAGATTAAAAAAAAAGCAGCTCCATTAGTGCCAATAGGAATAACAAAGGATGGAATTCAAAAACATCGCGCCCGACATGCAGGTGGGAAGATGGGACAGCAAGGCCGGGCCGGGCACATTCACCTGGGCAGTGGCGGCGCAGTGGTAGAACTACAGCCGTACAGCGTCAGGGACTCGGCTTCCATGACCACTACGGGTGCTGTCTGTGCTGAGTTTATATGTTCTCCCCGTGACCGGTGTGGGCTGCCTCCGGGATCTCCGGTTTCCTCCCACACTCCAAAGGGGGGTGTGTGGTGTCTGTCTCTCTCTCTCTGTGTGTCTGTCTCTCTCTGTGTGTGTGTGTGTGTCTCTCTGTGTGTGTCTCTCTCTGTGTGTCTCTCTCTCTCTCTCTCTCTGTGTCCCTCTGTCCCTCTCTGTGTGTGTCTCTGTCCCTCTCTCTCTGTCCCTCTCTCTGTGTGTGTCTGTCCCTCTGTCTGTGTGTGTCTGTGTGTGTTTGTGTGTCTGTAGTCGGTGCGATTCCGCGCCATATCTCTAAACTAAACTAGATTTACAATAGGGAACTGCGCTTTATTACTGTAAACTAAATAAAACTGTAAACTAAAGAGTGCATGATTGAAGCTGCCAACTCAGTGGCACACAACAGGGTTAATCCCATCTACAGACCACCCCTTCACTCTGCCCTGGAGAGGAGAGAGGCCTGGCTGTTATTTTGCTGACCTATTTCCCGCTGGTCCATCAGAATTGTGACAGCAGGGATAAAGCTGACACTTGGAGATTGCTTTTAGATTATTACTTGTCTGGTACGAAAAATGGTCACTTGGCATTCCGCCAGCTGCCAAATTCCACTTTATTTCATCCCGACACCAAGCGTTTACTCACTCTAAGCTGCGCCGGGGCAGGGTCACCTTCACAAGGGCCCTTCCCGACTCCTGCAGTTTTCGACAACCAGCAGAGCAAGCATTCACAGCATGAAAAGTCGAAACGTCGCAGTTTGTCACGACAGACTCGGACTGAAACGTCGGCGATAACCGGCGCATTCTCAACAGTTTACAGAACTTTCTAACTAAAGAACTTGACATTAATTTTAATCAAGCCATACCACGGGGACTGGTCAATGGATGTGGACGTTTCTCAGATGAGGCAGCGCAATATTCAGTAATGGGAAGTGACTGGAAATCATTGCAATGGGTTTACACCATCATCGTGAGGGGGCAGTGTGAGGCTCGCAAATCAGAGTTATCTAATATGCTGTTCAAATTAAACTTCAACACTGATTAGAATGAGCACCTGCTGGTTGCCACAGCCACATGGAAAGGTTACTTATTCCCATCTCAAACGGCGCCTAAATCGCGCTGCCCTACTTTCCCCCCCACATTCAGAGCTCAGTCATGCAGCGGCCATTTGGCTCATTATCCCCTTGCCAACAGGAGTTCCTCATCAAAACCTCATAGCCTCCATTTTCGTGGACACTTGTGATGGCCCTGGCTTTAAAAGCTGAATCCAAATAGCCTCCTCAGCCATTTACCCCTTATCGAAACCCCACAGTATTTTATTGAAACATTGGCTTAATTCTTGCTATTGAGGGAGTGCAGCGTAGGTTTACAAGGTTAATTCCCAGGATGGCGGGACTGTCATATGCTGAGAGAATGGAGCAGCTGGGCTTGTACACTCTGGAGTTTAGAAGGATGAGAGGGTATCTCATTGAAACATATAAGATTGTTAAGGGCTTGGACACGCTAGAGGCAGGAAACATGTTCCCGATGTTGGGCGAGTCCAGAACCAGGGGCCACAGTTTAAGAATAAGGAGTAAGCCATTTAGAACGGAGACGAGGAAACACTTTTCCTCACAGAGTGGCGAGTCTGTGCAATTCTCTGCCTCAGAGGGCGGTGGAGGCAGGTTCTCTGGATGCTTTAAAGAGAGAGCTAGATAGGGCTCTTAAAAATAGCGGAGTCAGGGGATATGGGGAGAAGGCAGGAACGGGGTACTGATTGGGGATGATCAGCCATGATCACATTGAATGGCGGTGCTGGCTCGAAGGGCCGAATGGCCTACTCCTGCACCTATTGTCATTGGCCCATTCATAAGACACAAAGTGCTGGAGTAACTCAGTGGGTCAGGCAGCATCTCTGGAGAACATGGAGAGCTGATGTTTGAGGTCGGGACCCTTCTTCAAATTGAAGGGTCCTGACCCAAAACGTATCTATCCATGTTCTCCAGAGATGCTGACCTACCCGGATGAGTTACTCCAGCACTTTGTCTTTTCTTTTGCAAACTGGCATCTGCAGTTCCTCCTTTCTCCATCAGTCTCACCATGATGGTGTCTATAGGAAGAAGGTTCTCGACCCGAAACGTCGCCCATTCCTTCTCTCCAGAGGTGCTGCCTGTCCCACTGAGTTACTCCAGTTTTTTGTGCCTAACTTCAGTTTAGACCAGCACCTGCAGTTCCTTCCTGCACATGATGCTTTGAGGATGTCTGCTTCCAAGAGCTCCAAATGCAACTTTACTGAGCTTCTATTTATAAACTATGATAATTCCCGGCACATTTATTCCCACCTGCGCTGACAAGTTACCTTGCAAAGTTTCGGTCGAGACCAAGGTTGAAATTCCTGTTTTTCCAGATATATTTTTAAAAACTTGTTTTTTTTTGTGTGGGTTTCAAAAATTGCAACCGATTGCAAAATTAATGCCGACACAATCGTCAGCTCCACCCCACGCTGATGTTGACCCACGAGACAAGGACGCAGCCACCAATGTTAGACTTGTGCGGGACCTTGCCGGGAATAGGCAACCCGCTGCCATTTTCTCCACCACCGCCCATCGGGAACTCAGAATGGCCCTGCCGACATGCCCGGTGCGAACTTGCCCAGGTCCCACCCGTCACTGACGTCCCGGCTGGAGCCCGGCGATGGGGCAAAAGTGTCTCGAGTCGTTCTCAGCAACTCCCGCCTGTGGACCCCGCACAAGATTAGTGTGTGGGAAGGAACTGCAGATGCTGGTTCAAACCGAAGATAGGCACAAAACGCTGGAGTAACTCAGCGGGACAGGCAGCAGCAACTCTGGAGAGATGGAATGGGTGACGTTTCAGGTCGAGACCCTTCCACAGTGAGAGTTAGAGAAGAGGGTCTAGAGATATGGAAGGGTAAGGTGTGAAAACAACGACGATAAGGAAATGTAGAATGGTTCATTGTTAGCGGAGGGTGTGACAAGGAGGCGTACAACCAGTAAATTAATCAGTGAAACTATGATTCTCGATTAGTACGGGTGTCAGAGGTTATGGGGAGAAGGCAGGAGAATGGGGCTAGGAGGGAGAGATAGATCAGCCACGATTGAATGGCGGAGCAGACTTGATGCTTCCATCTGCAGCGCGGCGGGGTCTTTAGATCTTCGTCCGCCGGCCTGCGGCCTACACCAACCTGAAGCCGCGGTCTCCGGTGGGGAGGCACCGGTTCTGGACTTTACCTTGTCTACACATCTGGACGCCCGCAGCGGCGGCTGCGGAGGGTT
This sequence comes from Malacoraja senta, assembly GCA_038087875.1. Taxonomy (NCBI): domain Eukaryota; kingdom Metazoa; phylum Chordata; class Chondrichthyes; order Rajiformes; family Rajidae; genus Malacoraja; species Malacoraja senta. The sequence continues at coordinate 24,163,355 of CM075988.1, forward strand.
GAGGTCCCGACCACGGGGGAAAATGGAGGAGGACTGGCCAAATTCTGTGCCTTCCACCACAGTGATGTTTGTGTTAAATGTTTATTGTGTTTTTGTGTGTTCTTTCTCATTGTACCGCTCGCTGCTGGCAAATTCATTTCACTTGCAATTTATGTGCAATGTGACGAATAAAACTGATTGATTGATATTGATGGGTCGAATGGCCTAATTCTACTCCTTGTGACCTAGTCGGAGGACTGGGATGGGGAGGGACGGATAAAGCCAACTGCACGGATATCTCCGTTTACTGTTCCGACGCTGTGCTCCTCTCCAGTCTCCCAACTCTACACACACACAGGAACACATCCCAGGGGCATTCTGGCCAAAGCTGGCCTCACAGCGGTCGTGATGTCCCCATCATTGCAGTGCTGCCGTGACATCGATCTAACCAGCTGCAAACCCCACACAGTCAGTCAGCCAGTCGCTCGCACAAAGGTTGCCTGCCAGCCATTTTACTGAGGATTTACTTTAAACATGACAGGCAGCAGTGTAGGACCGGTCCCGTGGGCTCCCGCTGTAGAGATTGCACATGGAAGCAGCTCTAGACAGGCAGGCCACGCTGCCAGACTGTAAGCAGGCTCATCACTGCCCTCCCCGGTGTTGTCGTCCCTTGATGTTGCCTCATGTTAACATTATTCAGATCTAAACCTTCTCTCGCTCCAATACAAAACCTGACAGCAGAACAATCTATATTTATGCTGTTTAGTGTGCTTAAAATGGACACAGTTTGCACATTCCTCCCTTTCAATCACTGCACTGACATGCCCGAGGACGATGCCTTCTCTGGTGTTGGAAATCCAATAATAATGGTCCCAGCGCCCAGAGGTTCGCGCGAGATAATACTTGTGGCTCAAATACTGTTGTATGCTGCACTCATTATGCGCCAACCCATCGAAGTCAGGGTTGCCTAGGAAGGCCATCGTCATCCTCTCAGCTTTGATTACTTGCACTGGCGCTTGTCAATATACCTTCAACATAACCTTAAGGGAAAGACCGAGATCATAAAATCGCAGAGTAGTTAATAAATCTAAAGGTCATATCATTGTCAAACACAATATCATTGATGAAATATCACCTAAACTTACTCGGAAGAACACGGATAGGTGGCGTTTTGTGTCGTGGCCCTTCTTCAGTCTGACAGTCCGAAGGAGGGTCCCCACCCAAAAACATCACCTGTCCATGTTCTCCAGAGATGCTGCCCGACCCGCTGAGAAATTCCAACACTTTGTGTATTTTTGTGAAGCAGCATCTGCAGTTCCTTGTCCCTACATCTGGACAGACTCCGTCTGAAGAAGGGTTTCGGCCCGAAACGTTGCCTATTTCCTTCGCTCCATAGATGCTGCTGCACCCGCTGAGTTTCTCCAGCATTTTTGTGTACCTTCCATCTTTGGTAACCTCAGCAGTTGGCTGGGCAAGCAACTCTCTCAAGAAGCATCATGTCCCAAAAAGACAGGGGTGAGAAGATGCAGGGAAACAAAGATGGGTGGGGGCACAAAGACAGATAAAAGATGTTCCTTTAACTTGAGATCTGTCAGACATTAGACATTTGCAAAAGACATATTGGAACAATTTCCAAGCCAATATTTCTGACACAACCTGTTGTCACCATAATGGGCCTGTCCCACTTAGGACATTTTTTAGGCCGAAAAACCAGTGACCGGACTAATGGGCCTGTCCCACTCAAGCGATTTTTTAGGCGACTGCGACATTGAAATTCACCTAAGTCACCTGTCGACAACCTGGCGACTGCCTACATTAACCTGGCGACAACCCACGACAGCACCTACGTCAAGCTACGCTCATTTGGCGTCAAATGCAAGGTCGCCACTGTCGCTGAAAAATGTTCGGATACGAGAAAGATGTTTTGGGCGACTGAGGAAGCGACTCACGACCATACAGGTGACACCCCGGCAACCAACGGAGACATGTGGCTACCGCATCGTCTCCGGTAGTTGCCTAAAAAGTCGCCCAAGTGGGACAGGCCCATAACTACCCCATCATAGAAGATCTGTTTCAACACATGCGGTTTCATTCCCACCATTTTAAGGCACTTCATCCTGAGCATCAAACTTGTTCCCAGCAAGTCATTGCAGCTGCTGATGTTCCAGCATGAAAGTGAAGTGATCATTTATGGTCCAAGATCGCCTATATTTTACAAGAGTTCAAAACCATGTTTGATTCTGGGCAACAAGCCAACTTGTGTTTAGCTTCCAAGATCAACCAACATCATGGCGGTCACAGTGGTGCAGCGGTAGCGTTGCTGCCTTACAGCGAATGCAGCGCCGGAGACCCGGGTTCGATCCCAATTACGGGTGCTGTCTGTATTGAGTTTGTACGTTCTCCCCGTGACCTGCGTGGGTTATCTCCGAGATCTTCCGTTTCCTCCCACACTCCACAGACGTACAGGTCTGTAGGTTAATTGGCTTGGTATAAATGTAAACATTGTCCCTAGTGGGTGTAGGATAGTGTTAATGTGCGGGGATCGCTGGTCGGCGCGGACCCGGTGGGCCGACGGGCCTGTTTCCGTGCTGTATCTCTAAACTAAACCATGTGCAAGCTGCTTGCATCAACCACGCTCTGTGACAAAGTCCGCCTCATGTGGAACAATCCTTGCTTATCATTATTGGATTCACGGCCAACTTGAATTAATGGCCTTTTAGTTGAGATTTCCTCACAGATGGAAACATACCCTCTCTTCGTGTAGTTATAATTCAAGACACTTCATGCAAGTCACTTTTAAGCTCCGACCTCTTCAATCACCTTGGCACATTCTGGTGGTCCAACTGAGATGGCGTTTCCACATATCAGCTGCAACCAGCTCTCCTCGGCTGACTCGCTCAGTCCATTCCCCCCCCCTCACTGACTCGGCTCACATGTGAAGAACCCAAGCTGGGCCCACGTCAGCTATTCATCATTAGCTGCCTCATGCCAAGAACAGAAGAAGCAGCTGGAACTGCTGCCACAATGTTCGAGACCCAGATTCAACCTTGATCTTGGGTGTTGTTTATGTGTTCTCCCGATGATCGGGTGGGTCCCAATAGTCAATAGACAATAGACAGGTGCAGGAGTAGGCCATTCGGCCCCTCGAGCCAGCACCGCCATTCAATGTGATCATGGCTGATCATCCCCAATCAGTACCCCGTTCCTGCCTTCTCCCCATATCCGCTATCTTTAAGAGCCCTATCTAGCTCTCTCTTGAAAGTGTTCAGAGAATTGGCCTCCACTGCCTTCTGAGGCAAAGAATTCCACATTCACAACCCTCTGTGTGAAAAAGTGTTTCCTCATCTCATGGCATACCCCTTATTCTTAAACTGGGGCCCCTGTTCCTGGACCAGTTCCCCCAGTAACTGGTTTCCTCCAACATCCCAAAGATATGCAGGTTTGCAGGCGAGTGGCCCCTAATATGCAAGGATGAACGGGTCGTCGATGGCCGGCATGGACTCTGTGGACCGTGCTGTATCTCGAATACAAGATAATAGGAGTTGTTCACTTGGTCCACAACATGGCTGATCCCGAGGCTTGATCACCTCTTCTGTGCCACTACTCCATGAGTGAGCAGCTTCATGAAAGAGGACAAGTGTGAGCGAGGGGGAAGTTGCAGTTGGGGGAGAGGGGAGGGGAGGGGAGGGGAGGGGAGCCGGGACAGGGTGGGAACGGGAAGAGACTGGAATCAGAAGTGCCCGCAAAGGCAGTGCGGTCGAATGATCTCACATCATGTAAATGACTCGGGGCTGGAGTGGACTTGGCCGGCTGCCAAGAGCCAGGGATGGTTGCTTTGTTCCCACCCACCGCTGCATCAGAGTGACACTCACACAGCCGGTTTTGTTATTCCGCTTCCACCTCGGGCCAAAAGACCAGTTTGTCTTCCCATGAAGGAGCCCGGATTGTAACGAGCTGGGAAACTGTGTCATCACACAAATGAAGCCGTCCAGAACAATGAGCCCTCGGAAACCGCACAAGCAGCAGAAATGGACTGCGTGTGTACACATGAACGCACAACACTAGTGTCAGAGGACACGACAGAGTTCACTATTGTGTAACACCAATCCAAAGCACAAAACTGAACACTTGTCTGCTGAACCCCTCGTGATTAGGTCCAAGGGTTGTATTATTGTCACAGGTTCAGTGAAAAGCTTTTTTTTGCACCGTGCGATCCAGTCACCAAAAATACACGATTACCCTAGAGCCGTCCACGGTGTACAGATACAGGATAAAGGGTTAAACGTTAAGTACATGTTAAAGTGAAGTCTCATTCGATATAGTTCAAAGGTCTCCAGTGAGGTCACAGAGTGATACAGGGTAGAAACAGGCCCTTCGGCCCAACTTGCCCACATGGGCCAACATGCCCCAGCTACACTAGTCCCACCTGCCTGCGTTTGGTTGATATCCCTCCAAACTTGTCCTGTGGTAGATAGGACGTCGGGACCGCCCCCTAGTTGGCGAGTGAACAGTTCCCCGACTAGAGAGAGAATTAGAGCAAGGAAGAATCATGAGCAGAAAAAGACACAAAGAGCTTCCATATTGCCTTTACAGTGAAGTGCTTTTGAAGTGCACTTACTTTTGTAACAATCTGAAAGCTACCATTTCACAGTGTTATGTTGACCAGTTAACCTATTTCGGATGTTTAAAGGACTAATTTTAGACCTGCATGCTGGGGATAAATGCCCTGCCATTCTTCAGGGAAGAATCTGCAACTTCCGTCCAAGTTGGTTGTGTTCATACCTCCTTGTGCAAAAGATGCTGTTCCACATTGGGCACCACGTCATGGAGTCATGGAGTCTTGGAGTCCGGAAACAGGCCCTTCAGCCCAACATGCCCACACCGCCCAACATGGAGATGTCCAATCTACACTTGTCCCGCCTGCCCGCGATCCGCCCGTATCCCGCCAAAACCTCCTCACACAAAGACAATAGACAATAGGTGCAGGAATAGGCCATTTGGCCCTTTGTGCCAGCACCGCCATTCAATGTGATCATGGCTGATCATCCCCAATCAGTACCGCGTTCCTGCCTTCTCCCCATATCCCCCGACTCTGCTATTTTTAAGAGCCCTATCTAGCTCTCTTGAAAGCATCCAGAGAACCTGCCTCCACCGCCCTCTGAGGCAGAGAATTCCACAGACTCACCACTCTCTGTGAGAAAAAGTGTTTCCTCGTCTCTGTTCTAAATGGCTTACTCCTTATTCTTAAACAGTGGCCCCTGGTTCTGGACTCCCCCAACATCGGGAACATGTTTCCTGCCTCTAGCGTGTCCAAAGCTAACATGATGCTACAATGCTAAAAGCAACAAGGTGGAAGCAACCCTTCGGCCCACTGAGTCCATGCGACCAACTAGTACACTAGCTCTATCCAACACACGGGACAATTTACAAAAGGCAATTAAACTACAAAGCCGCACGTCTTGGGAACGCGGGCGGAAACCGGAGCACCCGGAGAAAAACCCAGAGTAAATGTACAAACTCCGTACAGGCAGCACCCGCAGTCAGGATCGAACCCGGGTCTCTGGCGCTGTGAGGCAGCAACTCTACCGCTGCGCCACCGTGCCTAAGAGGTAGAATGAGGAATGAAGACTGGCATTCTAATGGGCCTGTCCCACTTGGGCGATTTTTTGGGCGACTACAGGCGACTGCCGCCAAATTTGTAACGTGTTGAATAGATTTCGGCGACAGTGGTGACAATTTTTGCTGTCGTAGGTGAAGTCCATTTACAGTCTAAAGAGTTGCCTAAGTGGGACAGGCCCATAACTTTGCTGTCCCTGTCCCAAGGCAACCCCTCCAAAGTCCACACGCTGGCATAACGGGAGCCCACTTATCGCTCTGGTCGACAGCCAACTCACACGCAGTGTGGGAAGGGGCCGGTGTCCCAGTGAAGCGCGCATTCCAGCAAAAGCCTGCTGTCGAGAGCAAGTGCTGCCAAGTAGTAAATGTCCCATTAGCAATGCATTGCTGCTGTCTGCACCACAAGCAGCTGCAAGACCACGCCAGTCCTGGGTGGTGTTATCTAAAACCTGCATCGTTCCACTCGGGAGCATATTAAAACAACTACCGAGATGTCCAACAATGGTTCATTATGTTCAATCCTCCATTTCAATCCCTTATTTGAACGTCCCAAAACAGGTGGAGTAATTGGAATTGCACGGCTAACTGGTTTATCCCCACTGGTGCTAGCCGAGCGTCGCCTTCAATGATGCAGCGTATCTCTGTCATGCTGCAACCCAAGCTCTGGGAGACTGGGACTTGAAGCCACATTTACAACCAGCGCAGCAAGGCTCATCACACACGCACACACGTCCCTTGTTCACGAGGCAAGCTCAGCCTGAAGCTGGTCACCGCACGGAGCAGGCAAACTGCGTTGGAAGGAACTGCAGGTGGCGGTTTTTCACCAAAGATAGACACAAAATTCTGCAGCAACTCAGCGGAACAGGCGGCATCTCTGGACAATACTAAGCCAGTAACTTTACCACAATGACACTGTACTCGGTAGAAAGCAGGTGAGTGCAGTTCTCCACTTCAACAAGGCGAGCGTGCCGAGACCAGTTATAACTACTGCTGAAGATGCACATAAAATGCTGGAGTAAAGGTCCTGTCCCACGGGCAGGCGGTTACAGGCGGTAAGCGCGGCGTAGCAGGAAGTGGGGACTGCGCGGCTGCCACCGTAAGGCCTGTCGCACGAGCATGCGGCAAGCGCAACCTAACCGGAAGCGGTTGCCGCGCGGAGGCCGAGTGTTTACTTTACGGCCTGTCCCGCGAGCATGGTGAGCTCGGCGTCGGGTGATGACGTCATCGCGCAACGCAACGCGCTACGCGATGACGTCGAGACGGCTCGCGGCGTCCAGGCGGAGCTCGCGGCGAAGAGGCGGCAGTGGGGCGGCAGGACGTTGCCGCACGAGATTTTTGGACAGTGTCAGTTTTACTGAGCACCGCGCGGTGTCGGGACCAACTACATACGGTTCCGGCGATCTGCGTGGGACCGACCCCGCGGTCCCCTAGCGGTCCACGCATGGTCCCCACTTCCTGCTATCGCCAGTAACCGCCTGCCTGTGGGACAGGGCCATTACTCAGCGGGACAGGCAGCATCTCTGGAGAGAAGGAATGGGTGACATTTCGGGTCGAGACCCTTCTTCAGACTTTATGTAGTTATCAGCAACATGGATGTTGTTATTACTGAGCACACACTCAGTGTTGTGTGTCTAGGGTGGGAAGGTGGGTGTGTGTGTGTGTGTGTGTGTGTGTGTGTGTGTGTGTATGTGCCCCATGTCATTGCAAAGTTATCCCATTCTGATCTGAGATACTGCCTGTGCCTCTGAGGCAGAGAATTCCACAGACTCACCACTCTGTGTCAACATCGGCAGGGCATCAGAGTGGAGCCCAAACCTGCTCTGTGAGACGGCTGAGACAACAATCAGTCACCAAGACACCAAAGCACCAGGTAATGGGAGAACATGGACAAGTCGAGCAGTGGGCAGGTGGCTACAAGGAGAGGATGGCAATGAGTGATAGAGGAATCTGCCAGCATTAAGGCAACAGTGCATGATGCATCAAGCAAGGATTCGCCATGATATGGGTGTTCATAAGGTCATGTGATAAGAGCAGAACTAGGCCATTCGGCCCATCAAATCTACACCACCATTCAATCATGGCTGATCTATCTCTCCCTCCTAATCCCATTCTCCTGCTTTCTCCCCATAACAATGGACACCAAGGTTAAGTATTGCTCCTTTGACAGTTCCCTCCTGCACTTACACTGAATACCGTTTTAAACCCCTTGCTCATCTCTGCACAAACAGCATAATTTTCAAAAAGCCAATTGCCGAGCAAATAGTCGATGGCCCAATCCCAACCTGAAAGGTCACCAGTTACTTTTTCCCCCAGAGATGCTGCCTGCCCCGCTGAGTTACTCCAGCATTTAAGGCCATAAGGAATAGGAGTAGAATTAAGCCATTCGGCCCATCGTCTACTCCGCCATTCAAGCATGGCTGATCTATCTCTCCCTCCTAACCCCATTCTCCTGCCTTCTCCCCATAACCTCTGACACCTGGACTAATCAAGAATCTATCTATCTCTGCCTTAAATATATCCACCGACTTGGCCTCCGCACCCTTCTGTGGCAAAGAATTCCACAGATTCACCACCCTCTGCCTAAAGAGATTCCTTTTCATCTCCTTCTTAAAGGTACATCCTTTTATTCTGAGGCTACAACCTCTGGTCCCAGACTCTCCCACTAATGGAAACATCCTCTCCACATCCACTCTCTTCAGGCCTTTCACTATTCCCGCCCCCCCCCCTCCCCCCACTCATCCTTCTAAACTGCAGCGAGTGGAGGTTCCGTGCCATCAAATGGCCATCATACGTTAGTTAACCCACTCATCCTGGGTACTGGCAACTTGAACCCCTTGCATCGAGAACTCAGAAACAAGAACTCTGAAGCTAGTGATTCAGAGCAGTTTCCGCCCACTGGTTCTGACTGCCTGGGATAGTAAAGCACATAGTTAGAGTGTTTAAACACGGGAAGATTATACATCATTACTACTTCACCTGACAGCTGATTATTATGGCACTAATTATTGCACTTTAAAATGAATCAAACATGCAGATGCACTGATGCTGGCGAGTCAAGTCTGTTCAGCCTCATGAGTGACGCCATGCTGGGCCGTCGAAGACTTCTCCCTCTTGGCTGCGTTAATCCATCGGTCTCCCACTTGTCTGGCGCTGATAAAAGACGTCTGCGTCCCCCACCCTACCCTGGGTGTTCCCAGCCTCTGGGTGACAATTCCACAGGTGTGGCCGCTCCGCCCAAACAAACGTCAACATCGGCGGGGCATCAGAGCCGAGCCCAAACTTGCTCTCGCCCAGAGTCCATGAGGCTACCACGCATCCTTGCCAACCGGGAATGTGGCTGCTCGCTTCTCCTTGCCAGTCTCAGCGCAGACTCCCAGCCCTTGCCCAAGGTCAGCAGGCACAGTGTGTAGGAAAGAACTGCAGAGAAGTTCACAAGTGATAGGAGGAGAATTAGGCCATTTTGGCCCATCAAGTCTACTCCGCCAACCAATCGTGGCTGATCTATCTTTCCCTCTTAGCCCCCTTCTCCCCACAACCCATACTAACCAAGAATCTATCTATCTCCGCTGTAAATAATATCCCATGACTTGACCTCCACTGCCTTGTGTGCGGGTGTACACCGAAGATAGAGTCTGAAGAAGGGTTGTGACCCAAAACATCACCTACTCCTTTTCTCCAGAGATGCTGCCTGATCTGCTGAGTTACTCCAGCATTTTGTGTCTGTCCCCAACAACCACAGACCAGCTAATGGACTACCTGGGTGTGCATGCCAGCAATACTGGGTCAAATGGCCGTCTCCAGACTCCGCCATCATTTATTTAATAAGACGATGACCGATCCTGTGTGCCTGATCCACTTGTCCACCTCATCCCCATAGAAGATTCCCTTAAGCATCCTAAACTAATCAACTCTGGCTCAATGATGGAGCAATCCACCTACATCGGGACTCCCCCAACATCGGGAACATTTTTCCTGCATCCAGACTGTCCAATCCCATAATAATTTTACATGTTTCTTTAAGGTCGCCTCTCATCCTTCTAAATTCCATTGAATGCAATACAAGCCCAGTCGTATAGTTCCCTTCAATATTACATTTGTGGAATGGAGGGAAATGTTGGCAGTGAAGAAATTGACTGAGCAACAGGAGATAGGAATGGATGGTGGGCAGGCACTCAAATTGGCAGTGGGTGACCAACACGGAGGCCCAACGCAAATTGGAGGAACAGCACCTCATATTTTTCTTGGGTAGCTGACAACCCAGCAGTATGATTCCTCCATCTTCAAGTAACCCCTGCACCCTCTCTCTCCGTCCCTCCAACACCCTAGTAGTTGTACGAGTTTCTCTTGTCGCCCAGCTGAGTTTCAGTGTTTGTATAACTCATTACAACCTTGCCCAATGCAAAAAAACAGACCAATTTTTAGAGAGACTGATGCAGCGCGGAAACTAGGCCCTACCGGTAACCCTCATGATGTGTGGAACTCCACACGTTTACACTTCAGAATTTGAAACGCACACTGCAATTTAGATGCAGGGGGGAAGATCTCCTGCCACTGGACTCGTACCACTCATCGACACACAGCATGGTCTGCAGCATCTAAATCAGAGGCTACAGGACAAGGTTGCACCTCACTCGGCAGCGGCATCTAGCCCGTCATTAATAATTTAATCCGTGCCAAACAGAACATTCACGTGACCCCCGCTTCATATCCGCGGGCAAGATCAAAAGGCTGCCACCAATGCAAAAACACTGATCACTGCATCATTAGTTATTTAGGTTGCTCACAGAGTAAATCTATTTTATTGCGGCTCGTGCCAGTTCGCTGCCAGTCTCAGAGGCATCAAGGGATGTGCGAGGAGTGCAGATCAGGAGTGGGAATATATCAAATGTACATCGGTAGCAGGAAACATGTTCCGCGTGTCGGGCGAGTCTGGAACCAAGGGGTCACAGTTTAAGAATAAAGGGTAGGCCATTTGGGACGGAGATGAGGAAAAACGTTTTCACCCGGTGAGCTGTGAATCTGTGGAATTCTCTGCCACTGAAGGCAGTGGAGGCCAATTCACTAGGATGTTTTCAAGAGAGAGTCAGATTTAGCTCTTAGGGCTAACGGAATCAAGGGATATGGGGGGAAAAGCAGGAACGGGGTAGTGAATTTGGATGATCAGCCTTGATCATATTGAATGGCGGTGCAGGCTCGAAGTGCCGAAAGGCCTACTCCTGCACCTGTTTCTATAAAGGAACATGTTAGAGATTTGGCTTTGATCATATTGAATGGCGGTGCAGGCTCGAAGGGCTGCTTCGGGCCTGCACTTATTTTCTATGTTTCCACTCCCCACTCCACAAAAAGTCCATAACTGATCTGGAACAATGCAGAGACCCCACTGGCGAGGTTTAGTGTAGTTTAGAGATACAGCGCGGAAACAGGCCCATCGGCCCATCTAGTCCGCACCGACCAGTCATCCCCGAACATCAACACTATCCTACACACGCGAGGGACAATTTACATTGATACCATGCCAATCAACCTGCACGCCTTTGGAGTGTGGGAGGAAACCGAAGAGAAACCGAAGATCTCGGACAAAACCCACCTGGTCACGGGGAGGACGCGCAAACTCCGCGCACAGCACCCTTGGTCAGGATCGAACCCGGGTCACCGGCGCTGCTACCACCGTAAGGCGGCAACTCTACCGCTGCGTCACCGTGGCCGAAACCACAAACCAAACTACAGCACTGAATCAAATCTCTGCCTATGTAGACATTATGCAACCAATTAGAAATGCAATCAACTCTGACTTTGTGCTGTTTCTCAGGACTGGGAAATAGTTGCAGATCCCATGACAAGTGGAGACTTACCTCCCCTCTTGTAGAACGTGTAGTATTCCCCCCTCCGGGATGAATGGCCGAATAAACAGTTAAAATGCAAGAGTGTATAGGAAGGAACTGCAGGTGCTGGTTAAAACCGAAGGTAGACACAAAATGCTGGAGTAACTCAGCGGGCGAGGCAGCATCTCTGGAGAGAAGGAATGGGCGGCGTTTCGGGTCGAGACCCTTCCCTGTGTTTAATAAATCTGTGTAATAAAGGCATGCGCCATTTAGGACACGCATGGCCAAGTTTCTTAACATGATTCTTGCGCGCATTAATCCAAATATCGCTACAGTGAAAACCCAAATTAAAACTTGGCAAGACTTAAGCCAAGTCAGAATTCTCCTCCTGAAGTTTTGTTTCAACTCACATTCGGAGTCTGCTTCAATCCTTACTCTGACAGTGCCCTTACTGTTAAAGTTCACTCATAGAAAACACAACACATTAGTCAAACATCATCAGGAGCATTGATCACTTATTACATGATCACATTGAATGGCGGTGCTGGCTCGAAGGGCCGAATGGCCTACTCCTGCACGTATTGTCTATTACGCATGCGGGGGTGGGAGACTTAAGGGCCTGTCCCACTTGCTGATTTTTTCGGCGACTGCCGGCATCATATCAGTGTCGCCAAAAGATTTTGAACATTTCAAAATCCAGCCGCGACAAAAAAAGTTGCGACACTTGAAAAAACACCGCGCGTCAATACGTCATCACTCTGACCCGATACGTCAGTCAATGATGCCGGCAGTCGCCGAAAATCGCCATGTGGTAAGGTGCCATACAAATGCAAGGAGTCTCCTTCCTGTGTCTAAGCCCACGTGGATTCTGCACTTGACAATATTGTGAATGCAACCGTCATTCTGTCAAAGGATACAATAAGCTTATTTCTACCTGCTCAGATTTTCATGAACAATCTAACGGAGAGATAAAGAATACAAATTTGAAACGAGTATCCCCGCACACCTGAGGGAATTTGAAGCACTATCCCTCTCCAAAACGTGCGCCAAACTGGAACTTGAATAAACAACATTCAGCACACAGTTAACAGCTCATTGTAGGAGTACAATATGCACATATACAACGCATCACAGGAGCCTTGTTTACCTCGATAATCCAGCCTCTGGGGACAGTTTATATTATAACACACCTGTCCTTCCACAGTGCATTAACCAAACGCAGCAGAGAGGAACTGAACATTTCTATTGGATAGACAGAAAAGATCTCGTTTCAAATGACTTAAGGGCCTGTTGTTCCAGACTCAGGAACAGCTTCATCCCCAGAGCTATAGCTGTTCTGAACCGGCCCTGCTGAGTGCCCCCCCCCCCCCCCCACGTGAAGTGTCTCCCTCGGATGGTCACGTTGCACATCAACCCGGCACAGACACATCTGAACTTTAGACTGCTTTACTGTTTTATTTAAATAAATCATGTTTCTCGGGGTATCTAAATTTTATTCGTTGTTTAAGTGATGACATCGGATGGAAGCTGCGTACCAAATCTGGTGGCACCTATGTGCAATGACAATAAAATATATTATTATTATTATTATTAAATCCAGCAGCGACCAGAAAAAGGGACGACTCTTTGGGCGACTACTCTTGACCATACAGGCTTCACCCCGCGAGGTGTATGGACCAAAGTGAGACTAGTGTAGATGGGGCCATGTTGGTTGGTGTGGGCAAGTTGGGCCTGATTCTACGCTGTACGACTCGCCTAACGCATGAGAAACGCTGCCACAAGGTCACAGACTTAAAGGGAGAGACAGAATAATGTTTTCTAATTGATTGAGTGGACACTTCACACTAATTAACACATGGAAATAAAATGTGAACTACAGCACACGAACGGGCAAGTTGTCCAAAGTCATTTGTCAAACTTTGTGCACACAGGGCTTCTCAGCTGTTCTATTGATGCAGTGCAGAGTCAGTAGTATACTACCGTGCTGACTGCATCTCCTCAGCAGAAACAAGGCCCAAGCACACAACGGTGGCACAGCGGTGGAGTTGCTGCATCACAGCGCCAGAGACCCAGGTTCCATCCCGACCATGGGTGCCGTCTGCACTAGAGTTTGTGGAACAGATTAATGGAAACTATCTTGATTCGTCCGGGCAGTGGCGGACTGGGTCTAAAAATATTGGTTGCCAGGAGACAAAGGGGGCCCACTTGATATAGGGGGCCCACTTCATCAGGGGCCCACTTGCCATCGGGCAAGCTGACACCCTGGTCAGTCCGCCACTGGGGAGAAGGCAGGAGAATGGGGTTGAGAATTAGGGGTAAGCCATTTAGAACGGAGACGAGGAAACACTTTTTCTCACAGAGAGTTGCGAGTCTGCGGAATTCTCTGCCTCAGAGGGCGGTGGAGGCAGGTTCTCTGGATGCTTTCAAGAGAGAGCTAGATAGGGCTCTTAAAGATAGTGGAGTCAGGGGATATGGGGAGAAGGCAGGAACTGGGTACTGATTGGGGATGATCAGCCATGATCACATTGAATGGTGGTGCTGGCTCGAAGGGCCGAATGGCCTCCTCCGGCGCCTATTGTCTATTGAGAGGGAAAGATAGATCGACCATGTTAGAATGGCGGGGTGGACCGAATTGTCTAATTCTGCTCCCATCACTAAAAGAGAAAAAAAAAGGATAACAGTCTAACTGCAGAGAGGACCTCTTATGCTCAAGAATATTTACACTGGTGGCTATCCTCCTAAAGTTAGTGAGGACACAGCTTATGACAACTGCACTCTGCAGGGACCTGTACAGTAAAGAGCCACCGGTCTGTCAGAGGGATGAAGCTCAAGTCAAGTAGAAAGTCAGCGCTTCAGAGAAATCACATTGTAACCAGATTGAAAACATTGCCTTTTAACGAGCCCTTTCTGTTGTTGTGACAGCCAATCTAGCCCTCAGAAGCCAGAAAAACCCAGTCAAAGAGAGGCCTTGGGAAATTCAACTCTGCTCACCCAATTACACTAGCTACCAGAAGTGATCAAAACCATTTGACATGTCGGCAGTTCAGAATGATCACCAAACATCACTAGTTTGTGCAACTAGCTGTCGACACACAAAACAAAGGTAACACTTGATCCAACACTTGTTGATACTGTCGACACTTCGTATTCTACTCCAGATTGACCCCAATGCTATCACCAGCATCATACTTGCACCACTGTTGACATATGGCAGAAAACCTCACCCCACTGGTGCTTCTTTCTCCAATAGAGCATCTTTAACATTGAATAAAATGACAAGGTTAAAAATACAAGCTAGCTAGTTTAGAGATACAGCACAGAAACAGACCCTTTGGCACACCGAGTCCGTGCCAACCAGCGACCCCCCCCCCCACCCCTACACCATCACTACCCTACACACTAGGGACGATTTACTATTTTTACAGAGGCCAAATTAACCTGCAAACTTGTATGTCTTTGGAGTGTGGGAGGAAACCGGAGAAAACCCACATGGCCACGGGTAGAACGTACAAACTCCGTACAGACAGCACCTGTAGTCATGATCAAATCCAGGTCTCTGCCGCTGTGAGGCAGCAACTCTACCGCTGCGCCACCCTGCAGCCTTATTTCTGTACCAATTAGTGAAAATGTTTGCGATTTTAAATTAAACTTCCATCTGCATTTGAAGCATTTAAAATAACAATTGGTCGAACTCAAAGTGCTGCAAGGATATTTCTACAATTAAATCAATTTAACAAATCTTAACTGAGTTACATGGATCAATATCTACAGTTTTCCAAATGGCAAGTCTGCAAGAAGCTATTTTTCTACATAATTAAACAAATTGAGTTCTCTATTAATTCCAAAAGGTAATGGAAGATGGATGGGACCTTTTCTCTGCATTAATGATGATTGGTGGAGGAATATTTTGTCGTCTACACTTTTCTAAAATTTCTATTGTTTATTTCCTCAAATTCGGTTGCAAAATGATCTACATGTTGTAGAGGTGTTCAAGCTGTGTGCCGTCATAGATGTGCTGTCTGCTACTCTGGGACTAAGTGCTGACAAGAAATGAAAGTTACGGAATTAGATTACACACCCCGTCGCCTCGCAAGGGAACTCGAGTCTAGCTGAAGGTGCTTCCGTCAAGAAGAGGGATGCTTGCGTTGCATCGAACGTCAGCACTGGTTCATGGCTGAGCAGAGAATGAGAATGCCATTGCTATAATGATCCCCAAAGGACAGGTGATCAATTGAAGGCAGACTCTGGTCGTACACCAGCGCACCCTTTGCCAAAATCAAAGTGATAACTGTTCCTTTGCATGAGGGAATCCAGCAATTTTCCACCATGCAATGCCTGGCAAAATGGCCACAGCCATAACAATCCACACTTGAATTCTTCATTTAAAAAGCACCATACTGCTTTCAGAGCAATCAGATGGCAAGCTCGCTAGTTATTTAAATCGTGACGGGTTTAAGGTTTAATTAAGCTGCACATTACCTATTTCCAAACACAGCTTTATTGATTTTTATTGAACATTCAAAATTAAAACCTCATTTCTCTCGGATCTGATGGGGTTGGGGTAATTTTCCCAAACCTCAGGAGATGTGCCACATATCCCAGAGTTAGACAGACAGCTAATACCACACACACAGCAAAGCGCTGACTTGGAAAAAGTTGTATGTGTAGGAAGGAACTGTAGACGCTGGTTTAAACCAAAGACAGACACAGAAAGCTGGTGCAATTCAACGGGTCGGGCAGCATCTCTGGAGAAAAGGAATAGGTGACATTTCGGGTGGAGACCCTTCTTCAGATTAAGAGTCAGGGAGAGTTATGGAAAGTTAATGGGAATCAGTCCACCCTTGTTTAACCTGACAATTAACTGGCTGATTACAATAAGAGTAAAAGTCACATCCGTGTTGATTTCCACATCTCATGTCCACACCCAGAGTGGAACCTGAACAGCGAGAGTGAGCTGTATTGTGCCTTCACCAACGAATGACCTCATCTCTATTTAAATTATTATCCTGCAACTTCCTTGTCCCTTTTGGGAATTTTGATTGAGTCAGCTTCATCTAGAACATAAATCAGACATATTCAATTGTACCAAAGCCCCATATCAAACCATTCACCGCCACAAGAACGTACAAACTCCGTACAGACAAGCACCCATAGTCAGGATCGAACCCGGGTCTCTGGCGCTGTAAGGCAGCTGCTCTACCGCTGCGCCACCATGCATGTTATTTTGCAGTTTGCTGTTGTTGCCCTGATTCTGTGTTAACAACCTCGCCATAGTAGAGGAAATCGGACCAGTTCTATAGCGTTGCTATCGGCTGGGAAGGCGGATGAAGGCTGCAGCAGAGAAGGGTCCCCGGTCGTCTTGGACTCCATGCCACTGGATCCTGACCCAGATCTGTCAAGGACCGTGGGGTGGCTGTCTGTGCACCAGTCTCCCCACGTTAAACAAAGTCACGCACAGGCGTCCTCCATGAGAGGACAGTCACACTCGTTTCGAGTGCCTGCCGATGATGAGCTGTAGTAGTTCAAGCAGGTAGCCCACTATCACCTTCTTAATGCCGAGTCAGAAGCTGCAGCTTCACTGAGATCATGACAAAGAAATGTAATACTTCTTCACCTTGGTCAGTCAGATCAGCATGGTGGCGCAGCGGTAGAGTTGCTGCCTTACAGCCCCAGAGACCCGGGGTCAATCCCGACTACGGGTGCTGTCTGTACGGAGTTTGCACGTTCTCCCCGTGACCTGCGTGGGTTTTCTCCGGGATCTACGGTTTCCGCCCACACTCCAAAGACGTACAGGTTTGTAGGTTAATTGGCTTGGAGTAATTGTAAATTGTCCCTGGTGTGTACAGGATAGCGTTAGTGTGCAGGGATCGCTGGTCGGTGCGGACTCGGTGGGGCGAAGTGCCCGTTACCACGCTGCGTGTCTAAACTAAAAACTAAACAACTCAGTTGTCCAATTGGAATAGTGTGACATTTAATAGATTAAAAAGAACCAAAGGCCCAAGCAGAACTATTGGAAATAGACACAAAGTGCTGGAGCAACTCAGCGGGTCAGGAGGCATCTCTGGAGAAAAAAGGATGGGTGACATTTCAGGTCGGAACCCTTCTTCAGACTGAAAGTAAAAGGGGATGGAACTGGTGGTAGGAAAAGGCCAGAACAAATCTGGGCCAGCGACAGATGACCCAAGGAAGGGTGGAGCCCACAATGGGCAGAACTGTTGGGTCTTGGCCACTAAACCTTCATCCTGATTCACTGTCAAAGGGTAATGCCAACCTACTTTCCGCCCAATATCCTCCAGCGCACTCCATGAAGGGCTCAGAAAATTCATTGTGAAAACCACACAGCCATTTGATTTTATTATATTAATAGTCTGTCCAGTTGGATATGTGGGATTTATTCGAATGCATTTAACAAGGGATTCAATTGTTGACGGGGCATATACATGTGAATCTCGGCACGCAGGCCTAAGGCAAGATAAAACAGGATTTTGTCCATTCAAACTCAGTGCATCTTCTCTGATGTTATCTATCCCATCAAAGCCGAATCTCTAACATGTTCCTTTATAGAAACAGGTGCAGAAGTAGGCCGTTCGGCCCTTCGAGCCAGCACCGCCATTCAAATATGATCATGGCTGATCATCTAAAATCAGTACCCCATTCCTGCTTTTTCCCCCCATATCCCTCAAGTCCGTTCGCCCCAAGAGATAAATCTAACTCTCGCTTGAAAACATCCAGTGAATTGGCCTCCACTAACTTCTGTGGCAGAGAATTCCACGGATTCACAACTCTCTGGGTGAAAAAGTTTTTCCTCTTCTCAGTCCTAAATGGCCTACCCCTTATTCTTAAACTGTGACCCCTGGTTCTAGACTCCAACACCGGGAACATTTTTCCTGCATCCAGACTGTCCAATCCCTTAATAATTTTACATGTTTCTTTAAGGTGTCCTCTCATCCTTCTAAATTCCATTGAATGCAATACAAGCCCAGTTGTATAGTTCCCTTCAATATTAAATTTGTGGAACGGAGGGAAATGTTGGCAGTGAAGAAATTGACTGAGCAACAGGAGATAGGAATGGATGGTGGGCAAGCACTCAAATTGGCAGTAGGTGACCAACATGGAGGCCCAACGCAAATTGGAGGAACAGCACCTCATAGTTTGCTTGGGAAGCTGACAACCCAGCAATATGAATGTTGATTCCTCCATCTTCAAGTAACCCCTGCATCCTCTCTCTCCGTCCCTCCAACACCCTAGTTGTTGTACGAGTTTCTCTTGTTGCCCAGCTGAGTTTCAGTGTTTGTATAACTCATTATCACCTTGCCAAATGCCAACAACAGACCAATTTTTAGAGACTCTGATGCAGCGCGGAAGCTAGGCCCTTCGGCCCAGCCGGGTCCACGCTGACCAACAATCCCTGAACGTTAACACATTCCTACCCACTAGGGACAATTTGACATTTTTTACCAAGCCAATTAACCTGCAAACCTGCACGTCTTTGGAGTGTGGGAGGAAAGTGAAGATCTCGGAGAAAATCCATGTGGTCACTGGGAGAACATACAAACTCCGTACAAACAAGCACCCGTAGTCGGGATCGAACCTGGGTCTCCGGCACTGCAAGCGCTGTAAGGGAGCGACTCTACCGCTGCGCCACCGCGCCGCCCAATATGGGCCCCACCTTTCGTTCATCATCATTGGTGGCTTTGAGCTGCCTACAAGGAGATGAATTAATAGTCTCAACTGTCAACCATACGGATTGGCTGATGGGATAAAACACCACTTAAAGTCTCCTGATAGATATTAAAAGCAGGAGGTGTTAACTAACAAATATGAATAGATTAGGAATGGTTACAATCTATACAGGCAAGTGCACAGTCACCTACTTTGGGGCAAAGATGAATAAAACAGAGTACTTTCTCAATGAGAAAATCTAGAGACAGCAAAGGCCTTAGTCATCTTGCAGGCCCATTTACAGAAATGATTACAATTCTATGGGCAGGTTCATCAGTGATAGGAGCAGAATTAGGCCATTCGGTCCATCAAGTCTACTCTCCCAACCCTCTCAAGCCCATTCTCCTGCCTTCTCCCCATAACCTCCGATCCCCGCCCCGTACCATTCAATCTCTGCCTTAAAGATAACCATCGTCGTGTCCTCCACAGCCTTCTGTGGCAAAGAATACCACAGATCCACCATCGTCTGACTGAAGAAATTCCTCCTCATTGCAGACGCAGGAATTCGTCAGAAACATAATGCTCACCTGTCTATCTGCAGAACGGGAATGCAAAGGGATGGAACCTATGTTGTAACAGCACCAAGTTACCGTTGGACCACACCTGGAGTGCTGTGAGCAGTTTTGAGCACCACCCTAAAGCAATGATACATGTCTCAGATGGGGCGCAGCTGACATTTATTAAAAGGTCTCATTTTCAAGGAGACATTAGAGACACGATGCTTGCATTCTCTGGAATGTACGAGATTAAGTAGTGATTAGCTAGAGGGTTTTCAAGTAACTGACAGCAGATGAAGGGGTGAGGAATGTTTCTGTTAGGTGTGGAGCCTCAAACTAGAGGGGGGGGGGTAATTATAAAGAGGCCAGACATGAGGAAGCATCAACTCACAAGCCGCGGCAGAAATTTGAGACTCCTCCACACACTCCTGTTGAAATTGAAGAAGTGTTATCCTTCAGGTACAATTTACAATATCCATTTACAAGATAGCGGAGGAATACTGGATTATTTCTCGTCTGAACACCCAGCAATAAATAAATAAATATAGATGCTTAAAGCTGAATAAATTTCCGATAGCTTGTACAGAAATGAGTAGTCTAAAATCTGTACTTAATCTAAGTGGCAAGAATTAACCTTGAAATAAATGGAGGGCCAATAGATTGTTGACATTAGGTTAATCGTTAATTTTATACCCAAAATTAATAGGCTTTTATTAACAAAATGGTATGGGGATGTGGTATCGTTCTGCTCCGATTTCACCGAATAGCAGATAAATGCTTCATTCCTGTTCCTATCTTTTAAATAAATTCACCTCTCGCAAGTGTTGGGAGATCAATCTAACATTCCGCATTTGGAAACAGACGCCAGCCTAATTTTCCCCTGCAGTGCAGCGCGAAACATTGGGACCTGTTGTTGAAATGAAGTAGGAGACACTGATCTTTGGGGGGTGCCTCCCTTCTCCAGCCTAGTTGGAGCAATGGACCCATCCCAAGTTACCCTTCATTACTAAAACTCACACTCTGGTTACTCTCAAAAACCATCAGTAGGAAGGAACTGCAGATGCTGGTTTACACTGACGATGGACACAAAATGCTGGAGTAACTCAGCGGGGCAGGCAGCATCTCTGGATAGGAAGAATGGGTGACGCTTCGGGTCAAGACTCTTCTCCAGGCTGAAGACGGCAGACTCCAGTCTGAAGAAGGGTCTCAAACCGAAACGTCACCCATTCCTTCTCTCCAGAGATGCCGCCTCTTCCGCTGAGTTACTCCAGCATTTTATGCCTAGCATCTATATGACGCTGGCATGGATCAGATGGGCACAGCCATTAGTAGTTTATATGTTCACAAGTTCTCGGAGCTGAATTAGGCTATTCGGCCCATCTAGTCTACTCCTCAATCATCTCGGACACCTATCTATCTCCGCCTTAAAAATATCCACTGACTTGGCCTCCACAGCCTTCTGGGGCAAAGAATTCCACACCTCTGACTAAATAAATGTCTCCTCACCTCCTTCCTAACAGAACGTCCTTTAATTCTGAGGCCATGGCCTCTAGTCCTCGACTCTAGGAATGGAAACATCCTCTCCACATCCACTCTATCCAAGTCTTTCACTATTCTGAACATTTCAATGAGGTTGCCCCTCCTTCTTCTAAACTCCAGCGAGTACAGGCCCAGTGCCAAAAAATGCTCATCTTGGTTAATCTACTAATTCTGGGATCATTCTTGTAAACCTCCTCTGGACCCTCCAGAGCCAGCACATCCTTCCTCAGATAAGAGGCCCAAAATTGTTCCCAATGCAGCCTGACCAGTACCTTATAGAGCTTCAACATTAGATCATTAGTGTCTATCTTTGGTATAAACCAGCATCTGCAGTTTATTTTTATTAGGTAGACAAAAGTGCTGGAGAAACTCAGCGGGTGCCAGCAGCATCTATGGAGCGAAGGAAATAGGCAACGTTTTGGGCCGAAACCCTTCTTCAGACTTTCATTACCTGGATTGAGTTTTGTTTTAGGATTGCTTTCTATTTCTATTTACCTCTGGGTTTGAGCAGAATTGAAAAATTATCCCAGAGTTCCCCTCGTCTTGTAACGAGATTTCTGGTGGGAGACGCTTCATTACATTTCAATTCCCGCAAATTATTTTCTAGCTGGTGAATTAACTTTCCTCACTGAAGAGCCTATTGTCCCTGAAATTGTCTATTCCCGACTGTCCTAATAACCAAAGAGACTTCTGAGAAAATGAAAAATTGAAAGCAGGAGCCCGTGTTACCTGCAGCCGAGCGTTGTAATCACATCCTGAAAGGAAAAGGGCAAATCCGTCAGGTTTGTACAACATTCTATAAATTTCACCTTTGACTTTCAGGCAGTGGAACTTCGAATGTTCACTCCAGGATTCCCACGTCTCATTGAAAGGAAGACGCCTGCATTTATGTAGTGTAGTTGATTGTCACGTGCACCGAGGTACAGTGAAAAGCCTTTGTTGCGTGCTAACCAGCCAGCGGAAAGCCAGCACATGATTACAATAGAGCCATTCGTGGTGTACAGATACATGATAAGGGAAAAACGTTTAGTGCAAGGTAAAGCCAGTAAAGTCCGATCAAAGATAGTCCGAGGGTCCCTGATGAGGTGGATGGTAGTTCAGGACTGCTCTCTGGTTGTGGTAGGATGGTTCAGGATTTAGTTTAGGTTATAGTTTAGTTTAGAGGTAAAGCATGGAAATAGGCCCTATCGGCGAACATAGATCCCCACACATTAACACTATCCTATACCCACAAGGGACTATATTTAAAAATATATATATTCTTTAAAAAAAATTTTTTTTTTTTACACAAATACCAAGCCAATCAACCTACAAACCTGTAGGTCTTTGGAGTGTGGGCGGAAACCGAAGATCTCGGAGAAAACCCACGCGGGTCATGGGGAGAACGTACAAACTCCGTACAGACAGCACCCGTAGTCGGGATCGAACCCGGGTCTCCGGCGCTACATTCGCTGCAATGCAGCCACTCTACCGCTGCGCCACCGTGCCAATGCAAGGTTTTACCCCCTGAACTACTTCGGAACTGTAGACATGGATGTTGGAAACATGCCAACCAACTGGTGCACAGCAAGTTGCCACTAAAAGCAACCCGACAATATGCTTCTATAGATATTGGTTGATCACTGGATATGGCACAAGACATGAAGGGGAAATAGCTTGCCTTCCTCTCAAAGGCTGCGTGGGATCTTGTACACTGCATTGCCACACGGTGTAACACATGCACAGACCCGCTGCAGAGTTCTGCTAGTTGGAGGCTACTCAAACACACCGTTTAACCTTTGCAAACTGCAGGGGAAAAAAACGAGTTGAAGTTGAACATCTGCAGGCAGGGTTCCCCAAGGACACCGGCAGCTGGCTATGCACCCCCGCACCCCCCCCCCCTCCCCTCCAAATTTCATTCCCCTCTGCTGCATGATGCCATTGGCCCCATTAATCTTCATCACCTATTGCTTAATTACTCTTGCCTTCCGCTCCATATCACCAGACAGCCCCCTCCAGCTTCACAACCTTCGGACATATACAGCGGCATGGAGGCGCAGCGCCAGAGACCCAGGCTCAATCCTGTCCCTCGGGTGCTGCCTGTGTGGAGTTTGCACATTCTCCCTGGGTTTCCTCCGGGTGCTCCGGCTTCCTCCCACATCCCAAAGGCGTGCGGTTTTATGGGTTAATTTGCTTCCGCAAATTGCCCCCAAAGTAGTGTGTCGGCAGTGGACGTGAAAGTGCGATAACGGAGAACTAGTGTTAGCGGGCGTAGACTTGATGGGCCGAAGGGCCTGTATCCATGCTGTATCTCTAAACTAAACCAAATTTCCCCTCTTGCTTTTATAGTTATGAAGGTTGACTGCTCTAAAATGATAACCCACCCTCCACAGTTGCTGCTTGGCATTGTGGACCTTCAGCATCTTGAGTTTTGATAGAACATCATTCCAATTACGGAGACTGCATATGTATAGGAGGCTTAACAGCATTGAACGTGATGCTGCTGGAAAGTGTACGTACAGAAGGGACTCACCGGGATGTTGCTCAGGACAGAAGATTTTTATAGACAGAGAGACTAAGTTAGTCTTCCTCATAACATAGGGAAATGAGGGTGGACCCCATTGAGGAATTTAACATTGACACAAATAAGACAAAAAACAGGAAACTTTTCTTCATGAGAGGAGTCAAAAGCTAGTGTACATAGATTTAGGATAAGGGGGGAAGGGGGGGGGATTAAACAGAGAGAATGGGTGGAAGAATTTTATCACTTAGAGGGTGTGGGAAGCAGGTCGTCTCTAAAGGTTTCAGTCTCCAAATAAGCACATGAATTATTGACTCACAGAACATGAACTAAGTGCTGGTAAATGAGACGAGTGCAGATAGGTCATAGGTGGTCAGCAGGGGGACATCACCACTGGGACACCAACTACTTCAAATACTACTTGAATTTTGTGGAAATAAGACAAAATGCTGGAGTAATTCAGCGGGTCAGGCAGCATCTCTGGAGAAAAGGAATAGGTGACGTTTCGGGTCGAGACCCTTCTTCAGAAACTGGCCCATCATCAGGCGAATCCCTCAGGAAAAGTTACCATTGTGCGGTAAGTAAAAAAAACATGTCTATGGTTTTAGGTCATAGTGTGTTCTTACATCAAGTTGAAGCACTCAAGGAGACTTGGAACACAGGATCAGACACAAAATGCTGGAGTAACTCAGCGGTTCAGACAGCATCTCTGGGGAAAAGGAATTAGATGATGTTTCGGGTCAAGACCCTTCATCAGACTGAATTTTGTGCATTCTTTTGAACAGCTTTGAGTCACCGTTCAGAGGGCTGTGCGCAGAGCAGTTCTGGCCCAGCATAGTCTGGGAAAATTCCACGTCACTTAGACACGAACTGCTAATTTCCCAGCAATTAAGATGCTGAGGTAAGTATGAAACTGTTGGATAAGTAACCTATTCTTTGATTCAAATCAAAACCAAACTCATCAGCTTGCCACGAAGCAGGGAGACAAAATCCATGCTCTCATTGAGCAGAATAATTGCATGTCTTAGACATGTTTGAACAGGGGTAGAGAGATAGGCGGTCGCATGGAAACTGCTGCTCAGACTGCCTCCGGCCTGCACACTGCAAAGTGTAATTCTACACCAATAGGCAAATGAGCAGGGGCTGGGTTAATGCAAAACCTGCATTCTATGTAAAGTCATCCTTTGTTTGGGAAACTAAACCATCAATGAAAATGTCCAAACAATACTGATAAGATCATTCTCACCCACCTTTTTGTCACTAACATTGCAACCAACACCCTTTTCTCCTCAGTTAAGGGCCCAGGCCCTCTCCTTACACTCGAGCAGGAATATCCAGGCTGATATTGTGCAGAGTGCTGGATCACAATAGCTAACTTTCAATCAGAAGAGTGTTTAAACTGAAGTTCCTGAACGCATTATAGACAATAGACAATAGGTGCAGGAATAGGCCATTCGGCCCTTCGAGCCTGCACCGCCATTCAATATGATCATGGCTGATCATCCAACTCAGTATCCCGTACCCGGCCTTCTCTCCATACCCCCTGATCCCCTTAGCCACAAGGACCACATCTAACTCCCTCTTAAATATAGCCAATGAACTGGCCTCAACTACCCTCTGTGGCAGAGAGTTCCAGAGATTCACCACTCTCTGTGTGAAAATGTTTTTCATCATCTCGGTCTTAAAGGATTTCCCCCTTATCCTTAAGCTGTGACTCCTTGTCCTGGACTTCCCCAACATCGGGAACAATCTTCCTGCATCTAGCCTGTCCAACCCCATAAGAATTTTGTACGTTTCTATAAGATCCCCTCTCAATCTCCTAAATTCTAGCGAGTATAAGCCAAGTCTATCCAGTCTTTCTTCATATGAAAGTCCTGACATCCCAGGAATCAGTCTGGTGAACCTTCTCTGCACTCCCTCTATGGCTATAATGTCCTTCCTCAGATTTGGAGACCAAAACTGTACGCAATACTCCAGGTGTGGTCTCACCAAGACCCTGTACAACTGCAGTAGGACCTCCTGCTCGTATACTCAAATCCTCTTGCTATGAAGGCCAACATACCATTCGCTTTCTTCACTGCCTGCTGCACCTGCATGCCTACTTTCAATGACTGGTGTACCATGACACCCAGGTCTCGTTGCATCTCCCCATTTCCTAATCGGCCACCATTTAGATAATAGTCTGCCTTCCCGTTCTTGCCACCAAAGTGGATAACCTCACATTTATCCACATTATACTGCATCTGCCAAACATTTGCCCACTCACCCAGCCTATCCAAGTCACCTTGCAGTCTCCTAGCATCCTCCCTCACAGCTAACACTGGCCCCCAGCTTAGTGTCATCCGCAAACTTGGAGATGTTGCTTTCAATTCCCTCGTCCAGATCATTAATATAAATTGTAAATAGCTGGGGTCACAGCACTGAGCCTTGCGGTACCCCACTAGTCACTGCCTGCCATTGTGAAAAGGACCCGTTTACTCCTACTCTTTGCTTCCTGTTTGCCAGCCAGTTCTCTATCCACATCAATACTGAACCCCCAATGCCCGTGTGCTTTAAGTTTGTAAACTAATCTCTTATGTGGGACCTTGTCGAAAGCCTTCTGGAAGTCCAGATACAACACATCCACTGGTTCTCCCCTATCCACTCTACTAGTTACATCCTCGAAAAATTCTATAAGATTCGTCAGACATGATTTACCTTTCGTAAATCATGCTGACTTTGTCCAATGATTTCACCACTTTCCAAATGTGCTGCTATCCCATCTTTAATAACTGACTCTAGCAGTTTCCCCACTACCGATGTTAGACTAACTGGTCTGTAATTCCCCGTTTTCTCTCTCCCTCCCTTCTTAAAAAGTGGGGTTACGTTTGCTACCCTCCAATCCTCAGGAACTACTCCAGAATCTAAAGAGTTTTGAAAAATTATCACTAATGCATCCACTATTTCTGGAGCTACTTCCTTAAATTCTAAATGGCTTACTCCTTATTCTTAAACTGTGGCCCCTGGTTCTGGACTCCCCCAACATCGGGAACATGTTTCCTGCCTCTAGCGTGTCCAAGCCCTTAACAATCTTAATCTTATGTATAGGAAGAACTGCAGATGCTGCTTTTAAACCGAAGGGCAACGTTTCCACGCTACAAATGTCTGGAGAAGGGTCTCAACCCGAAACGTCAGCCATTCCTTTTCGCCAGAGATGCTGCCTGACCCGCTGAGTTACTCCAGGTTTTGTGCGTCTATCTCTCTCCTATGAATGAGAGTCTTTGTTTTGAGCTGAATCATCTCACGGGGCATCCAGGACTGTGGAGGAAGGGTGCGGCTCCTGTGGGCCCTGCATGTCGGAGCCTGTCCCAGCCCTAGTTGCATCTAGACGGGATTACACCCGAGGATATGCCAGACCTGCCCCGTCGCACAACCGCTGCCCGCCCCGGTGATTATCGCGACCACATAGGACACCGCTTTCATTTACATTTCAAAGAAGGCTTTTATTTAATTATCATCACTTTCTTTACTTGGCTCACCTTTGTACATTTAAAAAAAAAAAATTTAATCGTCGTTTCTCAGAGGGTTACTCCCAAGAGGACGCAGTGAAGAAACAGATTAATGGAGTAGAGATGCGGAATTATCCCTGCCCTGTTGAGCTGGCAAGCATATTGCAGATCCAAACCGCACAGGAAGGCTTTACAAACGAGTCTTCTGCATTGCGCTAATTATTTAGCATTATGCGGCTATGGCCAGGACAACCTGAAGGCCAAGGGTCCAAGCCACAAGGCCCGCTAGCCAATTCAAACACAGCACAAATGGACGAGTAAATACATCAGGAAAAGTGGGACTTTCCCATTTATTGCACGCACTAATTACAGGCTTTGCATTCATTCTAGTGGCTGCTGGTTGGATGAAGAGTCCAAGACATATATTAAGCAACACTTAACAAAACTGAGATCGATACAGAATGCTGGAGCAACTCAGCGGGACAGCCAGCATCTCTAGAGAGAGAAATAATAAAACTGAGTATTGGAAGTGGGTAAAATGGAAGCTGCATGTCCGGAGGTTTATCCTTGTGTTTGTATTTGATGCCAAGTGAGATTGACTCGCTGATGCCAATTCCACCAGTCTTGTGTTTCATTTAGTGGCGTGAATGAGACTGGATCTCGTGTGGAGCTGGGCCCCATCCGCACTGCCCTCGGCTCGAAACTTCCACTTGGCAGGTCACACTTGTTTACAGCCCCTCGGTGCGAGAGGGCTTTTCAATCTAGTTGGCAGGTTGTGTCGCCTTGCTCCAAGACTGCCCGACGTCACAGTGCATTCAATTCCCAATTCCTCAGTCAAGAAACTGGGGCAACCTGAACCAAGTCCACCCCGCACCAAAGTGAATCAGGATGAAGGTTACGCTGGAGACTAGAGCATATCATCTGGAATGGTGGCAGCGTAACACTCAGGAGAGCCCTGTTCCATCTCTAGTGCCATCATTCACATAACGCACTACATTCCAACCCCAACAGTTCTCTCAGAGGGACACAAAGACCTATTTGTACTATTCAAGAAGTGCTCTCTTAACTTTCCACCAACATCGCTGAAACCATCACATGGTGATTATATCTTTGTTCTTTGTGAGATATTGCCATTTCATATCGAGTGCCCGCATAACGTAACCACACTTCAAAAATATTTCCCTTAGAAACATCCTGATGACATGAAAGGCACCGGTGAGAATGTAATCGCCTTCCTTTGCATTCAAATCTGCTGATTGACCTCAATAACATCATCCCATGCACTCCTGCTTCCTTCCAAACACAAACTCATCAAGATTATTAATTTAACTTTTTGACAACCACTGGTTTCATCCAATATTTCTTCACTTCTTCGAGCTCTGCCAACCTATCACACGCATGTTCCCATACATTCCCATCTTCCCTGGCTCATTTCTCCTCCATTAGGTTCAAATCCCAACATGGACACAAAGGTCTGGATACAGTGGATGTGGAGAGGATGTTTCCACCAGACGGAGAGTCTAGGACCAGAGGTCACAGCCTCACAATTAAAGGACGTTCCTTTAGGAAGTAGATGAGGAGGAATTTCTTTGGTCAGAGGGTGGTGAATCTGTGGAATTCATTGCCACAGACGGCTGTGGAGGCCGTCAATGGATATTTTTTAAAGCAGAGATGGATAGATTCTTGATTAGTACAGGTGTCAGGGGTTGCAGGGAGAAGGCAGGGGAACAGGGTTAGGAGGGGGCGATGGATCAGCCATGATTGAATGGCGGAGTAGACGATGGGCCGAATGGCCTAATTCTGCTCCTATCACTTATGAACCTCGGTCTTGACCGTCTTCAATGCACTTGAGCAGTTTTGGCCCGCCCTTCTTCCCAGCAGCTCACCATTGCCCTTCTCTGCATGGACTACCCCAGACACCCCTCTACCGCTAATGGACTCATGGGCTCTCAGCCGTCACATCACAGCAATCATTTCCCTAAACACCAGTCAGAAGAGTCATACAGTATGGAAACATGTCCATCGACCCAACTAGCACAGGTTGACCAAGGTGCTCCATCCACAAGAGTCCCACGTGCTCGCTTTGGACCCAAATCACTCTAAACTGGGCTTGTACACTCTGGAGTTTAGAAGGATGAGAGGGCATCTCATTCAAACATATAAGATTGTTAAGGGCTTGGACACGCTAG
This sequence comes from Malacoraja senta, assembly GCA_038087875.1. NCBI lineage: Eukaryota > Metazoa > Chordata > Chondrichthyes > Rajiformes > Rajidae > Malacoraja > Malacoraja senta. The sequence continues at coordinate 24,192,707 of CM075988.1, forward strand.
AGGCAGGAAACATGTTCCCGATGTTGGGGGAGTCCAGAACCAGGGGCCACAGTTTAAGAATAAGGGGTAAGCCATTTAGAACGGAGACGAGGAAACACTTTTTCTCACAGAGAGTGGTGAGTCTGTGGAATTCTCTGCCTCAGAGGGCGGTGGAGGCGGGTTCTCTGGATGCTTTCAAGAGAGAGCTGGATAGGGCTCTTAAAAATAGCAGAGTCAGGGGATATGGGGAGAAGGCAGGAATGGGGTACTGATTGGGGATGATCAGCCATGATCACATTGAATGGCGGTGCTGGCTCGAAGGGCCGAATGGCCTACTCCTGCACCTATTGTCTATAAACCTTCCCTAGCCACATATATATCCAAATGTCTTTTAAATGTTGCCTCAACTACCCTCTCTGGCAGCTGGTTCCATATACTCACCACCCTCTGCCCCTCAGGTTCCTATTAAATCTTTACCCTCTCTCGTTAAACATATGTCCTCTGGTTCATGATTTCCCCTACTCGGGGTAAAAGACTCTGTGCAACTACCCGATCTATTCCCCTTCTGATCTTGTACGTTTCTATACAATCAGCCCTCGCCCTCCTGTGCTCCAAGGAATAAAGTGGTGGCCTGCCCAACCTCTCACTCTGGGCAACATCCTCATATATTCTCTGCAGTCCTTCCAGCTTACCAAGAGCTGGGTGACCAGAGCCAAACACAAGACTCCAAATGTGACCTCACCTTCTTGTACAACTGTAACTGATCTGCAGATAGGCTTGCCAACTTTCTCACTCCCAAGTAAGGGACGAAAGGTCAAAATAAGGGACAAATTCCCCGATGGCAATTCGTTGACCAACTCTGCCGTGGCTGGGTGAATGATGAGTTGGCCCGGGCGGTGTGTCTGCACACAAAGCCCAGCCGGCGGGCCAACCGAGGAGTTTTGGCCTGAGTCTGGCACCCCGTCCAACTCATGAACCGATGATCGGCCATGAGAAGGAGGGGTGGTGGTGTCGGCGGTAAGCGAAGGTCGGACAGCTGGCCGGGCTGCCGACTGACGGGGCCACAGGCGAGGTGCTGCTGCTGCACTCCATGGGCTGCACTACGTCGGGACGGGTGAGGCGGGGCCGGAAGAACCGCTCCGACCCGACAGTCCCCTCGACCCGAGTAGTAGCAGTTAAATATGGGACAAGGGCAGCCCCGTATGGGACAAAGCAAGTTAGCCCAATATACGGGATGTCCCGGCTAATACGCAGCCATATCTGCCTCCACATCTTCTCCCTTCCTTCCCCACCTCAACTCCAATTGCCAATCAACTCGCCCCACCCTCGTGTATCATTTGCCAGCCCTTGAACCACCGTTTGCCAAAGACTTCTTTAAACTGACCATCTTAGTTTTGTTTACAGATACAGCACAGAAACAGGCCCTTCGGCCCACCCCAGTCCACGCCGACTAGCGATCCCCGAACATTAACATTACGCTGCGCGCACACACACACACACACACACACACACACAATTTATATTTAGACCAAGCCAATTAACCCACAAATCTGCACGCCTTTGGGAGTGTGGGAGGAAATGAAGATCTGAGAAAACGCACGCGGTCACAGGGAAAACGTACAAACTCCATACAGGCAGCACCCGTCGTCGGGATCGAACCAGCGTCTCCGGCGCTGAAAGCGCGGTAAGGCAGCAACTCTACCGCTGCGCCACCTAGTCTGCTATACTCTTTCAGCCAGATGAAGGGTCTTGATCCCAAAACCTGATTATCCATCCATTCCCCACCACCGCTGCTGTTCGATCAGCGGAGTTCCTCCAAATGGTTTGTATTTTGCTCTGGATTTCAGCATCTGCAGCCTCTTGCCTCTGCTGCGATCATTTGGGAAGCATTTACAGCTACAGTAAAGGAAGGATACTCTGCAGTATTTACAACTGTTTATCTTTGCTTGTTACCAGTGCAATTTCAAGTACTGATGAATAGCTCAATTATCTGTCTTTCTGAAGTTATTGCAAGGTGATGAGGGATTCATAGACATTCCAGTGAACCAAACCATTTAAAAAGAGAGATTGCCTGGAGTTCTCCATGCAATGCATTGTTGCAGCTCAGGGCAGATTGACCATACATGGGTTAACATTAATGCATGTGGAATGTCATGTGTTTAACAAGAACATAGGACAGTACAGAAACAAGTCCTTCAGCCTATAAGATCCACGCTGACCAAGATGCCAAGTTAAGGGCCTGTCCCACTTATGTGATTTTTTTTTCCGGCAACTTGCCGGCACCCGTCATAGTCACAGTAGGTTGATGTAAATTTTCAACATGTTCAAAATCCAGCAGCGACCAGAAAAAGGTACGACTCTTTGGGCGACGACTCACCACCATACAGGCGTCACCCCGCGACTCCTGTAGATACCTCAAGATAAGCCAACTTTCCTTCTTAAGCCAACATCTACATTCCAAACCTTTGGCAGTGCAGACATGGGCGGGAATCGCTTTTAAAACCTGGGGGGGGGGGGGAGAGAAGCACAATGAGGCCTAACATTTAGGACAGGGTTCGGCAACCTACATCCCACGGGCCGGATCCCAAAATCATCCGGCCTGCAGGTGTCTTTTTTTTCAATTAGTTTTCGCGACATGGGAACTGCAGCCAGTCCAGGGGCAAGCAAGCTGACCTGGGCATGCAGGCGACCTGGGAACTGCAGCCAGTCCCGGGGCAAGCGAGCTGACCTGGGCATGCAGGCGACCTGGGAACTGCAGGTCCTTTGGTACACACCGTGTCGACTAGCAATCACCCCGTACACTAGCACCATCCGACACACTGGGGACAATTTACCGAAGCACTTAACCTACAAACCTGCACGTCTTTGGCGTGTGGGGCAAGCGAGCCGACCTGGGACTGGCTGTGGCGCCCAGATCACAAAACATGGGGGGGGAGGGGGGCGGGGGGGGAAGAACAGCCGCCCCGGCCCCCTGTTCCCCCCAGGATTTCCGCCCATGAGTGCAGAGATTCAAGATTACAACCCAAAACATTTCAGACCCAGTTATTATTTCAGGATGATCATGTTTAACACCTTTAATTAGTCTAAGTATACTTTGTGTCATGAAATTGCAAAATGCCAGCCATCGTGACAGAGACGGGGCTTATCGTCTGGATCTTCAATGGAAGACAAACCCAACCAACTCTTCATCTGCCCTCTGCCTCATTCTGCGGGGAGCTTTGCGGTACATGAAAGGAGTATCTATCAGGATAGTTTAAATTGATGTGTGGAAATAATAACATGATTAATCTATACTGCACAAACTAAATATCTATTCAAAACAAATAATTTTCTATTTCAACATAGAAATTAAGCTAGGATAGGTCTCTGGGGAAATATTCAGTGTCTAAAAGTTACCCCCTCAAGAATTGATGATTGTGGAGAAGTTAAGTGCACTGTGGTACAATTTGGTTCCAAATTCTAGGAGCACAACGCTCGAGAATGAAGGAACTTCCATTGCAAGAATCAAAGGACAGTGGGGTGGAACAGCAAAGTGGTGTTGATGCAAAATAAAAAGGTAGAGGTGAAGGAACAAGCTGAGAAACAAAAAAAAGCCCAGAGGTGCAAATGCCAACAGCAAACTCACCAGAAACTGCCAAAGACAGACACAAAAAGCTGGAGTAACTCAGGTGGTCAGGCAGCATCTCTGGAGAAAAGGAATAGTTGACATTTCAGGTCGAGACCCTTCTTCAGAAACACCACCTATTCCTTCTCTCCAGCGATGCTGCCTGTCCTGCTGAGTTACTCCAGCTTTTTGTAACTATCTTCGGTATAAACCAGCATCTGCAGTTCCTCCCTACACACGCGCGCACACACACACACACACACACTCCACTGGACCCTAGGGTAATGGGCAAGGTTTGACCTCGTTAGATTTGTGATTGGAACACGAGGTGCTGACACTCAAGCCTCTTTCAGGCAACTTTGGAGCAGCGTCTGTGGATAAACAAATGGAGCAGAGTTTGAAGGAGGGAGGTGTGGTTTTAAGACGGCATATGATCAAAGTCTCAAGAATCCTTGCGGAAGTATTTTGCGAAGAGATTTCCTTACGTAAAATTGGACGAGCAGCCATAAAAGCTGACGGGAATATGTATTACCTCACCCACGAGTGCAATAATGCATAAATCCGCAGAAAAAAAAGGAATTAACATGACAATTTAAGGAGATGCATTATAAATCAGATATATATTCAGGATTACAACTGAAGAACATCATATCCCTCCAAAAGATCCAATAGATTTGAAATTCATTAATTGTCATTTTGAGTTAGGGGAACAATTCCAAATAGTCTCATGCAATTTACTCCACAGTCAGGACATGTTCAGTGCATGCCAAATAGTCTTATATTCACTGGTGAAGGACGCGAGTGAAGAATGTGCAATCATAGCTTCCTCGGTTGCCTTTGCCCCAGCTAAGCCCAACAGCGCTGCCCCAGAGTCAGAAGACCAAGCACCAATGCGCGCGCACTCCAGGGCTGGAGGTTGTAATCTGGCCCGACACGTGAATGCACACTAATGGGCCGTGCATCACGACATGTTTGAAAAATCCATGGGAACAAAGCCTTTCAACATCCTTTCAGATGGTACAGACACGCTAATACAGGTTGCAAGCTCCGTCATTCAGAGCCATTCATTATGTCAGAATGCACAGAACTCTCTCTCTCTCTCTCTCTCTCACACACATCAACTTCCTTTAAACCACAGCTGCAAATTTGCATTTGAATTGTGTTAATTATGCACACAGATTTTCCGTCCTCATCCATGGAATCATCATCGAAGACAGACACAAAACGCTGGAGTAACTCAGCGGGACAGGCGGCATCTCTGGAGAAAAGGGAATAGGTGACGTTTCGGGTCGAGACCTTCCTTCAGACGTCAGGAGGGTCTCGACACGAAACGCCACCTATTTCTTTCCTCAAGAGATGCTGCCTGACCCACCGAGTCACTCCGGCATTGTGTCCATCTTCAGCACAAACCGGCATCTGCAGTTCCCTCCCGCACAATTATCCCTCTCCGGTGCACTCGCCCAAATGTCCACAGATGTAATCCAGTGCATCAGGTTAAACGATGGTGACTGGATTCTTCTCACCCTACTCCACACTAGCAAACTGCATTGTTGCACAGCGGCCTGGAATACGATTTTTTTGCTTAGTTTAGAGATACAGCACAGAAACAGGCCGGCCCTTCAGCCCACGCCGACCAGCGATCTCCTCAAGCTTACACTATTCTAAAAGTTGTGACTATCTAAGGAACTGCAGATGCTGGTTTCCACCGAAGATACACAAAATGCTGGAGTAACTCAGCGGGTCAGGCAGCATCTCTGGAGGGAAGGAAATGGGTGATATTTTGGGTCAAGACCCTTCTTCGGACCGAGAGAGCCTAGAAAGGCATTCTGTTGTCACACCACCCTTCCAAAAGCAACAGGGACTATACAACTGCTGCTGCTGTCTGCAATGCCACGTCTCATGAATCATTAACAACCTATCCGAGGGCGTGAGAGAGATACTATGCTGCGTGGCTGGAAGTCTGCACACTCCTCTGCTCCTTCATTACATCGGTAACCACTGCTTCCTCGCACAATCCTGTCATTAATTAATTTGACTCCTTAATTTGAAAGACAGAATGAATAGCAAATATTTAAAATAAATTTCAAATTCCATGTTATTCTCCCAGCCAGCAGAAAAACACAGCTGTGTTTCTTTAATTGTCAGCCCAGCCCATGGGTGCCTCAATAAGTCTCCAAATTGAATTTATATGTTGATGCCTCATCATTTTCCGTTTAGAGATGGTCCCACTTGCCACAGTCTTTGGAGTTCGTCATACGACTGCTCAACATTTTGTTCATCAGTACTGCGCTCGTAGTTAGTCAGCTTGGCAGTAGTCGCCGAGGCTGGATCGGAGCTGCCTTAAGAACCCGATAGATGCAGGAAAGAAGCTGCGCCTGGACCTGGTGACGTGTGACCTCCTGCCCAGTGGCAACAGTGAGGAAAGGTGGGGGATCCCGAATGCCTTGAGGTAGCGCCGGATAACATTGCACCCATGCAGTTAGTCAAACAAAGCAGACAGATACAGACTCGTCGACGTCTGAAGAAGGGTCTCGACCAGAAACGTCACCCATTCCTTCTCTCCAGAGATGATGCCCGTCCTGCTGAGTCCAGCATTTTGTGTCTATCTTAAAGGACCACCCCTTTATTCTAAGACTGTGGCCCCTGGTTCTGGACTCGCCCAACATTGGGAACATTTTTCCTGCATCTAGCTTGTCCAGTCCCATTATAATTTTATATGTTTCTATAAGATCCCCCTCATCCTTCTAAACTCCAGTGAATACAAGATGATGCCCGTCCTGCTGAGTTACTCTAGCATTTTGTGTCTAACTTCAGACATATTCATCAACACTCTCCCCAGTGCTTGTAACACAATCCCACCTTCACTGTGGCAGAGATTGGTACATGTACCACGGTACAGTGGCATTCCTTTTTTTTGCATACGGTTCAAAGTATTACTGTACAAGTTCATAAGGTTCTAGGAGCAGAATTAGGCCATTCGGCCCATCAAGTCTACTCCACCATTCAATCATCGCTGATCTATCTTCCCCCCTCAACCCCATTCTCCTGCCTTCTTCCCATAACCATCCTACTAATCAAGAACCTATCAACCTCCACCGTAAAAATATCCATTGACTTGCCCTCTGCAGCCTCCTGTGGCAACGCCTCTGGTCTGAGACTCTCCCACTAGTGAAAATAACCTCTCCACATCCACTCTATCCAGGCCCATCACTATTTCGGCGAGTACATACGAGGTCACCCCCTCGTCTTCTAGATTAGAACGAACAGGCCCAGTGCCTTCAAACACTCATCATCGGCAGAGTTGCTGCCTCACAGCGCCACAGACCTCATTTCAATCCCGACCTCGGGTGCTGTCTGTACGGAATTTGTACATTCTCCCTGTGGCCGTATGGGTTCCCTCCAGTTTCTGTGGAATTCTCTGCCTCAGAGGGCGGTGGAGGCGGGTTCTCTGGAAGCTTTCAAGAGAGAGCTAGAGAGGGCTCTTACAAATAGCGGATTCAGGGGATATGGGGAGAAGGCAGGAACGGGGTACTGATTGGGGATGATCAGCCATGATCACATTGAATGGCGGTGCTGGCTCGAAGGGTCGAATGGCCTACTCCTGCACCTATTGTCTATTGTTTCCTCCAAAGAAGTACAGGTTTGTACGTTGATTGGCTTCAATAAAATTGTAAATTGTCCCGTGTGCCCAGGATAGTGTTAGCGTGCTGGGATCGCTGGCTGGCGTGGACTCCATGGGCCGAAGAGCCCGCTTCCACGCTGTATCACGAAACTAAATCAGCAGGTTTTGGTGCCATTTGGGAGAGAATCAATGGAGAGAGAGAGAGAAGGTACACCCGCGTCTAACACACTGCCACAATGCAAGGCAAAGCAGGCGAGGTACATTTCTAGACATTAATGTAGCGTGATGTCAGTAAATGTTTGACAAAAATGCTGGAGAAACTCAGCGGGTGAGGCAGCATCTATGGAGCGAAGGAATAGGCGACGTTTCGGGTCGAGACCTGAAACGTTGCCTATTTCCTTCGCTCCATTGATGCTGCCTCACCCGCTGAGTTTCTCCAGCATTTTTGTCTCCCTTCGATTTTTCGAGCATCTGCAGTTCTTTCATCTTTCAGTTTGACTGTCAGTTAAAATAAGGTTGGCAAGGTCACCCATTTTACCAGATGGTGATGGTTTTACTTCATCTAAGTTTTCTTCCACCATTTATTATTCAGTTGCTTTCACTAAAACTCTTTGCCATCAAAGTGAGAGATGGAACCAACACTTTTATCTGTATTGATTCCATCTCTCTGCCTTGCCTGGTTACGCTCTTTCCCAGCTACCACTGTTCTTCAAATCTCACAGAACCTTGCAGACTAATCCAAATGGACAAAGCACATCCACCTCTTGTGGTTTGCCAGTCTGGAACCACATGTTGAAAGAGGAAACCATCACCGGTGCAGAGTCCCAGGGCAATAGTATGAACGAGCAAATAATAGTAAGTCAGAGTTTTAGTTTAATTTAGAGATACAGTGCAGAATCAGACCCTACGGCCCCCCGAGTCTGCACCGACCAGCAATCCCCGCGCACTTACACTATCGCACACACACACGCGGGACAATTTATACTTTTACCAAGCCAATTAACCTACAAACCTGTACGTCTTTTGGAGTGTGGGAGGAAACTGAAGATCTCAGGGAAAACCCCCAACAGGCCCACCCCCCCATGGTGCAGAGATGAAGAGGTTGGAGTTCGAGGGCTGTGGAGGCAAGAGGTTAGAGACTCGGAGCAAAGAGAGGTCGTTGTGGCTTTGAAAAACTTGATCAGAATTTAAAACCATGTGGTCTCCATGGCTTTAGACAGAGAACACAAACCAGAGTTAGCTGTTCCCCGCAGGCTGCATGAAAAGCCCTACAGTGTTCATCAGCCTTCAGCTCACAGCATCAATGCACGCTATGCTGAAGACAAGCAGAGTGGAAGAGGACCAACCTTTCCTCAACAGCTCTGGAAACAAGGAAGGACTTGCAGTTTAGAAACAAGATTCACAAATGAGCCTGGAAGTTACGAGGGTTTATTGTGCGTTTTGTGGAGGAAGTGTTTGTCTAAACTGTTCATGGAAGGGAAGTCAGACGTGGCAGAATGATGGCTGCAAATGAAAGGTACACACAAAATGCTGGAGTAATTCAGCGGGTCAGGCAGCATCTCTGGAGACAAAATGGGTGATGTTTCGGGTCGAGAGCCTTCCTTCAGACTGAGAGGAGGAGGAGGCCGGGCCAAAATGGGGAACACCTCCACTCGCTGAAGATAGACACAGAATGCTGGATCAATTCAGCAGGACAGGCAGCATCTCGGGAGAGAAGGAATGGGTGGCTTTTCAGGTAGCGAACCATTGTCACCCATAGCTGCTCTCCAGAGATGCTGCCTGTCCTGCTAAGTTACTCCAGCATTTTGTATCTATCTTCGGTTTAATCCAGCATCTGCAGTTCCTTCCCCCACGCTACCACTTGCTGGTTCCTCTTCAAGTCGCACGTCAAAATATTTAAGGCCAGACTTTCATTGTTGAGTTTAAATGGCGGAACTCCCTCGCCAGTAACACAGAGGGAGTTGCTTCAGGAGGACTACAATGGTTCATGAGGAATTTGGGAATGAGCAATAAAACACAGCCCTTTACAAATCTCCTAAACAAACACAAAGAAAATCTAAACTAAAGGACAATAATACTATAGAGTCAATAATACTATAGAGTCAATAATACCATAGGCAGGAAACATGTTCCTGATGTTGGGGGAGTCCACAACCAGGGGCCAGTGTTTAAGAATAAGGGGTAGGCCATTTAGAACGGAGATGAAGGAAAACGTTTTCACCCAGAGAATTGTGAGTCTGTGGAATTCTCTGCCTCAGAGGACATTGGAGGCCGATTATCTGGATGCTTTCAAGAGAGAGTTAGATAGGGCTCTTAAAGATAGCGGAGTCAGGGGATATGGGGAGAAGACAGGAACGGGGTACTGATTGGGGATGATCAGCCATGATCACATTGAATGGCGGTGCTGGCTCGAAGGGCCGAATGGCCTACTCCTGCACCTACTGTCTATTGTCAACCAGGAGGCCAACGATCTGAAATCAGAAGAGTTTTTAGCCAGGGAATGACAAGAATGTTGAACATGGCAAAGATTGAGGCAAATAGTATTAATGTATTAAATTTGAAATGAGGGGGAAGATCTTTAGTTAAGTGAAAGCTCTGATGAGGTGCAAGTGAAAGGTAAACACTGGGCTTTTTATATTCCCTGCAAAAAGCACACGCACACACAGATTAGTGTCCAATTTGAGGGTTTTTTATATCCCCATTGAGGTTTAATTAGATAATTTACATAGCACCAAATTGAAAAATACTGCTCCCACAAATATCCATTAAATAGGTCAGCTCATCGGCGGGCACTCGAAACGAGTATGACAGTCCTCTCATGGAGGACGCCTGTGTGTGGCTTTATTTAACGTGGGGAGACTGGTGCACAGACAGCCACCACACGGTCCTTGACAGATCTGGGTCAGGATCCAGTGGCATGGAGTCCAAGACGACCGGGGACCCTTCTCTGCTGCAGCCTTCATCCGCCTTCCCAGCCGATAGCAACGCTATAGAACTGGTCCGATTTCCTCGACTATGGCGAGGTTGTTAACACAGAATCAGGGCAACAACAGCAAACTCCAAAATAACATGCATGGTGGCGTAGCGGTAGAGCAGCTGCCTTACAGCGCCAGAGACCCAGGTTCGATCCTGACCATGAGTGCTTGTCTGTATGGAGTTTGTACGCTCTCCCCACGACCTGCGTGGGTTTTCTTCGGGAGCTCCTATTTCGCCCCCACGCTCCAAAGACGTAAAGGTTTGTAGGTTGTGTAGGAAGGAACTGTTTGATGATGGTTTAAATCAAAGGTAGACACAAATTGCTGGAGTAATTCAGCGAGACAGGCATCATCTCTGGACAGAAGGAATGGGTGACTTTTCGGGTCGAGATCCTCGAAATGTCACCCATTCCTTCTCTCGAGAGGTTTATAGGTTAATTGGCTTGGCATAATTATACATTGTCCCCAGCAGGTGTAGGATAGTGTTAGTGTGTGGGCTCGGCGGGCCGAATGGCCTGTTTCCTCTCTGAATCTAAACTAACACAAATCTTTCAAGTATTATGCAATTATTCCTGAACGGGCTGAATCCACAGGGATTCCATATAGCTGGTAATCCTTACTGTCTGAATTAACAGCATGTCAATTAAATCCCACAGCCAGAAATCCTCGTCTAAATAAACAAGATTTCTGGACTTCTGATATTCCGTAAATTTGCTACGCACGTTTGAGAGCATTTTTGCATTTCAGCGGCAGATATGTTATAAACACATTAAAAGGGCATTTGCTCGTCTTAAGTAGGGACAGCAAGCTATTACAAAGAGCCTCTGTACTCGTTCCTGACGAAAGCCATGTGTGCGCGGAGCCTTACATCAAAGGATAAAATGTACGTGAATGAATATGATATTTTATTAGAAACTATCATATTAAACTATCACACAGTGAAGGAGCCTAATACAGTGCACAGCTACCCCAATAGAAGCCTTTCAAACGCTTTATTCAAAGAATTGTTAATCCACCTCCCAATATCTCACTCAGCTCAGCAGGCAATTATGTCTCTGTACTGCAGTGGATAAATCTTTCTCAACCTCCGCCTCCTGGGAACTATCAGTGCTCCGGCATAATGGCTTTGGAAAAAAAAAATCTGTTTGATATTGCCATATACTCGCTACTGCCCCTATCTATCACAATATAAATTGGTGTTATGGCCTTTACCGTCAGCAAACCCCAATCATGAATATGATCCAAACACAACACTTGGATGTCTCGACCCGAAACATCACCCACTCCTTCTCTCCGGCGATGCTGCCTGTCCCGCTGAGTTACTCCGGCATTTTGTGTCCATCTTCGTTTTAAAACAGCTTCCGCAGTTCCTTGCTACATTTAGGATCCGAGCTTCTTCCATTGTGAAGCAGACTGCGACTGGACAGAAATTCACTGCAAACCTGCGCAGAGAGTCGGTGTTTTGACATATTGTTCCGTTTCATTGAACTGCAAAGGTCACTATCTGTTAAATAATCTTCCCTCTATTAGCAAACATTGAAATCCTCCTTCATTCAGCAGGGTGGAGCAGCAGAGAGCATGTAGCCAGCCTTGTTGCTTTATGAATAGATTGCTCTCAGACTCAGGTACTCCATACAATGGAATGTTTTCAAATGCTTGGGTGCAACACACGCACATCGAACAAACAAATCAAACTGAAGGCTGTGGCAAAGATGAAATAAATTAAAGGACCTGCCTGCATTTCGGCAACAAACTGCTAGGTATGTCCGACTCAGGCACACAGCAAGAATAGGGAATGTAGAACCGTGCAGCACAAGATCAGGCCCTTCGGCCCACAATGTCCGTGCCGAACATGTCAAGTCTGACCCACAACATCACCCATTCCTTATCTCCAGGGATACTGCCTGTCCCGCTGAGTTACTCCAGCATTTTGTGTCTACCTTCAAGTTAAAGTAAGTAGGTTTATTGGCCAAGTATTCACATACAAGGAATTTGCCTTGGTGCTACGCCCACAAGTAACAACATGACATACAGTGACAGTTACGAATGACTCAGAAAACACTAAACATTAATAATAATAAAACATTAATGATAAAACACCATTGATCAAGCATGTGAACCAACAAAATACCAGATCAAAGGGAGGCTACAGATTTTTGGCTGTTGAGTAGAGCAACTACTCGTGGATAAAAACTGTTTTTATGTCTGGCTGTGGCAGCTTTGACAATCCGGAGCGTAAACTGATCTCCTCTGCCTGCATGTTTAAGAAGGAACTGCGGATGCTGGAAAATCAAAGGTAGACAAAAATGCTGGAGAAACTCAGCGGGTGAGGCAGCATCTATGGAGCGAAGGAAATGGGCAACGTTTTTCGCCTGCATGCATGCATGTGATCCATATCCCTATTGAAACGCCTCTTACATGCCACTGTTGCATCTGCTCTTACCACCACCACCCATCAGCATGTGACAGGCAACCAGCACTGTTTAGAAAACAAAAGGCTTGCATCGCACATCTCATTGAACCTTCACCCCTCTAACCTTAAAGCCATGCCCTCGATGCTTTGATCTTCCCGCCCCGGATCTTCCCACCTCAGACTGCCGACTGTATTTCTGTGCCCTCTCATAACGTTATAAACATCCAGCACAAATTTTCCAATGGGGGTCAATCATGTGCTTCATTAGAGGTGAATTTCCCCCTGACGATGATAGGTGAAGACACACAGAATCTCTTGCCCAGAGCGGGGGGGAATCGAGGACCATGGGTTTAAGTTGAAGGGGGAAATAATTTAATAGGAATTCAAGGGGTAACATTTTCCACACAAAAGGCAGTGGGTGCATGGAACGAGATGCCAGAGGAGGTAGTCGAGGCAGAGATTCTCCCAACATTTAGACAGGTACATGGATAGGACACGTTTAATGGGATTAGGGCCAAATGCAGGCAGGTGGGAATAGTGTAGATGGGACATGTAGGTCAGCGTGGGCATGTTGGGCCGAAGGGCATGTTTCCACACTGTATGACTCTATGGTAACTAAACTCACCCAGTACATATCCCACTCCAACACTGTTGGGAAGAACATATTGGCCAAGATTTTCCCTATTATGAAACATAGAAAAATAGGTGCAGGAGTAGGCCATTCGGCCCTTCGAGCAGCTTATCATCTAAAATCAGTACCCCGTTCCTGCTTTTTCCCCCCATATCCCTTGATTCCGTTAGCCCCAAGTGCTAAATCTAACTCTTGAAAACATCCAGTGAATTGGCCTCCACTGCCTTCTGTGGCAGAGAATTCCACAGATTCGCAACTCTCTGGGTGAGGAGGTTTATCCTCATCTCAGTCCTAAATGGCCTGTCCCTATTCCCGTATTGCCTCCCATTCCTCTGCCCAATCTGCAGAATCTACTTTAAAGTCTTCTTAGTCCCAGCTTAAAAGTCATAGAATTATAGCAGAGAGGGTGATCAAGTGTGGGGGAAGGGGAGGGAATGCAGGAAAACCTAGTGAAATTGGGTGTCAGACACAGAATTAAGATCTTTGAAAATTATTTGCTGCTCCACAATGCAAATCTGTTTTTGTTTTAATATCAGAATTAACACGATTCTCAAGTTATTTTTTTCACGATCTGTTATAAATATGTCCTTCCTGGAACTGCATTCACACTCTACACTCAACCCACATCGCTGTTCAAAACACATTTGCGTTTAGAAGCCAAGGCCAAAGATGATTTTATTTTTAAATCAAGTGCTGTTAGAAAAAACAAAAAACTTCCCAGACAACCCCTCATTCCTTTGATACAACGTCTAATTTCTGATCGATCGTTAGTCATGTCAAATTGTACCAATTTCGGAGAACGGATGCGCCACCCTGCCTCATTCATTCCTGCACAGAATTCCATCGCTCCCCTCTCACTGCAATAAAGACATCAATACCTCAAAAATATGTTTGGCATCGCCCCTTCCAGAAAACCATTCCAAGTATTAATTACTATTTGCAAGATAGAGCGCTTCCTGACATCAGTAACATCAATTGCTGCTTTCAATCTACACCCTCTCAAGTATCAAATAAATATTCAGGAATGCATGTTTTTTTCTAACCACTTATTCTATCACCATACTGTAATGTTGGCATCATTGTTTAAATGGCAGGACCAATGCGTCTCAGCTCTGCTCATTAGCGATTATTCTTCACCCCCCCCCCCTCCCTTATGTAAACTTCTCTTTACATAAGCCAGGAACTCTAATGCATTCAGACCCCAGCGGCATTTTTTATGCATTACTTATTTGACGAGCTAATCGGACAGCGTGGCAGCACAGCGGTAGAGTTGCTGCCTCACAGCACCAGAGACCAGGGTTTGATCCCAACTGTTGGTGATGTCGGTGTGGAGTTTGCATGGGTTTTCCCTGGGTGCTCCCGTTTCCCCCTACATCCGAAGACAAGCAGATTTGTAGGTTAATTGGCTTCTGTAAATTGTCTCTAGTACGTAGGATTGAACTAGTGTACGGGCGAAACTCAGCGGGCGAGGCAGCATCTATGTAGAGAAGGAGTAGGCGCCGTTTCGGGTCGAGTCCCAGTCTGAAGAAGGGTCTCCCGCTGAGTTTCTCCAGCACTTTTGTCCACCTTCGATTTTTCCAGCATCTGCAGTTCTTTCTTCAACAACTAGTGTACGGAGCGATCGCTGGTCAGGACGGACACAGTGGGCTGAAGGGCCAGTTTTCATGCTGTATCTCTAAACTAAACATACTCCACTAGCAGACTGAAGTAATGAATTTTGCTAATCAATGTCTGCATTGTTGAAGGCATGATTGCCAAAATATGGGAAGTTATCTACATTTTCCTGGGTCTTGCCATGGATCTTTATCGCTCGAGAATGGTGTTGTGTAGTCATAAAAATTGGAAACGGGCCCTTCGGCCCAACTTGCCCATGCCGACCAAGATGCCCCATCTACACTCCTTCCACCTGCCTACGTTTGACCCACATCCCTCTAAATGTCTCCTATCCATGGAGCTGCCTAAATGGCTTTTTGCAGAGTAGAGTTGAGGATGAAGTTGGTAGATGGCTGTTGTTTTAAGGACATTCTCATGTAGGCTTCCGTGAATAAGCCAACGATAATTTGGTGCCCAGTCTCTGAACGGCATCCTGCAGCCGTAAGTGACGTCTTAAGGTCATCAGTTTCCTTGCGGCCTTCAAGTGACTGTATGGCTGTTTCTCTCTCCTCGAGGTGTGATGAAGTATCCAATCCAAAAAGACAGCGTTTTGCCATTAATTCGCTCTTAGATCTTTCGGAGATCAATTATTATCAAAAGCCATTAACAGCAAGATCCACAGCAAACCCAGCCACAATCAGCCCTTGTACATTAGCACCCGCTGCAAAGTGATAAATGAGTTGATGAGTCCGTCTGACATGTTAACTTAATCTTTTTCAAAGCATTGACTCAATTTCAAAGTAGAACATAGAACAGACCAACATAGGCACAAGCCCTTTGGCCCACAATGTTAGTGCCGAGGCATGATGCATGATGCCACGTTAAACTGATCTTATCTGCCTGTACATGACCTAGATCATATTCCCTGCACATCCATGTGCCTATTTAATAGCCTCTTAAATGCCCCTGTCGTATCTGCCTCCATCGCCATCCCTGGCAATGCCCACACTACTGTGTACAACTATGTCCCACACAGGTCCAATATACTTTCCCCTCTCACCTTATAGCTTTCCTCTCTTGTGTTGGACACTTCCACACTGGGGAAAAAAGGGTCAGACTGTCTACACCGTCTAAGTTTATTGTCAGTTGCACACCAACATTTAGCCAACAATCCCATCATTGCCAAGAGGGGCCAACAACAATTGGAAATGCTGGGCCTCTTCTGAGAGGGTCTGTTGCTGCAGTTCACCTCCTCAAATCAGCTGCAAAACACAAGGTTGACAAGAAGCTACTCCATCAGCACCAAAGAACAGCGTTCAAGCACAAAAACAAGTAGGGCCTGCAAAGCATGCAAAGAATTAAATGGGAGGTTAATTGGGGAAAGGTTGGCACTGGGATTGTCCAAGGCAATCACCATTAATCCTGGACAAAGAAGAAGAGGGGAAAGAAAACTGACAACCCACATGATTCCATTCAAACCCAAGAGGCACTTTAGACTTTACACCGCGGAAACAGGCCCTTCAGCCCACCGAGTCCGCGCCGGCCAGCAATCGCCCCGTACACAAACCTTCACACACACTAGGGGCAATGTGGTACTTCACGGCCAATAAATTAGGAGATCTGTAGGCTTTAACCAACCAGGTACAACACACCTTGCTTTTAAGCAGAGGAAATTCAAGGTCATCGCTGCCCAGTTTAAAAAAAATAATGAATATATTTTATTAGAAACGGTCATATGAAACTGTCCAAACAAGTGCAAGCGTGATGAGCAAGACTTTACAATTCATCTCAGAATTGGTACATGACAGTCATGAGGCCGTCTAACCCGTTGAGTAACTCTGATACATTTTATCAGAATGCATCGCAGCTTGGTTTGGGGACAGCTCCATCCAAGACCGCAAGAAATTGCAGCGAATTGTGGTCGCAGCCCAGACCATCACACAAACCAACCTCCCTTCCATTCTCCATTTACACCTCACGCTGCTTCAGCAAGGCCAGCAGCATAATCATGGACGAGTCACACCCTGGCCACTCCCTCTTCCATCAGGCAAAAGGTACAGAAGTGTGAATATGCACACCTCCAGACTAAGAGACAGTTTCTTCCCAGCTGTTATCAGGCAACTGAACCATCCTACGGTAACTAGAGAGCAGCGCTGAGCTACAATATACCTCATTGGTGACCCGCGGACTATCTTTCATTGGACTTTACTGCCTTTATTTTGCACCAAATGCTATTCCCAGATCATGTATCTGTAAAGGAAAAGAGGTCGTTCCAGGAACCGCTGGAGAAGAGGCGTCCTGACAGAAATGTCTGAGAGTGGGGCTCAACTGGGGAGATCTCGAGGTGGAGGACATTTGTCAATGGCCGATGCTCCCTGGAGGAGCAAAGGGCTAAAGAAGATGATGTATCTGTATACTGAATGGCTCGATTATAATCATGTATTGTAGTCCCGCTGACTGGTTAGCATGCAACAAAAAGCTTTAAATTGTACCTCAGTACACGTGACAATAAACTAATCATCTCTGACCCCTGGCCACAAACTCTTTTTGAATCACTTCCCTCTGGAAGGCGACTCCGGATTGTCAAAGCTGCCACAGCCAGATATAAAAACAGTTTTTATCCACGAGTTGTTGCTCTACTCAACAGCCAAATATCTGTAGCCTCCCTTTGATCTGGTATTTTGTTGGTTCACGTGCTTGATCAATGGTGTTTTATTATTAATGTTTTATTATTATTAATGTTTAGTGTTTGCGTCATTCGTAACTGTCACTGTATGTCATGTTGTTACTTGTGGGCGGAGCACCAAGGCAAATTCCTTGTATGTGAATACTTGGCGAATAATCTTACTTACATTTTAACCCCAAACTCAAGCCATACCAGTTTGAGCCAACAGACCCTGTTCAATGATACGAGCTGACGTGTTAAAAAACAAAGGGAAAATATCACAGCCATAATTTTAACTCTGAAACAAAACAACCTTTCTTTTTAAAGAATTGCACATGTACATGTCAAATCAAATTTTGAACAAACTTGGATGCAACGTCTGTGCTTTCACAAGCCGCACTGAGACATGCAGACGGAACGTCAAAGAGATTAAATCAAATTCCTCTAAGAATCCGTATTCCCGGGAGAAAGGAAACTAGATTGCACAAATAAAACAGAGGAGGTCAAGGCATTGGGGAATTTCTCTTTAGGCCATGCTTTTTAATTACACCCTAATTAAGCTGAAGTTGTCACTTAATTTTCCCCAGGGTAAAACTGGACATATGATGAATATGGGCGCAACTTGCTTTTGTTTTAGTTTTAGTTTAGAGATACAGCGCGGAATCAAGCCCTTCTGCCCACCAAGTCCACGCTGACTTGTGGTGACCCATACACTAGTTCTATCTGACACACGAGGAACAATTTACAGAAGCCAATTAGCCTACAAACCTGCACATCTTGAGTGTGGGAGGAAACCAAAGCACCCAGAGAAAACCCACGCGGTCACGGGGAGAATGTACAAAATCCGTAGACAGCACCCGTAGTTAGGATCGAACCTGGTTCTCTGGCGCCAGGGGCGGAAAACCCGGAGGGATGTCACCCACCTCCCACGTTTTGAGAGGTGGGGGACATCCCCCCCAAGCTTTCCGCGAGACAGTGGGGGTGGGACTGATGTCGAGGGCGCGATGATTGGAGGAGGGAGACGTGGCACAGACCTGCGCCTCATCCGCAGGCAGGATCGATCCCGCCGGGTCTCCGGCGCTGTCCCGAGTGCCCCCCCCCCCTTCACGGGTGGCCAGAGAGGTCGGCAGTCAGACTCGAGCTGTGCCCCCAGGCCCACAGCCAGCTCAGAGAAAACAACGCTAAACCCAGTTCACACTGCCTGTCCCGCCAGGTGAACCTGCCTGGACTTGCGGGAAACATGGCCAGCGTGGAGAAGCAGCGCAAGTGTCCCGTCAGTCCAGACTGGGCTGTAGTTAACCCGGTGAGACAGGCAGAGTTGAGCTGCATTTAGCGCTGGATTGAGCCTCCGAAGCCTCGTGTGTGTGTGTGTGTGTGTGTGTGTGTGTGTGTGAGTGTGCGCATGCGAGCGCCAAAAAAATTGTGTCCCCCGGTCCCCTCCATGTTTTGATAGCGAGTTCCGCTCTTGTCTGGCGCTGTAAGGCAGCAACTCTACCACTGCGCCACCATGCTGCCCTTACAAAGCAAGTTGTATTACCTTCATCAGGCACGTTTCGATTGCTCAAAGTGGATCAAATCACTCAGCTACAAATTAAACTGTTCACTGCCATAAGCAACAAATGTTGAAGTCAGAATATTAAGCTCATTAAAACTGCTGTGATCGTTTTAATTGAAGTCGAGTCACTGAAGGAAAATATCCATGCGCCCAGCCCCAACCTGAATGGAATCGTGAGTGTCTACATGGTACTGGCCACCAGACACTTGTAGCACCATCTGTGAAACATGCAGCTCCAGAAGAGGCAGATATTCATTAACAATTGATCTAGAGTCTGTTCCCGGCCCCTTGATGGAACAGGTTAGATACCCGAGCTGCATTGCTACCGTGGGAAACCTCCTTGCTGACTGCACCAACCTGCCTCCAACAGGGCTTTCACTAGAGTAGCCACAGGCTGCTGCAAGATTGTTTTTTATTTTCTTTCTGCATTGAAGACGTCTTCAGAGTAATTAGAATGAACAGCATCATAATTACCACAAGGCATTTACAGGGGCATTAGATAATGGCTCAACGTCAATTATTCAGTGAATGCATTTATTTTTCATGTAATGTACACGAAGGAAGGGCTTCCTGAAAGCAAGTTGCGCAACACACATCCAAAGTTGCCAATGCCTTCAAGATGTGACTTCCAAAAGGGACCATTCCTATGGGATGAGAGGAAACAGAGACTGATTCAAAGGGATTGCATGAAAGCAGAGATACTCGAGATGGGTTAACATATGATGAGCGTTCGACATCACTGGGTCTCTGCTCGCTGCAGTTTTGAAGGATGAGGGGGGGGGGGGGGGGGAGAGAACTCATTGAAACTTACCGAATAGTGAAAGGCCTGGATAGAGTGGATGAGGAGATGTTTCCACGAGTGGGAGAGACTAGGATCAGAGGTCGGAGCCTCAGAATATAAGGACGTATCTTTAGAAAGGAGACGAGGAGGAATTTCTTTAGTCAGAGGGTGGTGAATCTGTGGAATGTATTGCCGCAGAAGGCTGTGCAGGCCATGTCTATGTATATTTTTAAGGCAGAGATAGATAGATTCTTGATTAGTACGGGTGTCAGGGATTATGGAGTAGACAGGAGAATGGGGTGAGGAGGGAGAGATAGATCAGCCATGATTGAATGGCGGAGTAGGCTTGATGTAGAACAGAGATAGAACTATACTATTAAAAATTCTAAAGAAGGCTCCAGACCAAAAACGTCACCTATTCTTTTTCTTCCAGAGATGCTGCCTGACCCGCTGAGTTACTCCAGCTTTTTGTGTCTATCTTCATTACAAGCAGGATCTGTGTAACCAACATTTTAACACGCGGTTAGTACTATTCCTTTGGTAAATCAAGCAGCCAGCCATGGATAATGACATGGCAAAACATAAACATTGAGGTGGACTTTCATCATTTCTCATGATGCAAGGCCATTTGGCCCATCACATCCATGCCTAGCTCTCAGCAATACAAGTCCATCAGTCCTCCTTATTTCCATGCATCTCTACAACCTATTTTGTTTCTTGCCCATCAACTCCTTTATGGTTATTTTACCATTTATCTACACACAAAAAAAATCTACAACAATTAATCTCTAATGTGGGAGAAAACACACATGGTCCTGGAGGAAGCATGCAAACTCCACACAGACAGCACGAGATGTCAGGACTAAAGCCGGTTCTCTGGAACCAAGGCAGTAGCTTTACTAGCTGCAACCACTGTGCTGCCCACACATGAATTAAAGAATTGAGAAAGGTCGTGAACCTCATTTTAAGGTAAGAGAATCAACAAAATTGAATTAATTTTATTGAAAGACAAAGCAGACTCTGGAGATCAGAGATCAGTCCTGATCCAAATTCTATTAATGCAAAGGTCCAGTTTAAATTAACGTTCAGGAGATCTATAATGGGTTTCAGGAGAAACCCCGCGTGCAGCTGGAAATGTAACTTTACAACAAGTGCCAACATGGTTGACATCAGAACGAATATCTCATCGGCAACAGTGCTGGGATGGGCATGGATGATTAAACTGCTAAAACAATGCAACAGAGGCAGGGCGTTTCATCAAAGCCATCAATATGCACATTTAGGAGCAGCTCATCCATGCCGTCACCTCTTGCCCAACTTGGAACCCAACCAAACAAAAGGGGATAAAACTGGTGATTCTTGTAAGTTCAGATCACTACAGGTTGTGGTGGGTGAGTGAGCAGCCAGGCCACAAACAACTGCCCCATCACTGCTCACCAATCACCCTGGTGCCTCTACTGATGGGACAAGCACAACATCCAGGGTAATTGTTTTAGCTTGCCACTGTACAAGCTACAGACCATATCAGTCTGAAATAGGTACGGGTGTCCGAGGGCTATTGGGGGAAGGCAGGAGAATATAGTTAGGAGGGATAGATAGATCAGCCATGATTGAATGGTGGAGTAGACTTGATGGGCCAAATGGCCTACTTCTACTCCTATCAACTTATGACCTTGCGAAACTCCATAGACCTTGGCAGGACACTCGATGTACACAACACTGGAGATTGTGTAGGCCACTTCACCAGGCTCTTGTACATAACGAACCTTGCACAGAGGTACTCTCTGGAATACGGGTCAGCGGGGCTGATCGTAATGCAAAGGGAATCTGGCTACATCAAGTCATTGAGCTTTACACATGGAAAAGGGCCCCAGGCCAAGCTGTCTAACTGAGCTAGTACCATTTACCTATTTTACCATTACCATTATATTATCATTTGCCCATATCCCTCCAAAAGATCTTCTATCGATGCACAAGCGTATTTTAAATGTAATTGTACCCACATCTACCACTCTTCTCTGCAGCTCATATACGCACCACCCTCTGTGTGAAAAAGCTGCCCCCTTGGGTCACCTCCGGGGTCTTTTAAATCATTCTCCTCTCAATGCAAACCTATGGCCTCTGGTTCAAGACTTCCCTGACCCTGGGAAAAGACTATTAGTCACCTGATCCAGGCCTCTCTTCATTTTATTAGTCTCCGAGGTTACCTGCCAGCATCTCCTAACACAAATGCTCCAGAAGCAGTAACACCTCCGTTTAAAAAAAACAGAAAAAAACTCAGCGGGTCGGGCAACATCCCTGGAGAACATGGATATGTGACATTTCAGGACAGGATCCTTCTTCAGTGTCTGAAGGAAGACTCCAACGCAAAACATCACCTATCAATGTTCTCCAGAGAGGCCAGGCGACTACAGCACAGTGTCCTTCCGTGTAAACCAGCATCTGCACTTCCTTGTCTCAACATCTTTGCTAACTTTTTTATTTTGTTGCAGCTTTTCCAGTTTAAAGACATCCTCCCAGAAGCAGGGACCGGACACAATATTCCAAATATCTCCTCGTCATACAAAAAGGTTACGTCAAAGAAAAACAAATGAGGAAACATGGACGTGCAATAACCGCTTTGGCTAAATATGCTGCACCTTTACAAATGCTGCACCAAAGGAGGGAAGAGGAACAATGGAACAAGGGGAACAAAGGAAAGTGAAGTGAACGGCAGGTAATCAGGTACCAAGAGCCATGCCCAGATGTGGTGGAACCTTGATCAGTGCGGATGTCAGAGGTGAAGATGGGACAAGCACAACATCCAGGGTAATTGTTTTAAACTTGCCACCGTACAAGCTGCAGAACTATTCAGTCTCAAATAGGTGTTTAAGAAGGAACTGCAGATGCTGGAAAATCGAAGGTACACAAAAATGCTCGAGAAACTCAGTGGGGTGCAGCAGCATCTATGGAGCGAAGGAGATAGGCAACGTTTCGGCCCGAAACGTTGCCTATCTCCTTCGCTCCATGGATGCTGCTGCACCCGCTGAGTTTCTCCAGCATTTTTGTGTACCAGTCTCAAATAGGCACAGGTGTCAGAGGTTATGGGGAGAAGGCAGGAGAATGGGGTTAGGAGGGAGAGATAGAACAGCCACGATTGAATGGCGGAGCAGACTTGATGAGCCGAATGGCCCAATTCTGCTCCTATCACTTATGAACTTCTGGCAGCTTGGCACAAGGCCATTCGATCAGTGTAGACAGCAATGGCGCGCGCACACACACACAGAAACTGGCCAACTTGTGCGGGGCAACGGAGCCGCTGCCCGAGATAGATGGCAGCAGATCCAATAGTTTAATTTGTCACGTGTACTGAGGTACAGTGAAAAAACTTTGTTGCTTGCTAACCAGTCAGCAGAAAGACTATACACGAATACAATCGAGCCATCAACATGATAGAGGGAATAACATTAATTGCAAGATCAATCCAGTAAAGTCTGATTAAAGATAGTCTAAAGGTCTCCAATGAGATAGAGAGTAGCTCAGGACCACTCTAGTTGTTGATAGGATGGTTCAGTTGCCTGATAACACTCGGGAAGAAATTGTCCCGAATCGGAAAGAGTGCGTTTTCACACTTCTATACCGCTTGCTTGATGAGACTAGTCCTTGATCACCTTCCAATAGTCTTCTGCCAAACGAGAATCGAACAAATATTTGAAGGGGAGTGAATTACGTAGCTGTGGGGAAAGTGTAGCAGGGCTAACTAAATTGTTCTTTAAGACAAGCGCATTCACAGTGGGAATCATCAAGGACCCACACCATCCTGGCCACACACTCATCTCCCTACTACCTTCAGGTAGAAGGTACAGGAGCCTGAAGACTGCAACGACCAGATTCAGGAACAGCTACTTCCCCACAGCCATCAGGCTATTAAACCTGGCTCGGACATAACACTGAACTTTACTAGCCAATACTGTTATTTGCACTTTATCAGTATATTGACCATTGTGTATATATTTATAGAATGCCTTGTAGTAAATGCCTACTATGTTCTGTTGTGCTGAAGCAAAGCAAGAATTTCATTGTCCTACCAGGGACACATGACAATAACCTCACTCGACTTGACTTGAAATGCAGACTGAATCTCCAAGGCTGAATGCATTGAACAAACACCTGAATCAATTGCAAATATTTCAATGATTAAAAGGCCAAAAAAATATTTCTGACTCGGGAACGCCCGAACAGTTATCAGACAAAAGTGTTTCACTAAAAGTACAAAGCACGTCCATTGAAGCCTCTCTACATTTCCTCATCCATTCCCCTTCCCTCAGTGAGCAAAATCCATCAACCTTCAGACCGTGTATTCTCAACGAGCGAGCGATCAGCTACAGGCCTTGGAGGTGGAAAATTCGAAAGATTCACAATCTTCCAGCTGGAAAGAAATTTCTCCTCAACGCGGTGAAAAATGAGCAGACTTGTCATCGAGAGACTACAGCCCCTCTTTCTAAATCTCCAGCCAGAGGTAAGCGCTCTCTCATCACCTGCTCTGACAGGCCATCTCAGAATTTTGAAAGTTTCAATAAAGCCTTTCATTCTTCTAAACTCCAGAGAATACGGATCCACTTTGCTCAATCTCACTTCACAGGGCATCCCTCTCATATCTAGCGAATGTTCACACACACACAAGATGAATCAGTCACCAAGATGAACACTCTCCCAGTGGCCTCACAGGGAACAAATAACTAGACTCAGACATTACATGGGCTCAATCCATGTTTTTACCTTGAGGGTTTGTACGTTTAAGGTGAAGGGGAAAAGATTTAATAGGAATCTGAGGGGCAACTTTTTCCACACAAAGGGTGGTGGGTGTATGGAACAAGCTGCCGGAGGAGGTAGTTGAGGCAGGGACTATCCCAACGATTAAGAAGCAGTTAAACAGGTACATGGATAGGGCAAGTATGGCGGGATATGGGCCAATTGCAGGCAGGTGGGACTAATGTAGATGGGACATGTTGGCCGGTGTGGGCAAGATGGGCTGAAGGGCCTGTTTCCACACCGTATGAATTAATGACTGATATTCTTCCCATATTATACACGTGCCCCCTTCCGGCCACAAGCCGTGTCAATATTGATGGTCCAATAAATCCCTCACAGGTTTAAGCATTCCCGCTGAACCTCCTTTCAACTTTCTCTCCATCAAGGAGAACAATCCCAGTTCTCATGAGATGAATTGTCATGCCATTCTGCCAATTTCCCCTATACCTACACCATGAATCAGAGTAGATTAATTGAACACACACACACACTAAATGGGGGCATTCTTGTAAAACTGCAATATTACAGACGTGAATGGTTTTCTATCACATCATTCACTGTTCTCTCCACGGATGCTCACTGGCCTACTCAATGCTGCAAGCAACTTTTGCTTTTATAACATTACACACTGGAATACATACAATAATATGCATGTAACCCTCTCCATCAAACAATGACATTTAGTTAACCAATTCAATTGCACAGGCGCTGGCTTCAGCAAGATCTACAGTCGCTCGCCCTGTGTAGGAAGGAACTGCAGATGAAGACAAGTCACAAAATGCACATGGATATGGATCACACACAGTTTCGTTTAGAGATACAGCGCGGAAACAAGCCCTACGGCTCCTGGGTCCACGCCGACCAGCGACCCCCCCACACATTAACACTATCCTACACCCATTAGGGACAATTTTTACATTCACCAATTAACCTACAAACCTGTACGTCTTTGGAGTGTGGGAGGAAACCGAAGATCTCGGAGAAAACCCACGCAGGTCACGGGGAGAACGTGCAAACTCCGTACAGACAGCACCCGTAGTCTGGATCGAACCCGGGTCTCTGGCGCTGCATTCGCTGCACAAGGCAGCAACTCTACCGCTGCGCCACCGCGAATTTAACTTGAAGACAGACACAAAATCCTGGAGTAACTCAGCGGATCAGGCAGTATCTCTGAAGAGATGGAACAGGTGACGTATCTGACCAATACCCTTCCTCCTGAAGAATGGTCTCGACCGGAAACGTCATCCATTCCTTCTCTCCAGAGTTGCTGCCTTTCCCGCTGAGTTACTCCAGCATTTTGTGTCTATCTTCGGTGTAAACCAGCATCTACATAGAAACATTGAAAACAGGTGCAGGAGGAGGCCATTCTGCCCTTCGAACCAGCAACGGCATTCATTGTGATCATGGCTGATCGTCCCCAGTCAATAACCAGTGCCTGCCTCAATAACCAGTGCCTGGCGTTCCTTCCTACACATTTTGTCCTGCACCTTATTTAATGATATCTCCCCCAACCCAATAAGAGGAAAAACATCATTAGCCGAGGCTTCGTACCACTTTGCTAACACGCACTCAGAGGAGTGACAGCCCATCTCCAGCTTTCTAATGGCCAAGTGGATTGGATTAGAGCGGGCAATTGGAGACACTGATCACATCGTCCCATCCGTGAGTTGAGACTGAAATGTTCAATCATTGGTCAGATGTAGGCACTAAGTTCTGCCGCCAACAAGCAGCATCATGTCATCTTACTACATTGAATGCATGACATATATGAAAACCATATCTAACGCTTCAAACACACAATACAGGGGATCAAGCAACAGGGACAGTTTTAATATCTGTCTGCAAACACCAATATAAATGGCAACTTTAAAGTGGCTGGTCAATGGATCAGAGAGAGCATAGATTTGACAAATGCAGCTGAATCTCTTGGAAATAACCCTTTCTACTTTCAACAAAGACAATTTGGCTTCAAATAGGGTATTGATTTTGCCGAGTACAACACTGAGAAATTCTATTCATTGTGGAAAACAACCGACATAATCATAAGATCATAAGTGATAGAAACAGAATTGAGCCATTCAGCCCATCAAGTCTACTCCGCCATTCAATCATGGCTGATCTATTTCTCCCTCTTAACCCCATTCTCCTGCCTTCTCCCCATAACCACCGACACCCATACCAATCAATAATCTATCTATCTCTGCCTTAAAATATATCCACTGATGACCTCCACAACCTTTTGTGGCAAGGAATTCCACAAAGATTCACCACCCTGACAAAAGAAAATCCTCCTCTCCTTCCTAAATGAAAGTCCTTTAATTCTGAGGCCGTGCCCTCTAGTCCTACTGTTGACTTGGAATTGAAGCCAACATGTTTAACCAGCTCAGAATGCAATGGCCACCTTCACCACCTGCAATGTGCCCACTTCCAACCTTTGCCGCTGTTAAAGAGCTCAGACTGGAGCAGGATAGAAAACAAGCTGCTGCAAGAACAATTTACACCGAAGACAGACACAAAAGGCTGGAGTAACTCAAGTCTGATGAAGGGTCACGACCCAAAACGCCACCTATTCCTTTTCTCCAGAGTAGCTGCCCAAGCCGCGGAGTTACTCCAGCTTTGTGTGTCCATCTATAAAACAAGACTGTTGCGTGTCACATTAGGAACCAGGCTCAGCGTAACTGAAGACCTCTACTGCCTGGATCTGAAGCTGGTCTGATGCAAAACCTACTCCGAGCGATAACGCAGGGTCTACGAACAGAAGAGACCACTCGGACCAGGACTCTGCGCGCGCGAGATAGTGAAGTCAAACGCTGCACAAAAGGGGCAGCTGCCTGGTTCTGGCATCAAACTCTGAAACAAAAACAGAAAATGGTGGAAGCACTGAGCAGGTCAGGACACACCTGTAGACGAGAATCAGCGTCCATGCTTCAGGTCGGTGACCCTTCACCGGTTATGAGAACGAGAAGAGAAAGGCAGGAGGGGTAGGTTAACGGGGATGTCACTGACATAGTACAACTGGGAGGACCCATTGAGATAAGTTGTAAACGAGGTTCTCTCAAGTGTCAGAGGTAGACCCGAAACTTTGCCTATTTCCTTCGCTCCATAGATGCTGCCTCACCTGCTGAGTATCCCCAGCATTATTGTCTACCTTCGATTTTTCAGCATCTGCAGTTCCTTCTTAAACATTCTCTCAAGTGCCAGGAGTATTTACTTGGCATATCTCCTCACTTTTCCCCTTGCTCTACCTGGACTCACATCCATTTCTGCTCCTCCACCTATAATCCTTCTCCTGGCTTCATAATTCACTCTTATCCTCCCCGCACTTTTTTTCTTTGATCTGCCTATCAACTCCCCCACCCCCCCCCCCCTCCCTTCACTTCTCACTCAAAAAGACGGAGCTGGTGTAATTCAGCGGGTCAGGCAGCATCGCTGGATTACATGGGCATGTGATGGGGTGGGTCGCGACCCATCTCCAGTCTAAAAGGTCCCGACATCTATCCATGGGGAGAGTGCAGAATAGGTTTACAAGTGATAACCGAAGATCAGTCGAAGAGTCTCAACTCAAAATGGCACCCATTGTTTTCCTGCAGAGATGCTGCCCGACCCATTGTGTTACTCCAGCGTAACTTACTGTGTCTATCTTAGGTCGAGAAGTATGTTGTCTAAATGAGGGCGTATTGGCTGTCAGGAGACGTTGGATACACTTGCATTGTTTTCTCTTGAGCATTGGAGAC
Organism: Malacoraja senta; assembly: GCA_038087875.1. Classification (NCBI taxonomy): domain Eukaryota; kingdom Metazoa; phylum Chordata; class Chondrichthyes; order Rajiformes; family Rajidae; genus Malacoraja; species Malacoraja senta. Next base: position 24,221,050 of record CM075988.1, read on the forward strand.
TTGATGGGTTTATTAAATTATTAGAGACATGGACAGGGTAGACAAGCAGAACCTTTCTCTTAACCCCCACCCCCTCCCTCCCATGTCCATCCTCCACTCCAAACACACTGAAACAGGCATAGACAATAGACAATTAGTTGAGGCCAGTTCATTGGCTATATTTAAGAGGGAGTTAGATGTGGCCCTTGTGGCTAAAGGGATCAGGGGGTATGGAGAGAAGGCAGGTGCAGGATACCGAGTTAGATGATCAGCCATGATCATATTGAATGGCGGTGCAGGCTCCAAGGGCCGAATGGCCTACTCCTGCACCTATTTTCTATGTTTCTAATAGACAATAGACAAAGGATTAGGCCATTCGGCCCTTCGAGCCATTCAATGCGATCATCCCCAATCAGTTACCCCGTTCCAGCCTTCTCCCTATAACCCCTGACTCCGCTAAATACTAGAAGACATAGGTTTAAGGAGGAAGAGGAACAGTTTAATGGACATGTTTGGGGCAAGTTATTTTTTAAAGAAACACTGCGATAGCAGGCTGCAATGCGCTGCCAGGGGTAGTGGTGGAAGCAGCATGACAGTGGCATTTAAGACTTTCAGACAAGCGTATCAATGCAGGAAATGGAGGACAACCGAACACATGCAGACAAAAGCGATTAGTTTAATTTGGCATAATGAATGATGCAGACATCGTGGGCCGAAGCATGAACTATAAATTTGAAAAAAGGGATATCAGACTTTATCCGACAGTTATTTTAATCCTGTCTTTTATATTTTCACAATGAGTTACAGAATTATTCTGTGACTCAAATCTGTTGATGCAGAACTACAGTTTACAAGAAAGAAAAAATAATCTCTCAAACAAAGACAGGGAAATATGAGATACATGCCAAAAGGCTAGTTCCTCTAACAGGAGGCTCTGCGTCAAAAAAAACAGAATCACCCGCTTGGGACCAAGACGAGAAGCTTCTTTATTTACAGGTACAGGAACAAATGTATCCTTCTGAAGGGGAATTGTATGCAGGGCATTAATCCAAGGAGCCAACTCTGCACACAATCGCATTAGGATTGAGGGAGCATTTATCCTGTTTGTATTCAGTCTAGTTTAGTTTAGAGATACATTGTGGAAACACACCCTTCGGCCCATCGAGTCCATGCCGCCCAGCGAACCCCACGCATTAACACCACCCTACACACACAAGGGACAATTTTTACATTTATACCAAGCCAATTAACCGCCAAACCTCTATGTCCGTAAGGCAGCGGGGGAGGAAACTGAAGATCTCGGGGGGAAAAACCCCCCATGCAGGTCACGGGGAGAATGTACAAACTCCATACAGACAGCACCCATTGTCAGATCTAACCCAGGTCTCTGGTGCTGTAAGGCACCATATGGGTAACTCCGGTTTCCTCCCACACTCCAAAGATGTGCAGGTTCGTAAGTTAATGGGCTTCTGCTAATTGTAAATTGTTGCTAGTGTGTAGGATCGTGCTAGTGTATGGGGCGAGAACTGGTTGGCGTGGATTCATTCACAAGGCCAAAGTGGCTGTTTCCACTCTGTATATCTAAAGAAAAAAGACTAAATCTGCCCATCAAACCTCACTTTCCCGGTTCCACCCATCACCTCCAGCATCCGTCTCACTCTCTCTTTTCTACATGCTGGCTATCTTCCCTTTATATCCTCCATCCTAACGTTGTGTCTAGAATGTGGCATAATGCTAGCATACAGGGTGATGGCTGGTTGGCACAGACTCTGTGGGCCGAAGGGCCTGTTCACACCCTACATATCTAAATCTGTAGTTAATCTGCACTGTTTTGGCACTCTCAGTGGATAGCACTCCCACCCGAATCAGAAGGTCAGAAAACTTTATCCTGGGCCTCCTCCATTGTCAGAATGAGCCCAAACACAAATTGGAGGAACAGCATCTCATATTCCCCTTGAGCAGCTTCCAACCCAGGGGTACGATTTTAGATTTCTCCAACTTCAATTAATCCCTGCATTCCCTCTCACTCTCCATCCCTCCCCAACCAAGTCACACCAGCTTCTCGTTCTCACCTAGCAAACAGCTAACTATGGCCCGTTTCCTTTATTGTTGTTACTTTTTTTTTACATATCTTCCATTCATTTGTTCTATATCTCTCTACATCGTCGTCTATATCTTTCATTTTCCTTTCCCGCGACTCTCAGTCTGAAGCAGGATCTCGACCCGAAACGTCACCCATTCACTCTCTCCAGAGATGCTGCCTGTCCTGCTGAGTTACTCCAGCACTTCGTGTCTATCCTCAGAAGGCAACAACCTTGAGTCACGATGAAAGCACGCCATTTCCTCTGGCACTTTGTGGCGCTGTATTGAGGGAGTTGTGCACTGCTGGAAAAGCTGGCCTCCGACTAAAATCATCGAAGCAAGGCCTGTCTGCCCTCTCCGCTGGATGCAGAGATCCTTCTGCATTATTCAACTGCAGCATCTCTCGCTGGAGCCTGCTAATTATCCCCTGTGCCAGTAATTATCCCTCAAGTCACATCAGTAAAAACGAAAAGCAAAGGGCTGTGATCACCTTGCTGTTTGTGAGCCCCCGCTGTGCAGAGTAGCAGTTACATTTTCCACATGACAGGTATCTGTGACGCACAGTCAAAGTTAATTGCCCATAATGCGCGTTGGGAATTGGAGACAGTGAAAGGGACCGAGCGAACCCCATCCCTTATTCAAGTTCAAGTTCCATTTATTGTCCCATGTCCCAATTGGTACAGTGAGATTGGAGATATCATCATCCATACAAATAAACAACACACACAATAGTTCAACATGAACATCCCCACACAGCGGAATCAACGTTTCCCACTGTGAGGGAAGGCAATAAAGTTCAGTCATCTTCCTCCTTGTTCACCCGTGGTCGGGGCCTTTGAGGCCTCCGCAGTCCCCGCTACGGATGGCCCGATGTTTCAATAGACAATAGACAATAGGTGCAGGAGTAGGCCAGTCAGCCCTTCCAGCCAGCACCGCCATTCAATGTGATCATGGCTGATCATCCCCAATCAGTACCCCGTTCCTGCCTTCTCCCCATATCCCCGACTGCTATTTTTAAGAGCCCCATCTAGCTCTCTCTTGAAAGCATCCAGAGAACCCGCCTCCACCTCCCTCCGAGGCAGAGAATTCCACAGACTCGCCACTCTCTGTGAGAAAAAGTGTTTCCTCATCTCCTTTCTAAATGGCTTACCCCTTATTCTTAAACTGTGGCCCCTGGTTCTGGACACCCCCAACATCGGGAACATGTTTCCTGCCTCTAGCGTGTCCAAGCCCTTAACAATCTTATATGTTTCAATGATAATCCCTCTCATCCTTCTAAAGTCCAGAGTGTACAAGTCCAGCTGCTCCATTCTCAGGCCCTCTCGCCGGGAAGATTTGAGCACGGGCGTCAGAACTGAAGGATAATTCCAGCAATCTCACTTCTCCATTCAAGACCTGCGTTATCCCCAGAGATTAGTATTAAAAAAAACATGTTTGATTGCCAGTTTTTAAACAGTTTGTGAATTCCCGTTAATCCATTCCTCACATCCGCTCTGCACCCACAGCTTTCTTAGAGGTCAACAGACCCAAGCCCATGCCAACCATCAAGAATATAGAGGTGTACAAAATCATGAGACGAATAGATCAGGTAGACGCAGAGTCTTTTGCCCAGAGGTGAATCGAGGACCAGAGGACATAGGTTTAAGGTGAAAGGAAAATGATTCAATAGGATTCTGAGCAGTAACTTTTTCCACAAAGGGTGGTGGGTATATGGAACGAGCTGCCAGAGGTAGTTGAGCCAGGGACTATCCCAACGTTTAAGACACAGTTAGACAAGTATGGAGGGATATGTGCCAAACTCAGGCAGGTGGGACTAGTGTAGATGGGACATGTTGGTCAGTGTGGGCAAGTTGGGCCTGTTTCCACACTGTATTACTCTAACCCACATATATAAAAATCATTTTAGTCTCCCCAAATTCCCATTAAATCCACACCAGACTACCTCTCACCTGCACACCAGCGGCCATTCACTGTGGAAATTAATGTACCAATGCAGCTACCTTTGTGATGTGGGAGGAATGAGCATCTCGGATGAGCCCACATGGTTACAGGGTGAACGAGCAAACTCCACACAAAATGGAGGTCAGGATCGAACAGGATGTTACAGGAGCTCAGCCATTGTGCCAAACCGCACCAATCTGCACTTTCAAGCAGAGGATAGACACAAAACGCTGGAGTAGCTCAGAATCCAGAGATGCTGCCTGTCCCACTCAGTTACTCCAGCATTGTGTCCATCTTCGGTTTAAACCAGCAGCTGCAGTTCCTTCCTCACACAACTGCTGGAGGAACTCAATATTTCAGAAATCATAGTGCGTCTAAACTTGGGGTAAACCAGCATCTGCAGTTACTTCCTGCACGGTTGATTATATTAGTTGAGTCACAGAGAATTTGTGTGAGGAAAGTTCAGGGGCAAAAGGAACATCGATACACAAAAGACATTGTGGAGAATGGCTGGTTTTTATTTTTTTTACTGGAGAGAGGTGCGAGGAGTTTCTTGTGGTCCAGTGTTAGGCCCTCGGCCATTTTTGATGTTTGTTAATGATTTCATTAACAAACAAGAATTTCATTGTTCCGTTTCGGGACATAGGACGACAAAACTCCCGAGGAAGCATCTGTGGAGGAAATGGACAGATGTTATGGGTTGAAATCCTTTCAGAATGAAGGAGGATCCCGAGCCAAAACATCTGTCCATTCACTACAGATAAGCTGCCTGACCCCAGTACTTTATTTTTTGATCATGTTCCCAGACTGGGATTGCAGTAGCATCTTCAACCAGTATTCCAGACACTATTACTCGATGAAAACAAATATTTGACGAAACTCTTCAATTATTCGAGTTGGCCTCGGCTGCAGATACACCACCTTACAGAGCAGCTGCTCAAGCAGGGGCTGGGAAACATTCCTAAAAGGAGAATTTGATAGTGGACTGAGAAAGAGGAAAGTTGAAGAAGAATGAATGGAGCAGGGGAGGATTACACCAGGATGTATCAAGGAAGAGAACAGAAGGTGCGTGACTAGGGTTGCCAACTTTCTCACTCCCGAATAAGGGGACAAAAAGTCAAAATACAAGACAAATTCCCGACGGCAATTCGTTGACCGACTCAGCCGTGGCAGGGTGAATGATGAGTTGGCCCGGGTGCTGGACTGCACACAAAGCCCAGCCGGCGGGCCAGCTGAGGAGTTCTGGCCCGCGCAAAGTCTGGCACCTCATCCAACTCATGAACCCATGATCAGCCATGAGAAGGAGGGGTGGTGGTGGTAAGCGAAGGTCCGCAGGTCGGACAGCTGGCCGGGCTGCTGACCGACAGGCCGGCAAGACGCTTGTGAATGTACTGCCTGGGTTGCATACAAAACAAAGCATTTCACTGCACCTAGGTACATGCAACAATAAAGTGTCACTCATTAGATCGGGGTTGAAGCTGCGTTGCTGCAGTTGAAAGGTAGCAACTTTGCCTGCAACAATGCATTACACTCAAGACAGACACAAAATGCTGGAGTAACACAGCGGGATGGGCAGCATCTCTGGAGAGACGGAATGGGTGACGTTTCGAGTCGAGTCCCTTCTTCAGACCTCCAGAGATGTTGCCTGTCCCACTGAGTTACTCCAGCATTTTGTGTCTATCTATGGTTTAAACCTGCATCTGCAGTTCCTTCCTACACACTGCATAACACTCGTTAGGCAGGGAGCTCCAGGATTCTGATCCAGTGGTGAAGGAAGGAAATTGTCAAGATGCTTTTGCTTTCTCCGAGCCTTTTGTTCCCGTACATGACTTGGGAAAGGCGGGATAATGTGCTCTGTCACGTTGACTAAAATAACCAGAAAATCTGTTTCCACTGGACTCTGAGTCTCCCTGCTGTGCCCGCCAAGGCAGGGAGTCGATTCCCAGGAGAATTGATGGATGGTTAATTGTCAAGGCCTTGGGGAATGAAAATCTCCTGCAAGTCCGATGCGATGTAATGGCCGTTAGATCAAGATTTTGTGACATTCTGCAAACAGTTATTAAAGTTGACATTTCAAATGATGATTATTTATTTGCCACAAATGTGAAAGACGACGGTAAGTCATTGGGTTTATAAAAATCACAAAAAAAAATCAGAAAGCATAAATATTTACATAATTCTGTCATTTATAATAAATGGATAAGAATATTTCTGTCAGCGCAAAGTGGGTGAAAAACAAAATTGTGAAAACAAGCACTTTCCTGATGCCCATCGCGTCTTTGGCTGTCAGGCCCGTATCGAATATATTCCACATGCTGTTGCTGTCACAAGAACACAGGAGAATTAGAGCGTTTGAAGAAGGGTCTCGACCCGAAACGTCACCCATTCCCTCTCTCCAGAGATGCCAATTGGCCTTCCCTATCTTACAGTCTGAAGAAGGGTCTCGACCCAAAACGTCACCCATTCCTTCTCTCCAGAGATGCTGCCCATCCCGCTGAGTCACTCCACCATTTTGTGTCTATCTTTGGTGTAAACCAGCACCTGCAGTTCCTTCCCACTCACGAGAAGTGGGAACAGATGGAGGCTACTCGAAGCCCACCATTTGACGAGATCATGGTTGATCTACCCCAAGACACTGCCCTCCGATTTCTGAACAATTTCCCCCACTACAGCCCTGTACGGGATTAAAGATATTTGCAATAAGACCTTTTCTAAACTTTTCTTTCTCAATGGAACCTTAAGGACTTGTCCCATTTACGCGATTTTTCAGCGACTTGCCGGCACCCATCATAGTCGAAGCAGGTCGCCGAAAAATCTCGAAAAGTTGAAAATCCAGCAGCGACCAGATAAAGGTACGACTCTTTGGGCGACTACTCACCACCAAACAGGTGTTTGAGTCATGAGTAGTCGCCCAAAGAGTCGTACCTATTTCTGGTCGCCACTGGATTTAACATTTTGAACATTTTCGGTGACCTGCTGCGACTATGACGGGTGCCGGCAAGTCACCGAAAAAAAATCGCGTAAGTGGGACAAGGCCTTTTAGGCAATTGCCATAATGCCGGATTTGAACACAAAGAACCAAAAATTTCCCAGGCAGTTTGAGAACTGCAATAGGCTGGCCCAAGACTTGGCTAGTAATTACAATACCAACTGACTGGAAGACAAAGCCCCAGACTGAAGAACCAAATAAAAAAAATAAAAAAACAGTGCTGGAGTAACTCAGCAGGTCAGGCAACATCCCCGGAGGACATGGATAGGTGGTGTTTCGGGTCGGGACCCATTTTCAGGCTGGGTTCAGACCACCCCATTTCATAAAAAAGGCCATAAATACAGGGCTTATTTAAGTAAAAAGGTGTCCAACATTAATACTCTTTCTGCTGACTGGTTAGCATGCAACAAAACGTTTTTCACTGTACCTCAACACAGGTGACAATAAGCTAAACTATTATCCAAAGGTGGGGGTGGCTCGACGATGGCGGGATGTGCAGTCTCAATTCTGGTGACAATTCTGCACAAAAACCTGCGCATGAATGAGTTCAAGGTGTACCCCACCCTCTTGGCCACAGAAGTCAGAGTCCCAGTGGTATGAACAATCATCACGGTTAGAGACTTCTTGGCTGCAGTGGATAGCCATGTAGTGTTTCGTGCTCCGACCAGCCCTTCGCATTCCACAGTACGTCACTGCGTCGGCTTTCCAGCCGTTGGTTCATAAAGATCTTTTCCTTCATGGAAAGCAGACTTTCCATGAAGGATGAGCATGTCCCACAGGTTGAACTGGACTACATGGTACCGGCTGTAAGGCTACGTTAGCCTTATTCCCCTCGTAAATGTAGGAGGCATGGGAGAGGATATTTGGGAGTAAACTCAATACGAGAGAAAAAAAAAGATCATTAATATTTAGCATGCCTGAAGCTTTGCATTCCGCTGTGTGGATGGGTTATACAAGTCTTGCATTTCTATTAGACCTCAGTATCCCAAAGTACTTTCATCATGTTGGAGACATGTCAGCCACTCTCAAACAGCAAGCTGTCAAAATTACTAGGACCAACAATCGATTGAGACACAAATATTGACCGTGATACCATGGAGAAAAGGATCGTTCTGGTTCTCCTCATGGGGAAGATGAGGGCTTCAGTTTCAATGTAGAGATTATAAGCATCATGCGAGTTGTGAATTCCATTGTGCTCAAATTGGCCATCGCATCATTGATTAGAATTCCTTCATTGCACATTTGTGCTGCGATTGTAACAGGCACCAAATACAATTTTAGTTTAGTTTCGAGATACGGCGCAGAAACGGGCCCTTCGCCCCACCGAGTCCGCGCCCGACCAGCAATCCCCCCCCCCGTACACAGCACTATCCTGCACACCAGGGACAATTTACAATTTTTACCCAAGCCAATTAACTACAAAACCTGCAAGTCTTTGGATTATGGGAGAAAGAAACCAGAGATCTCGGGGCAAACCCTGCAGGCCACGGGGGAAACGTACAAATTCCGTACAGACAGCACGTATAGTCTGGATCAAACCCGGATCTCTGGCACTGTAAGGCAGCAACTCTACCCCCTGCGCCACCATGCTGCTCCTTTCCAATTATTTCCAGTCCTGTCAACGCGAGGTGCAATCAAAATGCACAGCATCCCTCAAATCAAAATCAGGAGTTTGCCGAGCGCTTTGCTTTTACAAAACTGTCGTTCGTCCCACTGGCTTGTTGATTTGTTTTTGCATTGAATCATTTCCCTTTCATGCGAATTACAGAGAACACTACTGGTGTCGGTGTGACAGGCACAGATTACCAAGCACAACGCCATTCATACACATGTCAGGCAATTTCCTACAAATGAACGTTATTTTCTTGTAAAGCCTTAATCAATAAATTTGCAGGAGCCTCACAATATTGCAGTATTCTTGAAAATTTCACCATACACGCATGCTGACAGAAACAACTGGAGAAACACGTTTCGGATCAAAGGCCTTTTGTCCTGAAGAGTCCCGTCTTTGTCTTCCCATTGACGGTTCTCAACAAACTGAGCGTTTCCTGCAATCCCTCTTTATAGTTCAGAATTCTAGCACCTTAGTTTAGTTTAAACAGCGCCGAAACCAGCCCTTCGACCCATCAAGTCCGCACCGACTCCCGCACATCCGATACTAGGGACATTTTTAAAACAAATTTACACCAAGCATTAACCTACAAACCTGGGTACACAATAGTGCTGGAGAAACTCAGCGGGTGCAAGCAGCATCTATGGAGCGAAGGAAATAGGCAACGTTTCGGGCCGAAACCCTTCTTCAGACCACTCCTCCTCCAACCTACAAACCTGTACGTCTTTGGAGTGTGGGAGGAAACCGGAGCACCCGGAGAAAACCCACGCAGGTCACGGGGACAGCACCAATACTCAGGATCAAGCCCGGGTCTTTGGCGCTGTGAGGTAGCAGCTCTACCGCTGCGCCACCGTGTATAAATACCCTCCCTTCCCAGAAAGGTGAACGATGGCTCATTGAAGATAGACACAAAAAGCTGGAGTAACTCAGCAAGTCAGACAACATCTCTGGAGAAAAGGAATGCGTGATGTTTCGGGTCATTGGAGGTCAGTATCATACTCTTAACCTATTAACTTTTATGGAAGATTAATCCACAAATATCAAACTTAAATTATCCAGTTAGTAAAATCCTGAATGCCATCTTCTGTTAAGCAGCACACATTTCATCACAGGTACCAACTTAAGAAAAGTCATACGTCGAGCTTTGGACAGTCAATCGAGTTGTGAATTTCAAACCATCACACAACCACAGAGAAGATAGCAGGTAAAAATGCTGGAGAAACTCAGCAGGCGAGGCAGCATCTATGGAGCAAAGGAATAGGTGACGTTGCGGGTCGAGACCCGGAAAGCAAAGATCCTATAGCGAGCAAGATAGTCCACTCGACGGAAAAAGACGTAGTACGGTCATGGGCAGATTCATGGGTAATTTTAGGCCCCATTTCCGTATTCGGCTTCCGTCTCCGCACCAAAGATCCCATAGGATACTAGTGCGGAGACGGAAGCCGGTTACAGAAACATGCTTGTAAAAATAAAAGTTATTTGGTAAAAATCCTCTCCTCATTTTCAGAATTTTAATTTATTAACACAAACTGTTCCCCCGCAACGTTGATTACACTGCGAGTCGGGTCGGGTTCCGCTCCGTTGCGTACTACACGTCAGCCCATTGCATTTAGCAGGAGTGGTTGATCTTGCTCCACTGTAGGATCTTTGCCGGAAAGCATCTATGGAGCTAAGGAGTAGGCGACGTTTCGGGTCGAGACCCGGAAGGGTCTCGACCCGAAACGTCTCCTATTCCTTCGCTCCATAGATGCAACCTCATCCGCTGAGTTTCTCCAGCATTTTTGTCCACCTTCGATTTTCCCAGCAGCTGTAGTTTCTTTCTTAAACAGAGGAGATAGATGTGCAGCCTCTCAGTGTTTCTGTGTCCCAAGTGATGGTGTGTGCACCATAAACAATACTTGTTATGTAAATTAAATCGGGAATGTTTGTCATTCATTAAACATGAAACACTTCAGAATAGACATTTAATAAACAAGCTGATAGTTTGGCTTCAGAAAAAAAAATAAAAAATTCACAGCATCCCACACCGAATTCCCAAGATATTCCGCAGATCACAGACAATAGCAAACCTAGTCATTCAGGCTGCAGCTTCTAAATGACAATTTCCCACCGTACAGCTACTAAAGCAATCGGAAGAGCAAGAGATAGACACCAAACACTGGAGTAACTGAACGGGACAGGCAGCATCTCTGGAGAGAAGGAATGGGGTGACGTTTCGGGTCGAGACCCTCCTTCAGACTGAGATTCGTGGGAGAAAGGGAAATGAGAGACATAGACGGTGATGTAGGGATATAGAACAAATGAATGAAAGGACATGCAAAAAAAGTGACGATGATAAAGGAACACAGGCCATTGTTTGCTGTTTGCCAGGTGAGAACGAGAAGCTGGTGCAACTTGGGGGGGGGGGCGGGGGAGAGAGAGAGAGAGAGGGAATGCCAGGGTTACTTGAAAGAGCAAGGGAATTACTGTGCAAAGCAACTTGGAGATGAATTTGGAATGAGAAATGATCCTAGGCATAGATAACCATGCAATCTGCAAATTGCAATGAGAAGCTGAAATATTTTCAGATTAACCTGTCTTTGTCAGACTTTATTCAGCATCATACTGAACACAAAAGATTAGATACTTGAATATCATCCTCCAAGAATGTATTGGTATTTACATTAGAAGTCACTTATGAAAAGCATTAAACTAAGTTTTTTTTACACAGATTATACACACACATTTTTATTTATATGTAATGTAATATATATATACACACACACATATATATATATACTTGTGTGTGTATATAATATATATATATATACTTGTGTGTGTGTGTGTGTATATATGTTTGTTTATATATGGACACATACACATATATGTGTGCATATATGAATTTACATACACAGAACATACCCACTTTGTGTCTGTATTGATGGGTAACTCAGTCTGTCAGGCAGCATCTCTGGAGAAAAGGATGGATCCTGACCCGAAATGTCACCCATTCCCCTTTCTCCAGAGATGCCTGCCTGGCCCGCTGTGTTACTCCAGCAGTGTTGTGTTTATCTCTGGTATAAACCAGCAGTTCTTGGTTTCCACATCTCCATCAGTTAGCCAAAGAGTTGCCTGAGCAGTAAATGACAAGCTTACAGGGCAGGGTGCAGAAACTTTTGTTTAATTTGCAGGCTGAAGCAAAATGATTCCCTGAATTTAATATTTTTCCTCAACACTTTAAAATAATGCTGATTCTGTCCCAAACCATTGATGCAGTAAAATAGTTCAGCACTGAAGGATGTATTCAAACATGCAAACGCTGGTGCCCAGAGCATTGACGGTGTTTCAGTTAGCATGAGATTTACAGACTGGAAGATTACACACCGATTACTGCACATTTAGTGGAAGCAGACTAACCTCAACGAGACTAATCAGCAGCATAAAAACTCTGCACATCTGCGGGCACAGTGACTTCTGCCGAGTCAACAACTAAAAGATAGACATGAAATGCTCAATTATCTAGTGGGCTTGCTCCGAAATCTTCGCTTTCGTCCCACACCCCAAAGGCGTGCAGGTTAATTGGCTTAAGTGTAAATTGTCCGTAGTGCGCGTGTAGGATAGTGTCGATGTGCGGGGATCGCTGGTCGGTGTGGACTCGGTGGGCCAAAGGGCCTGTTTCCGCACTGCATCCCCAAACTAAACTCAGCGAGACAGGGCAGCATCCTCTGGAGAGAAGGAATGGTTGATGTTTCGGGTCGAGAACCATCTTCAGACCCGAAATGTCACCCATGCCTTCTCTCCAGAGATGCAGAGCAAGTTTATTTTATTTTAACTACACACAGCACACTGCCAGAGGTGGCGGTGGAAACCAATACGATAGCGCCATTTGAGAGGTTTAAGTGGCTTTACATTGACACATGGATGTGCAGCAAATGGAGGGATTATGGATCACGTGCAGGCAGAGCAGCTTGGTCTCACTTGGATCGTGTTCAGTACAGACATTGTGGGTGAAAGGACTGTTCCTGTGCAGTATCGTTGTATGTTCCATGTTCCATGTTCCACGTGCGACTCCGGGCTAATGGGATCATTGCAAAATTAAACTGGCAGTCGTCCGTATTTAATGGAGCCCACTTAGACAAATAGGTGCAGGAGTAGGCCATTTGTCCCTTCGAGCCAGCACCGCCATTCAATGTGATCATGGCTGATCATCCCCAATCAGTACCCCGTTCCTGCCTTCTCCCCATATCCCCCGACTCCACTATTTTTAAGAGCCCTATCTAGCTCTCTCTTGAAAGCATCCAGAGAACCTGCCTCCACCGCCCTCAGAGGCAAGAGAATTCCACAGACTCACCACTCTGTGAGATTTCCACAGATCTCACCACTCTGTGAGAATTCCACACTCACCACTTCTCAGCCTTCACGTCCCCAAATGCCATGAACAAATAGTGATTACATCGCATTCTGCAACGAGCTAGCTCATGCACGATGTTGCCATCAATGAAGAGCTAACTCAGAAAGCCAGCAAAACCACATCCAAAAATACCTTCGCCAACCTGCTGACCAAGATCCTGCATGTGTTCAAACTTCAAACAATGGCTTAACAATTGTTCAATGGCTGGTTGACCTGGTAAAATTTACCAAAGATCAGTTACTTCCCCCTTGTGTCGGACGGAACTGCAGATTAAACTGCATCACGGTCGATACGCAGCTTGGCCGAGTTCTGTTCACCGAGACAGCCTCCGCCGCCATCTGCCCACATGCTCACTCCTCCTCAAAATCCTTAAGCCCCTGTCCCACTTACGTGTCCTTGGCACGCTAATTACGCAACCTCGTGGTCGCGTTGAGGCGCGCGTGTCATCATGCGCCCCGCACAGCCGTCTGGAGCGCGTGACATCATTTGAAGATGGACACAAAATGCAGGAGTAACCTCAGCGGGACCAGCAGCATCTCTGAGCAATGGGTGATGTTTCGTGTCGAGACTCTTCTTCAGTCTGAAAGAAGGATCTTGACCCGAAACATCATCCATTCCTTCTCTCCAGAGGTCGGTCCCGCTGAGTTACTCCAGCATTTTATGTCTATCTTCAATTTTCTTGGCCCCGCTCTGGGAGTAGGAGTGGGGGCGGATCCGGATCCGCAACGGCCGTGAGCCCCAGGCCGAGCTCGGCGATCGTTTGCCTGCTTCTGCTGCTGTTGGAGGCGAGACGTTGCGTCACGCCAGGGTCTTGTGCCTGTCCCACTTTGGCCGTCAGTTACGCGACAGGCAGGTGGGCGCGCGAAGATTTCGTACAGGTCGAAGTCCACACTGCTCCACACCACTCCATGCACCCGTCCACGCGCTACCCACACGCTAGCAGGTCGCGTAAATGGCGCGCGAAAGACAGTCAAGTGGGACAGGCCCTTTACTCTGTTCTTTAATTGCCCACCAGATCTCCTGCATGTATTGACACAAGAGATTAGTGCAGGAGTAGGCCCATAAGATCAACCAAACCTCCTCTGCCATTCAGCAGCATTCTCCAGAGTACAGCTTCCCATCTTATCTCCCAGTTCATTAATTCCCTGGGTGCCCATCCCAGCCTTGAAGAAACTTAATTGCTGGACGTATCTCTGGGGTGGAAAACTTCAAAGATTTGGGGCTCTCCGAGGGAAGAAATGCCAACTTCTCTGTACTGCTGGTTATAGATTCTCCGGGCAGGGGGTAAAAACCTCTCGCAAGGTTCCTGTGTATCCTTTCAGAACCTGGCGTAACGTGAAATCACTAAATTCTTCAAAACACTCGTCTCGATCTCTCATCCTTCATCGCAGGAATCGATAGACTGATTGTACCTCCACTGCCTCCATGCTGTTCCACAGGCAATTGGAACAGAACTGCATGCAATATTTTAGATGTGGTCTTACCAATGCCCGGCAGAGTTCACACAGTGTGGACTCAAATAAGGTCACGCGATAGGAGCAGAATTCGGCCACTTTCCCAACAAGTCTACTCCGTCATTCCATCATGGCTGATCCATCTCTCCCTCCTAACCCCATTCCCATGCCTTCTCCCCATAACCCTCGACCTCCTCCTGCATGCCATTTCCTTGTCAAAAGCATATAATCTTGTACGTAATCACAGCGTGATCTTATAGAAGTGTAATATTTGTGAGAGAAGGGATGTAATGGCGTTGGAGCGGGTCCAGAGGACATTGACCACATTGATCCTGGGGGTTATCGGGTTAATGTACGATGAGTGTTTAACACTGGGCCTGTACTCGCAGGAATTTAGAGGGAAGAGAGGAATCCTCATTAAAACCTACCGAATAGTGAAAGGCCTGGATAGAGTGGATGTGGGGAGGATGCTTCTACCAGTGGGAGAGTCTAGGACCAGAGGGAACAGCCTCAGAATAAAAGGATATAGCTTTAGAAAGATGAGGAGTAATTTATTTAGCCTGAGGGTGGTGAATCTGTGGAATTCATTGCCACAGATGACTGTAGAGGCCTAGTCATTGGATATTTTTTTTGATTAATAATGGTACGAAAGGTTACTGGGAGACGGCAAGAGAATGGGGTTGAGAGGGAAAGACAGATCAGCCATGATTGAATGGCGGAGCAGACTCCATGGACCAAATGGCCTAAATTCTGCTCCTATGACATGAACTTATACAGACATCATACAAAAACTAATTATATATACATCTCAAAGGAAAACCATGTGCAGGAAAAAAAAGATCAGTGCAAAATTATACGAGTAGAAAACTAGTGGAGGATAGTACAAGAGGCGGCCCGTGGTGAATTGCTGCTTTCTGATCACAGATCGCTGTGTAGAGTGAACCAAGACTAACTGGCATTGTACAGCTGCACTCTCCCCACTGCCCGACACACTCCAGCAACACACCCATTGATAAATCAGACGCTACTCAGTTTGGGTCCGGACAGATTTGTTTGGGTCACCCAGCTTTCAGGGACCGCTAGCAGCTCCAGCTTACCAAGCAGTTTCCGCCTTAGTGTCCAGATGGCGTGAAGCTGACCTACTTACGCCACCGACGCCTTACGAGAACCAACCAAAAAAGCCCTGTGGATCAAACAGCTGCACCAGAGCAGGCCCAATAATTCAGTGCCACAGGTCCCCTGCCGTTTATTTGCACTTCGGAGAACGCACACGAGTAGCAGCCAAGATCAACGACACCGTATCTAAAAACGTCACCTCATCACTTCTCAATCTATTGAACGCACACCAGCTCTGATCTACAGCAAGGAGCTGCTCCGTATGCAGGGGAGCTCAGTTGCTGCTGGAGGTTTATTACACATCACCAGGAAGTGTCAGAGCCAGCATTCCAATCAAAAGCCAGTTTTAGTTGGCTGGTGAGCTGGGAAGGAGAGGGCAATAATCCAACTCTCAGCTCTGCCCCTGGGTTCTTTGATGAAACTACAGGAACTCTAAATTTGGGGGGGGGGGGGGGGTGGAAAAAAACCCATCTTCACATTTGCAGAAGCATTCACATCCCACAGCAGCTTTCAAATCCAACAATCGGAATAAAAGGGGAGAGATATCCCATAATGGCAGGTAGACAAAAACGCTGGAGAAACTCAGCGGGTGAGGCAGCATCTATGGAGCGAAGGAATAGGTGAAGAAGGGTCTCGACCCAAAACATCACCTATTCCTTCTCTCCATAGATGCTGCCTCACCCACTGAGTTTCTCTGGAATTTTTGTCTACTTTCGATTTTTCCAGCATCTGCAGTTCTTTCTTAAACAACCCATAATGGCAGAGTCATTCTTTAACAGGTATTGCTGACCAGAATCACCACCACATAATGGGAAGCATACTCAGTGGAGACTAGAAGGTTCTGCATTCAAGTCTCGCAACAGAGACTTGAGCATAAAGACCAAGGCTGGAACGGCACCGCTAGAATGCCATTTATTAAACAGGCACCCCATCTCTTTTGTTTAGTTTCGAGATACGCGCAGAAACAGACCGAATCCGCACGCACTATGCTCAATTTACAATCTTTAACAAAGCCAATTAATCTTTGGAATGTGGGAGGAAACCAGGGCATCCCCACGCAGGTCACGGGGAGAACATACAAACTCCCTACAGACACCACCCGCAGTCAGGATTGAACCCAGGTCTCTGGCGCTGTAAGGCAGCAACTCTACCACTGCGCCACCATGTCTTGTTCTTTCTCAGGTGGATACGGGTTACTATTTCAAAATGGAGTAGTGTTTTACTCAGAGCCCTGGATGATCTTCATCTTGCCATCAACATTACCAAGGTAAATGATACAGTTAATGCCACGTCGCCATTTAGTGGACCTCGCTGTGCAGAGACTGATCGCTGAAGTTCATATAATTATGAAATGTTTCAGAAGCTTTAAAGTATTGTGGAACCTCCAGGAAGCACTAAATAAATGCAAGTTTTTTCTCACCATTTGGTGGCTAGTGTAAGTCAACAGAAACAAGGATCATCTCTGTTTTATGGTTTTCTTTGAAACTGTTTCTTTCCTACCGATTTCAAAAAGGCTTTGAGCAATTCTGATACATCATGGTGTGTAAACAGAGAACAATTCCCTCGAGACTGCCCCATCAAACGCAACAAGAGCAGCTACACCAGCATCGGTTAACTTTACAAGAGCAAAGCTCTCTCTCAACTGTCCCATCAAACCCCCCCAGAGGAAGAACAGCATGGATTAGAGAGACTAAAGCTGCCTCCAAATGTCAATGTAGCTGAGGCACATACAATAACAAACATTAAAAAAACATTTGGACAGGTACGAAGGATAGGAAAGATTTAGGGCCAAATGGGATGAGGCGCAATTGGTCATCTTGTTCGGCACGGGCAAGTTGAGCCGGGGGATCTGTTATATGAATCTGTGGCTCAACTTCACATACAACTCTTGGGTACGGACTTCACAGGTTGGAAACAAAGAAAAGTCACATCAAACAACTCCCAGAGCAAGCAAAATGTGTAGGAAGGAACTGTGGAGGCTGGTTCAAACCGAGGAGAGACACAAAAAGGTATTGTTAGCTGTGGGCTAGGTGAAAACATGCTACGAGACTGAACAAGATGACTGAAGCTAGTACGACTTGTGTGGGGGAGGGATGGGGAGAGAGGGGATGCAAGGGTTACAAGTTCACAAGTTATCGGAGTAGAATAAGGCCATTCGGCCCATTGAGTCTACTCCGCTATTCAATAATGGCTGATCTCTGCCTCTTAATCCCATTTTCCTGCCTTCTCCCCATAACCCTCGACACCCGTCCTAATCACAAATTTATGTATTGTCTTTCTGCTGACGTTTAGCATGCAATAAAAGCTTTCCACTGTACCTCGGTACACATGACAATAAACCCAACTATACTCTTGGGGAGAAGAACAATGTGAAGGCTTGACAACTGACACCGATTATTGACATTTGCAGTTTTCTATGCCAGTTGTCCGAGGCAAGTCAGAGCCCAGCACCCCAGAAATCCCCCTGCAAACGTATACAATGAGATATTTTCTCAAGGCAACGATGACACAAGCTTGTCGCGCGGCTTGGCATAAATTCTCAGAATAATATGCACTTGAAGTTGTCAGAATGAATGGGAAGAATTCTCACACAAGGAGAAATTGTATTCTGCAAGATAGCAGTCGGCATTGAAGCCAACTTCAAGCAGTTGCACTCAGTGGAGGCATTGGGACAAGTGTCCAGAACAAAGGAATATTAAATCTCCAACACACTGCCACCAGCCACCCCAAGGACAGGTACTCTCTGCTGCAACCGATCACATCTAGTGTAGTTTAGAGATACAGCGCGGAAACAGGCCCTTCGGCCCACCGAGTCCGGGCCGACCAGCGATCCCCGCACATTAACACTATCCCACACACACACACACTAGGGGCAATTTATTATTTTACCAAACCAATTGGCCTACAAACCTGCACGCCAGAGTGTGGGAGGAAACCAGAGCACCTGGAGAGAACCCATACAGGTCACGGGGAGAATGGACAAACTCCGTACAGGCAGCATCCACAGTTGGGATCGAACCCGGGACTTCAGCGCTGTCAGGCAGCAACTTTATTGCTGCGCCACCGTGCCACTCTCAACTCTACTCAAGCGCCCTAGCACTCTAATCGGGAGCTCGGAGTTTTATTACCCGTTTCATTGTAGTTCTACAAACTAACTTTGTTATTCAAAATACACGTTCTCATCAAATGGCAGAGTGGATTCAAACCTCACAGCTTGCTCCACCACTTTACCCCGAGTGTACCCAGAACAGTCTGAAGAAGGGTTTGGGCCCGAAACGTTGCCTATTTCCTTTGCTCCATAGATGCTGCTGCACCCGCTGAGTTTCTCCAGCACTATTGTCTACACCTGCACACAAGCTGCTCAACGCGTTTGTCAGAGAACATGTTTAAAGATGTACAAAGAGGGGCGGTATGGTGGCGCAGCGGTAGAGTTGCTGCCTTGCAGCGCCAGGGACCCAGGTACGATACTGACTACGAGTGCTGTCTGTACGGAGTTTGCACGTTCTCCCCGTGACCTGCGTGGGTTGTCTCCACGCGTGCAGGTTTGCCGGACGATCGGCTCGGTAAAAACTCCAAATTGGCCCGGGTGTGTTTAGGATAATGACAGTGTGGTCGGCACGGACTCAGTGGGCTGAATGGCCTGTTTCTGCGCTACATCTGTAAACTAAACTAAAGCCAAGATCCAGGGAACTTGCAGGCAAGCTGCATAACAAGTTTGTCAAGGAACATGTATAAAGATGAGTGGTGCCAGCAGTGGAACAGTGTGAAAGGGCACCCGGCCAAATGCACAAACCCCACAGCACGGAGGCCAATGAAGCCTTCAGAACAAATATTACAATTGCAGACAATTCTGAAGAGTACCACCACATGCTGTAAGGAAGAACAATCAAAATACAGTTATGCATTGACAATTTCCATGGTAACCCTTGCCAATTTGGCACGTTGCCAAGCCAGTTCTTTCATAGATAATGGCAGGGAAACAAACAGATGCCAAGATCAATGAGAAACAGACAACCCAGTGGGAATAAAAAGGCATTTTCTCTCATTGTTAACTTGGGGCACCTCCTATACTTAACTCTTCATAACAAGAGGAGTTGAGTATAGGAGCAAAGAGGTCCTCCTGCAGTTGTACAGAGCCCTAGTGAGACCACACCTGGAGTATTGTGTGCAGTTTTGGTCTCCAAACTTGAGGAAGGACATTCTTGCTATTGAGGGAGTGCAGCGTAGATTCACGAGGTTAATTCCCAGGATGGCGGGACTGTCATATGTTGACAGATTGGAGCGGCTGGGATTGTATACTCTGGAATTTAGAAGGATGAGAGGGAATCTTATTGAAACATAAGATTAAAGGTTTGGACACGCTAGAGGCAGGAAACATGTTTCCAATGTTGGGGGAGTCCAGAACTAGGGGCACAGTTTAAGAATAAGTGGTAAGCCATTTAGAACAGAGATGAGGAAAAACTTTCACACACAGAGTTGTGAGTGTGTGGAAATCTCTGCCTCAAAGGGGCGGTGGAGGCTGGTTCTCTGAAAGCTTTCAAGAGAGAGTTAGATAGAGCTCTTAGGGAGAGAAAAGTTAAGGGATATGGAGAGAAGGCAGGAACGGGGTACTGATTGTGGATGATGAGCCACGATCACATTGAATGGCAGTGCTGGCTCGAAGGGCCTAATGGCCTACTCCTGCACCTATTGTCTATTGTCTAAAGGACTGTCAATCTCAGTGAAGAGGCGACTGTGATTCAAAGATGGCAGAACATAGACAATGATAGACAACGCACCAAAGGGCGTGTAACGAGGCGACAGGAAAGCAACGAGCTGGAACATGCAGGGAGAGAGGGTGTGCTACAGAGCACGGCAGGAAAATCCACTTCTGGGCAAAGAAGCCGGGTTGTGGACACAGTAAACAAGACACTTGGCTGCTTTAGTTTCAGTCAAAAGGCATTGCACAGTTTCACTGAATCAGACAGGAAAGTCCCATTGCAACAAGTAGACTTTACTTTAGACTGTAGA
The DNA here is from genome assembly GCA_038087875.1 of Malacoraja senta. Lineage (NCBI taxonomy): Eukaryota > Metazoa > Chordata > Chondrichthyes > Rajiformes > Rajidae > Malacoraja > Malacoraja senta. Next base: position 24,241,623 of record CM075988.1, read on the forward strand.
GATACAGCGAGGAAACAGGCCCTTTGGACCACAGAGTCGGCGCTGACCAAGTCAGGTCAAGAGAGTCAAGAGAGTTAATTGTCATGTGTCCCTGATAGGACATGAAATTCTTGCTTTGCTTCAGCACAACAGAACATAGTAGGCATTGACTACAGAACAGATCAATGTGTCCATATACCATTATATACGTAAATACACACATCCAGCGACCAGCCCGTACACAAGCATTATCCTGCACACACGAGAAACAATTTACAATTTTACCGAAGCCAATTAGCCTTCAAACATGTGGAAGAAAGAACTGCAGATGCTGGTTTAAATCGAAGGTAGACACAAAAGTCTGAAGAAGGGTCACGACCCGAAACGTCACCCATGCCTTCTCTCCAGAGATGCTGCCTGTCCCGCCGAGTCAGCCTACACACCTGTACGTCCTTGGAGTGTGGGGGGAAACCCGAGCACCGGGCAAAAACCCACGCGGTCACGGGGAGAACGTACACACTCCGTACCTACCCGGATTTGATCCCGACTAAGGATGCTGTCTGGACGGAGTTTGCACGCTCTTCCTGTGACTGCGCGAGTTCTCTTCGCCTGCTCCGGTTTCCTCCCGTATCCCAAAGACGTGCAGGTTAATCAGCTTTGGCAAATTGCCCTTAGTGTATAGGATAGAACTAGTGCACATGTGATTGTGGTCAACGTGGGCTCGGTGGGACAAGGGGCCTGTTTCTACCCTGTATCTCTAAAACTGAACTAACTAAACCTACATGGGAGTGCCATTGTACATCTGTAAGAACAAACATATTAACAGCAGAAAATTCCATCCACCAATGATCAAGTTCTCCCCATCAGTCCAAGGATGAATGCCGGCTGAGTTTGACGTGCCATGGAGGAAAGGTAGGGGTGGGGGGGGGGCGGTGGAGGAAACCCACCCTTGTGTGTTGAAGGGAAGCTGCAAAGTATCAAGCAAGTTGCAGAATAGACCAAGGAAACACATCCATTATCAATTGTTTTATCCTCAATAGTCCCCTTGGTCTGTGTAGGAAAGAACTGCAGATGCTGGTTTAAATCGAAGGTAGACACAAAATGCTGGAGTAGCTCAGCGGGACCGGCAGCATCTCTGGAGAGAAGCAATGGGTGACGTTTCGGGTCAAGACCCTTCTTTCAGTCTGAAGAAGAGTCTCGACACGAAACATCATGAGTTACTCCAGCATTTTGCGTCCATCTTCAAATGACGTCACGCGCTCTAGATGGCTGTGCGGGCGAATGAAGACGCGCGGGACCGTCGTGCCTCAACTCGACCACGATGTCACGTAATTAGCGTGCCAAGGACACGCAAGTGGGACAGGCCCTTAACTGTGGTTATTAACACAGGAACCCAGGTCAGAGGAGCCCACAGAGCACAATACTAAGGAATGTTTCAGCTAACCAAGAGCACCCTAGGAATTTCATGGAGGCATATATTCCTACTAGGAAAAGGGGAGATGCAGCGAGACCTGGGTGTCATGGTACACCAGTCATTGAAAGTAGGCATGCAGGTGCAGCAGGCAGTGAAGAAAGCGAATGGTATGTTAGCTTTCATAGCAAAAGGATTTGAGTATAGGAGCAGGGAGGTTCTACTGCAGTTGTACAGGGTCTTGGTGAGACCACACCTGGAGTATTGCGTACAGTTTTGGTCTCCAAATCTGAGGAAGGACATTATTGCCATAGAGGGAGTGCAGAGAAGGTTCACCAGACTGATTCCTGGGATGGCAGGACTGTCTTATGAAGAAAGACTGGATAGACTTGGTTTATACTCTCTAGAATTTAGGAGATTGAGAGGGGATCTTATAGAAACTTACAAAATTCTGAAGGGGTTGGACAGGCTAGATGCAGGAAGATTGCTCCCGATGTTGGGGAAGTCCAGGACAAGGGGTCACAGCTTAAGGATAAGGGGGAAATCCTTTAAAACCGAGATGAGAAGAACTTTTTTCACACAGTGTGGTGAATCTCTGGAACTCTCTGCCACAGAGGGTAGTCGAGGCCAGCTCATTGGCTATATTTAAGAGGGAGTTAGATGTGGCCCTTGTGGCTAAAGGGATCAGGGGGTATGGAGAGAAGGCAGGTACGGGATACTGAGTTGGATGATCAGCCATGATCATATTGAATGGCGGTGCAGGCTCGAAGGGCCGAATGGCCTACTCCTGCACCTAATTTCTATGTTTCTATGTTTACTTGGAGTCACCTGATAGTTAAGATCGATAGCCTTGCAAATTAAGAATGTGAAATTTGCACCACTGGAAAAGGTGGCTAACGAAAAGGGGAAAAAAAGCGAAATCCTATGCGAAATGGGAATTTGCAAACCCACGCAGCAAACGGTAGACTAAATGTGGCTTAAACGTTGGAGCTCCAGCCAGGCGGAAGGTACTCAGTCACAGTCAAAAGCTGCACATTATGTACATAGGTAACACTCCGGGAAATTACTGACCTTCCTTCCAACCAGGGAGAGAAAAAAAAAGAAAAAAGTTCGTCAAATGGAACTAAAATGGGGGAATGGAGTGGCTGGATTAATGCAGCACCAGAGTCAGGATTCTGGAAAGAGTAGAGATCAAATAAAGGACAAATGCACTTTCTTTAAGGAAGAGCACCAATGTAATACTTAAAGGTAGACAAAAATGCTGGAGAAACTCAGCGGGTGAGGCAGCATCTATGGAGCAAAGGAAATAGGCGACGTTTCAGGTCGAGACCCAGAAAGCATCTATGGAGTGAAGGAATAGGCGACGTTTCAGGTCGAGACCCGGAAAGCATCTATGGAGCGAAGGAATAGGTGACGTTTCGGGTCGAGACCCGAAAGGGTCTCGACCCGAAACGTCACCTATTCCTTCGCTCCATAGATGCTGCCTCACCCGCTGAGTTTCTCCAGCATTTTTGTCTACCTTCGATTGTTCCAGCATCTGCATGCAGTTCCTTCTTAAACATTGTAATACTTAAAATATCTCTCTCAAAAATCGGTCAATGAATCTGGTGGCCAGTACAAAATGTGTGCCACAGAATCAGCCAGCAACCACACTCATCTCCGCAACCTCAGCTCCCATGGCTTCAACCAAACCAAATATTTTGAGCTTTAAGAGCTGTCCCACCACATTTAACACTGGCAATCAAAAGGCAAATTTCACCCATTAATACAGACAAAAAACAAACAAAAAATCTGTATCAGTGGGACCACGAGGCAGTGACAAAATGACCTCCTTGGAGGTCAGTAGGATGAGAGGGGATCTTATAGAAAATTCATATATGTTTTGGACAGGCTAGATGCAGGAATTTTTTTCCAATGTTGGGAGAGTCCAGAAACAGCAGTCAATTGCAGAATAAAGGGTAGGCCATTTAGGACGGAGACACTTTTTCACCCAGAGAGTTGTGAATCTGTGGAATTCTCTGCCACAGTGGAGGCCAATTCACTGGATGTTTTCATGAGAAAGTTAGATTTAGCTCTTAGGGCTAACGGAATCAAGGGATATGGAGATAAAGCAGGAACGGGGTACTGATTTTAGATGATCAGCCATTATCACATTGAATGGAGCTGCTGGCTCGAAGGGCCGAATGGCCTACTCCTGCACCTATTTTCCTATGTTTCTATGAAGCTTGCTCAGTGATGTCCTCACAGATCATGTCTGTTGGCTGCATTCAAACAGCTGAATCAGTCATTAAAACCGTGCTAATTCCCACAATCGTTAGAATCAAAGGAGTTCAAAAGCATTCGGCTTGTGCTCTCCTGCCATTTGATAGCGATAGTGAAAATTTAATAGACCATATCAACAGCCCGACTGCAAGATAGTCTTTAAAGAGCAAGGTTTGCGTGGTGCTTAACACTCTCGCCAGCAGCCCATCACCACTCTGTGCCAGTGGCAAAACAGGAACAGCTCTCCACAAATTATCCACGCAAACATTCGCATCCAAATATTGATGTTGCAGGATATCTGAGGCCTATGGAGCAGAAATTAGACCAATTATCGTGTTGCTTCCAAATCAGTCGAACGCCATTAGGAGACCTGAACTTTCATCCAAACAGCCACGAACTTCCGTAATAAATGGGAACGCTGCCCAGCAACCAATGAAATGCAGGATAATTACTGCCTTAATGCTTCAAAGCAATTTGTTTGGCAGTCGTGACCAATCTCCTGTTCCCTCCGGTCACTTTATGGAGCGCCAGTGCGTGGAGTTTAAACGCCTTGATGTTTCTTGGTAAGATCAAGCATCTAATTCACTTGCGCTCCTTGACTCAACGGTTTGATCAAGTAATGGCGTAACCTTGCAGACATTCGAAGGTAGGGAGCCACAACAGGAACGTGTAAAGCACCAGGGAATTAACAAAACTAATTAAAACATAAATTAAAATCAATCGGCACTTGGATTGGATGAACCAAATTCTAATTTTACTTAGTAAAATAGTAGCTTAGTAAATTCAAGTTTAGACATAGAATGCAGAAACAGACCCTTTGGCCCATCAAGTCCGTGCCGACCAGCGATGCCCGTCACACAAGCACACTTGGACAGGTTGGGGGAGTGGGCAGATGCATGGCAGATGAAGTTTAATGTGGATAAATGTGAGGTTATCCACTTTGGTAGCAAAAACAGGAAGGCAGATTACTATCTAAATGGCGTCAAGTTGGGAAAAGGGGAAGTACAACGGGATCTGGGGAGTCCTTGTTCATCAGTCTATGAAAGTAAGCATGCAGGTACAGCAGGCAGTGAAGAAAGCGAATGGCATGTTGCCCTTTATAAAAAGAGGAATCGAATATAGGAGCAAAGAGGTCCTTCTGCAGTTGTACAGAGCCCTAGTGAGACCACACCTGGAGTTATGTGTGCCGTTTTGGTCCCCTAATTTGAGGAAGGACATTCTTGCTATTGAGGGAGTGCAGCGTAGGTTTACAAGGTTAATTCCCGGGATGGCGGGACTGTCATATGCTGAGAGAATGGAGCAGCTGGGCTTGTACACTCTGGAGTTTAGAAGGATGAGGGGGAATCTTAATGAAACATAAGATTGTTAAGGGTTTGGACACGCTAGAGGCAGGAAACATGTTCCCGATGTTGGGGGAGTCCAGAACCAGGGGCCACAGTTTAAGAATAAGGAGTAAGCCATTTAGAACGGAGACGAAGAAACACTTTTTCTCACAGAGAATGGCGAGTCTGTGGAATTCTCTGCCTCGGAGGGCAGTGGAGGCCGATTCTCTGGATACTTTCAAGAGAGAGCTAGATAGGGCTCTTAAAGATAGTGGAGTCAGGGGATATGGGGAGAAGGCTGGAATGGGGTACTGATTGGGGATGATCACATTGAATGGCGGTGCTGGCTCGAAGGGCCGAATGGCCTGCTCCTGCACCTATCGTCTAACACTAGGGACAATTTACAATTTTTACCAAAGCCAATTAACCTACAAATCAGCATGCTTTGGAGTGGGAGGAAACCGGAGCACCTAGCGAAAACCCATGGGATCACGGGGAGAACGTACAAACTCTGTACAGACAGACAGAATCAAACCCGGGTCTCTTGTGCTGTAGGGCAGCAACTCTACCGCTGCACCACCGTGCCGCCACAAAGCTATAAACCTTTGTCCAAGAAACACTAGGCACATTACAAATGATAAACTGTGACCATAGGTTTAATATGGGGTCAAGGAAAGAGCATTCACTTTGCAGCCCCGTTTCCACCACCACACACAAGAAGCGACAAGACAGACACCACTGTATGCAGATGCCGAGAGGTGTGCTCAGCTCTGGCTGAACAACTTCCAATCTTGTGTGTAGACTCGATAAGAAGAAACATTTAATATGGAGTTTAATTTTAACTTGAGGGTTCCTTTCATAGGCTCCACATACAATACAACAGGGTTGGACAAGGTGGTAAGTGTGACTCAAAGCTGCTGGACCGGTGCAGACACAAGCTGTGAGGTAGTTACTTCACCAGCAATCCAGTTATCACTGGTGTACCAGAGATCAAAGAAAATCCACTCAATTATGGATTCTCAATAAGGAAGGGAGAACTATACCAAGTTGGTCAACTGCCAGAGCTCACTACTCACAACATCAGCACTCGCACAAGTCAGGAGTGTTGCAACCTACAGCATACTTGGTGTTTCCTTAACAGGCAGCGCAGTGGTAGAGCTGCTGCCTCACAGCGCCAGAGACCCAGGTTCAAACTCCAGTACGGGTGCTGCCTGTGCAGAGTTTGCACGTTCTCCCCGTGACCGTATGCGTTTTCTCCGGTTGACCTGGTTTCCTCCCATGTTCCAAAGACACACAGGTTTGTGGGTTAATTGGCTTCTGTGAATTTCCCCCAGTGTTGCTTGCAAAAGTGGGGTAACAATAGAACTAGTGTGTGGGTGACCAATAGTCTGCACGGCCCAAAGGGCCCATTTCCATGCTGTATCTCCAAACTAAACCTGCTTTTTTGTTAAAGCAAATCTTTTCAAAGGTCAATAAAATCTCAAATGCTTCAAGAGAGAGCATAAAACTGAGCATCATTTGAAATGAAAGCCAAACTCAAACATTCAAAATTCAACAGGTAACAATACAAACAGCAAGAGGCAGCTACTGTATACAGCAGTTTTAACACAGGAAAAAAAACATTTCCACACCACAGCTAAACTGGAGCTTGGTCAGTGGGAGATTTTAAGGAGAAACTCGAATTGTTTTCCAGTGGATCGTGCTTTTCTGTCACCAAATCCATTTACCACCTTTGCTTCTCAGTTTTGTTGGATCAGATTACTAAACAGTCACCCGGACCCTAACAATAACAAATACACCCATACTTTCCCCAAGGACACTCCAAAGTAGAGACCATTTTGAGGCAGCGACTCTGATAAATCCCTTTGATGGTGAGGAGGTCAGAGCCGGTGATGGACTGGGCAGTGTTGACAACTTTTTGCAGTGTAGAGTTGAGGGCCTTCCTCCAGACAGCAGGAGTTCGCAGCAGTGTCTCAGCTCCACATATGATGAAAAACCATGGTCAGGACAAGCAATTGAACATGGGCCTCCACTACACCTCACTGAGCTTCTACCAAACAACCTACCCACATGATATTAAAAAGCTTACACCAGTGCGTATTTTTCCCTGATATTTTGTGCCCCATCCATTATCGCTCCTGTCCACATTAAGGGGCTGTCCCACTTGGGCGACCTAATTAGCGAGTTTAGGAGAGTTTGAAAAAAATGTCATGTTGAAGACCTCCTTCGAATATGTTGAAGACCAGCTTCGACTAGCTACAACTAACTTCGTAAAATTGGACACCGAATAGTGGAGAGTGAAGACGACCTCCTTCGACCTCCCTTTGACTATGATGAAGACCATCTAAGACTACCTTCGACTACCTACGACTAACATGCCGACCTACTACGACTAAACCTACCAATTAAAAAAGTGTCGATTTTTTCGATGGCAATCTTTTTTTACTCACGGGAATTTTTCAACGTTGAAAAATACGCCGCGACCTAGCTGAGGCCTTGAGTACACGGGGACTACTCTGGAGCATGAAGGAGAGTTACAAAGACCTCCTAAGACCTCCAAGGACCTCGTGTCGACCATGCTGCGAGTACGAGTCGAGGGCAAACCCGCCAGAACTCGCGGATTAGGTCGCCCAAGTGGGACAGCCCCTTAAATCTGACACGGTGATTCCATCTCCTGCCACGGAGAATACTTTGATGCCTCAGTTTTGTCATTCTCAGCGCCTTCACTCCAACTAATTTTTCTGCTTTTAAAACTGACCTACATTTTGCTACTTATCAATAATGCATTTACAAATAAAGAAAAAGTATTCCTTGGCTGCAGGAAACAACTTTCATTCTGGTGAGCTGCCGATTGCCCAAAACCAAAATCTTTAATAAAGTCCAATTATTTTTTGGAACCAACAAACACATTGAACACATAAACTTCAGATCTATTTCCATTTGCAATTCACTGCCATATCCAGCATTCACTATTCGGAGTGCAGTCCAAAATTCAATGTTAATGATATTTATGATTCCATGTCAACCAGATGCTGGTCTCTATTGTGATTAAGTAATTAATCTGCAATGTCAAATCAGTCCAATAAAAGCAATCTGTACCTTATTCAAAGGAGCGCTGCAGCTATTTTCTTCTCCATAACGATACGCATTTTAATAATTAAGCAACTTCAATCAAATTACCCGGTTCAGAGGGGCTAACTTTAATGAATAATATAGCGCTTTATGCATTACTTACTATGAAGCAAGACACAAGCAGACTGAGACTGCTTTAGACAATTTTCATTATATGATTAGGACTCTTACAATTCTGCCTTGGGGACCTGGTGCGTCAAATGGACCTTTAATTGCGCAGCAGTTTCTAAAGCAATTTAATAAAGCACCAGGCTTGCAGTTTACCTTCTCCGAAGCTGGCACAATCGAGAGGGGAGCGCCATAACGCATACTGCCCATTCCAGCTCCTGTCAAGGTACTGATGGCCGGTTCACTGCAGCCTTGAGTAAATACTGACACGGGTAAACCCTTCACGTTCATAAGTTGTAGGAGCAGGATTAAGGGCCTGTCCCACTTTCACGACCTTTTTTACTCGTGGACATTTTTCAACATGCTAGAAAAAACCGCCCCGATCTACTTGATGCCACGAGTACCTACGACTAGCATCACGGCCCGCTACGTCCTACCTACGACCTCGTGATGACCATGCTGCGAGTATGAGTCAAGGGCAAACTCGGCAGAGGTCGAGAATTAGGCCGTGAAAGTGGGACAGGCCCTTTAGGCTATTCGCCTGCTCTGGAATTCAATCATGGCTGATCTATATCTCCCACTCAACCCCAGTCTCCTGCCTTCTCCCCAAAACCCCCGACACCCATACTAACCAAGAATCTCTCAGTCTCCACCTTAAACATACCCATTGACGGCCTCCACAGCCTTCCGTGGCAATGAATTCCACAGATTCACCTCCCTCTGACTACAGAAATTCCTCATCATCTCCTATCTAAAAATTGGTGATATGTGAAGGCGAGCACCAAAATGCAAGCTGTGTATGGATACCAGTGACTACTGCAAGTAATCTGCAGGAAGGCAATCAGCCAACAATCCTCGAGTGGGGATCAGACCTGCTCAGTGAGGTGGAGTGGAGGTCCATGCTCAAATGCTCGTCTCAACAATGCTTTTTCATTACATGTGGAACTGAGCAACTGGGGCAAACTCCTACTGCCTGGAGGTAGGCCCTCGACTCTCTACCTGTGGCCCCTCATTTCAGTCACTGCATTCGAGGAGGAGAGAAGCAGAGTCCCATTTGAGAGGTGGGGGACACTCCAAGATATCTGCCCGTTCCTGCATTGCTAATGATACCCACAGCACTCCTGGGCAAATTGTAATGACAACGTCTGGATTTGAAGAACCTCCAAGATGCATTCCAACTGAAGTCCAGGACACCATCTGGGCAAAGGCTTTGAGAATCGGGCCAAGAGCAGGCATTGGGATGACCATTAATAGGGCGTCATTCTATTTCCCTGCTGCTGTTCATTAACTTTGCAATACACAGTGATCAGGACTCTCGGTAAACCAACCTCTGCTGAGCGAGCCGACTTCCATTGCAAATAATCCAAAAAAGCAAAGCCCTCTCGGGTAAATTAGGCTGGCCATTAAACCCAACTGTTGTTAAACGCAGAGATGATAGACAAGAATACATTGCTCTGACTTTGACGTCAACTCTAAGATTAGTAAAAGCATCTTACGTCAGGAGTTACAGATCAGATTGGACACCAACCCAGAGGCAATACCCTATCTTCATCCACCCTGTCCAACCAGAAGACAAGCCTACAAGAGATGGTTAACTCATGAAAACTGGCCACTATCTCCAAATTCCTTCAAAAGTGAATCCATTTTCTTGTTTCAATCTGTCATCTCCCCGAGGTAACTCGAGGTTAAAGGATAACAGGAGCAGACCCGTTAATGACCATTGCAATCCAATTTCACCACTTCCTATTAGCGACTAAATTGAGAAATCAGCTGCACATCCCGCACTGCACACTTGCAGATAATGAGGCCTTCAATCCATCAATGCAGCCACAGGGACACAGTCAGGACGCTGCAACAGCTGGAGTTACTGAAGCAAGATATCATATTTGGCAAAAATCAGGAACAACTGCATCAGTCGAATGAAAACAATTCCAACAAAACTCTCGAGTCTGTAAGAAAAAGGTTTGCTGCTCTACCACAGTAGCAACATCCGACAGATAGATGTGCTCTCTGGCTGCATGTACCACTCACCCTCTTCCCCCCTCAGGCAAGAGGTACAGGAGCGGGAAAACACACACCTCCAGATTCAGGGACAGTTTCTTCCCAGCTGTTATAGGGCAACTGAACCCCTGACCTACCATCTACTTCATTGAAGACCCTCAGACTATCTTTAATGAGACTTTACCTTACACTAAACGTTTAAGAAAGAACTGAAGATGCTGGAAAAATCGAAGGTAGACAAAATTGCTGGAGAAACTCAGGTGAGGCAGGATCTATGGAGCAAAGGAATAGGTGACTTTTGGGTCGTGACCCTTCCCAGCTCTCCCACAGCCTACTGTCTTCGCCTCTTCCTTTCTTCTTCCCGCCCCCCCCCCCCCCATCAGTCTGAAGGGTCTCGACCCGAAACGTCACCTATTCGTTTGCTCCGTAGATGCTGCCTGTCCCGCTGAGTTTCTCCAGCTTTGTCTAAAATCCACATACATGGCACCCACATACACCATAAAAGAGCCGAGCCTCAATGCAGCAAACACCTTCATTTGAACTCTCAGATTCAAGTCAGTCCTAACTGAGGCATCACTTTTCCCTTAACGTCCTATGATGTTCACTTATTCCTTGATTCCTAATAACGTTCCAGGCAATCCTCAAAGACCAAAATTATTTCTGGTGCTGGACATTAGAAGCATAACTAAAACATGCTGGAAGAGCCCAGGTCAGTCAGTGGAAAGAGCAACAGTCAACGTTGTGGGTCTACTGGACTTTATCTTGCACTGAATGTTATTTGTGTTATTCCCTTTATCTTGTATCCGTACACTGCGGATGGCACGATTGTAATCTTGTATTGCCTTTCCGCCGACTGGTTAGCACATGAAAGCTTTTCACTGTACCTCGGTACACTTGACAATAAACTAAACCTTTGCCTGTACATCTGTCCAGTGCTCAGTTCACATCAGGCCCTGCATGGGAGGAGAGGGAAGTGATGTCAGTCTCACGTCACACAGCCTCTTACAGAGAGAGATGGGGATTTGTTTTCAAGCTTCCAAACATGGTTCACCAGGGAGATGATAACATTCCTCACGCCTCAATG